>CM075768.1:76705156-77245156 GCA_037974665.1 Ehretia macrophylla
TTCATCTTTAGGCTCATTGTCCTCGGGTACCTGTATCTGTTCTTCTTCACCTGTGATGAAAAAGAGGGTGAGTCCTTATGAACTCAGCGAGGGGGAAACGATAAATACGTTTTGAAACTCATTTTTCGATTCAATTATGAAAACTCCTTTTTGAAAACATGTCACATATTACAAATAACAAGGTACACAAATATATGAAACAAATCAAATAACAGATACATTTACCAATCATTTCAAGGATACGGTGAGCAGTTGCTCTCAATTTCAATTTCAATACAATTGTTGCGGCCGACTTCAAAAATCCCCTTATCGCTCCCAATTGGGTGTACTCCGGATGTACCCCGAAACCTATGACCCAACTCTCCGAGGGTGGAATGCCAAACGAGAGAGGGAATTGGACCATGGTAGTCACGGGAGCACTGGCAAACCCTATGCCGCCCGGCGTTCGTGAAACGCTACCATGCCACAATGAAAGGTTGTAACCTCGTATGCAATGAACATTTATAACATTTAACATATCACATTAGGAGGACAACAAAGTAGGTTGCCTCCGAGCCGTTATAAGATCGCATGTTGACAAATAATCAAACAAGGCACGATAAGACAAGTAATTTCACTTGAAAAGCATATGGAGTCATATGAACATTAAACGGGCAGCCATGTAACACATGCAAGTCAAGCCATATAACTCATTTCGAGGTTCACTTAATCAAGTGATACGAATATTCAACATGCAACATCATTTACGTGGGTTCGGTTGCAAGAAAAGCTTATTTGACAACATGCAATGGTCAAAATCACATTTGAAGTTATAAAACATTTACGGGCAGCCCACTAAGCGTATAATTTCCACACAATAACCAAAAGATCAACACTTAGCAAAACTACCTAGTCATTAGGGTTTCCATTTCATGTTGAATCGTGTGATTAAAACCCTAAGTCAACTCAAAATCATTCTCAAGTGATGCATCATTCAATTCAAGCATCCTCAAGTACTCAAAACAGTCCTCATAACAACCCAACACCACATTTCCACACAATTAGAACCACAAGAGAGGTTACAACAATTTTCCAAGTACATAGCTAAATGAAACCTTTACTGCAATAGGCTGTTTTCGCACAATCAATAGGATAACCAAAAAATCTCCAAATTCATAGAATAACATGTCAAATTAAAGCTTAAGAAGTTAACTAAAATCAGAAACAAACCATGCATCAATTGGAGTTCGAAATCATTAGTTATAGCCGAAACAGTGAGGTAGCACAAAACTGTCCAGATTTGCACACTTTTCAGAAATTGACGTTTTTGAGGTCCTTAGGGTCAGTTTTAGCTTTGGTCCATTTCTGAAAAAATTGTCCAGAACTGAAAAATATAGCAGTAAACCAAATTTCATGCAATTTGGACAATATTTACTAAGTCAAATATGGTTCGTTCCACAAGGTCAGTGCATCTGCCAAAACCTGCTTCATTTTTCCAGGTTTCCAGATTTTGTCACATTTTAAAGATTTTCCATTTTCAGGACCTTAGTGTCAAAATTAGCTTCGGCCTATTTCTGGGAAAAATGTTCAAAACTGTCCAAACTAGTCACCTATCAATTTTCAAGAATATTCAACATCATTTGCTTAGCTAAACTTATCTCGAACAGACTGGTCAGAGAGCTGTCATCAATTTCGACTTCAACTAGCATCATTTTCAAGCCAAGATCTTGCCATGCATGGTTGTTTAAGCTTATGAACGACCATATAGCTCAAGCAAAGAAGCAAATACACACATTTATGAGCATGCATGTGAATTTTTAAAGAGTTTTCAAAGGGTTTTAACCCTCACCTTTGCAATCAACCAAAAGATGCTCAAAACCCTTGTTGAAGCTCAAATCTTCTCCTTTCCTTTGCCTAGCCGAAATCCCACTAGCCTTTCTCTATTTTTCTTAGCTTAGTGATCAATATCTTAGTACATGCATGTAGTTAGGACTTGAAGAAAAGAAATGGAAGCTTAGTAACTCACCTAGGCCGAAAATGAAGCTTCAATGCACATGCATGAGTGATTTTCGAACTCTAGCTTGTTTGCTTGAGTTGCTTGGATGATTTGCTTGCCTTGTTCGACTAAGGTGTGATGAAGATGAGCAAGAATGGTGAGAGCTTAGCCAAGGCCAAGTATGAGAGAAGAAAATGAGAGTGAGAGAGAAATGTGAGAGGAAGAAATGAATGAAATGAAAATAAAACAAAAGCCTTGCAACTTGAGGAGCATGCTCGGCCTTGAGGCTTTCAATTTCAGCTTTTGTCTTCAAGATGCTTTAAATTTTGAAATGTTTAGCATGGCAAAGTGTTATGGCCGAGAATGGTGAGTAGATTGAGGGGAATTTGAGCAATTTTTTAATGCCTTGTGTCATAGTTTGTCTTAGCATGCATAGAATAAAATAATTTGCTCAAACCTTGTGCAAAACCATGGTATGGTCGGCCAAGGCTATTAAAATGGCTGAATTTGTGTCATCTTGAGCATTATTTTAATTGTATCTTGAAGTGCAAAAAGAATAATGGATAAAGAATAAGGAATGTTTTGTTTTTAGTAAATTTTTGTCTTCTAGTGAATTGGTTTAGGATTATTATATTGATAGTGGACTTTGTAGGATTGTTTAATAGTCTAGTGCTTCGCGAAAGATGCTTTCTTGATTAGCGCGAAGGCACACTTTCTTAGGTCTAGGGCACACACTACGAGGTAGGACACGAACTACGAGATGAACGCACGTTTTTCAAGTAAATGCATGCAACTCTAAATGGATGCACGTAATTCAATGCATGGCACATAAAATGAACACAATTCTTAAACCTAGGTCATGGCACGCAAATCTAGGTTAGGGCACACGAAGCTAGGTTTCACACGCAAATCGGGGTCGGGCCTCACATCCTCCCCTCCTTAAAAGAATTTCGTCCCAAAATTCAATATTGCCTTGAAATAATGCTGGATACTGTTGCTCCATCTGGTCTCGCCTTTCCCAGTCCCGAAATTCAATATTACCTTGAAATAATGCTGGATACTGCTGCTCCATCTGGTCTCGCCTTTCCCACGTTGCTTCTTTGACTCCATGATGATCCCACAGCACTTTCACCATAGGTATAGTTCTGTTGCGCAACTCCCGATCCTGCTGGTCTAGGATTCGAATGGGCTTCTCCTCGTAAGACAAGTTTTCCCGAAGCTGCAATGGCTCTGGCTCCAAGATATGCGACGGGTCAGGATGATACTTCCGCAGCATCAAAACATGAAAGACGTCGTGAATATTGGAGAGGTTCTGGGGTAGCGCTAGGCGATACGCCAACTTGCCAACCTTCTCAACTATTTCAAATGGTCCCACAAATCTCGAGCTCAACTTTCCACCCTTGCCATGTCTAATCAGTCCCCTCCGGGGTGATATCTTCAAGAACACCTTGTCGCCAACCTCAAACTCGAGACTTCGTCTCCGTCAGACTGCATAACTCTTCTGCCTACTCTGGGCGGTAAGTATCCGTTTCTGGATGAGGAGGATGTTATCAACAATCTTCATCAGTTCAGGTAAAAGGGTCGGGTCAAAAGTTTTCGTTTCACCTACTTCATCCCAGTAGATTGGGGATTGACACTTACGTCCATATAGCGTCTCAAATGGAGCCATCCCGATAGTGGCCTAATAACTATTGTTGTAGGCGAACTCCGCTAGAGATAGATATTTCTCCCAACCTTTCCCGAAGTCTAACACACATGCCCTCAGCATATCCTCCAGAATCTGAATAGTTCTCTCTGATTGTCCATCGGTCTGAGGGTGATAAGCAGTTCTAAAACTCAACTTCGTTCCCAAAGCTTCCTGTAATCTCTTCCAAAATCGGGAAGTGAAACGCAGATCCCTGTCCGATACAATACTCATAGGCATCCCGTGCAATCTTACAATCTCCGCCACATACATATCTCCCAATTCCTCAGGACTATCCTCCTTGTTCATCGGTAAGAAGTGCGCCGACTTAGTCAATCTATCCACTATAACCCAAACGGCGTCACGACCCTTTTGTGATCTGGGCAGGTCCATAACAAAATCCATAGTGATATGTTCCCATTTCCATTGAGGAATCTCCAATGGCTGAAGTAAACATGCGGGTCGTTGATGTTCTGCTTTGACTCTCTGGCAAGTCAAGCACCGTGCTACAAACTCCGCAATTTCTCTTTTCATGTTATTCTACCAATAGTGTTGCTTCAAACCCCGATACATCTTTGTTCCGTCGGGGTGAATAGTATATCTTGAATTATGCGCTTCCTCAAGAATCTTCTTTTTCAGCTTTGGCTCATTGGGAACGCAAACCCGGTTCCTAAACCTCCAAACACCATCATCATGAAACTTGAAATCTGCGTTGCTTTCCTTGATCTTCTGAAATTGTTGGTCCTTCTGTTGAGCCTCTCGTAACTCAAACAACAAGGTCGATTGAACTTGGGTAGTGGCAAAAAGTAACCCTTTCTGAGTCAATTGTGGTTTCCACATAAACGCTTCCTCCAACAACTCCTGCACCTTGACTTCCAGTTTTGCCATGCTTGCTTTTCTGCTTAAGGCATCTGCAACTACATTCGCCTTACCGGGCACATAATTGATTGAGCAGTTATAATCATCCAAAAGCTCCATCCACCGCCTTTGCCTCATATTCAACTCCTTTTGAGAGAACAAATATTTCAAGCTCTTATGATCAGTAAATACCTCAAACTTGTTACCCCACAGATAATGCCTCCATTTCTTGAGTGCAAACACAATAGCCGCTAACTCCAAATCATGCGTCGGGTAATTCATCTCATACGACTTTGGTTTCCTAGAAGCATATGCAATCACTCTTCCATTTTGCATCAATACACATCCTAATCCTTCTTTCGAAGCATCGCTATAGATTACAAAGCCTTGACTCCCTTCAGGCAATGCAAGAACTGGTGCAGTAGTCAATCTTTTCTTCAATTCTTGGAAGCTGCTCTCACTCTTATTATCCCACACGAACTTAGTTTTCTTTTGAGTGAGCTTTGTAAGTGGTCCTGCAATCTTAGAGAAATCCTTCACGAACCTCCGATAATAGCTGGCTAAACCAAGAAAACTCCGAACCTCTGTAACATTTTCCGGCTTCTTCCAAGACATCACTGCATCAATCTTTGCTGGATCTACCGCTATTCCCTCTTGGGATATGATATGCCCCAAAAATGCAATCTGCTGCAGCCAAAATTCGCACTTGCTAAACTTTGCATACAATTGGTGCTCCCGAAGTTTCTGCAGTACCAACCGCAGATGTTGCTCATGCTCCGCCTCCGATTTCGAGTATACCAAAATATCATCAATGAAGATCACCACAAATTGGTCCAAGTAGGGTTGAAACACCCTATGCATCAAATCCATAAAAGCTGCAGGGGCATTAGTTAGTCCAAAAGGCATCACCACATATTCATAATGCCCATATCTCGTCCTGAAAGCCGTTTTAGGCACATCTTCCTTCTTGATCCGCAATTGAGCCTCAAGTCGAGTTTCGAATACACTTTGGCTCCTTGCAGTTGGTCAAATAACTCGTCGATCAGGGGAAGCGGGTATTTATTCTTGATAGTCACTTGGTTTAATCCTCGGTAGTCAATACATAGCCTCAACGTTCCGTCTTTCTTCTTCACAAATAGAACTGGTGCACCCCACGGTGAAGAACTCGGTTGTACAAACCCCTTCTTCAGCAATCTTTGCAATTGGTCCTTTAATTCTTGTAGCTCAGCCAGTGCCATACGATAGGGAGCTTTTGATACCGGCTGGGTGCCAGGCATCAACTCTATAACAAACTCGATCTCCCGATTTGGGGTAAACCGGGTAATTCTTCTGGGAACACATCTGCATAGTCTTTGATCACAGGCATCTCTTCCAATTTAGCTTTATCCGACGGCTTGTTGATAAGGTAAGCCAAGTATCCGCTGCACCCTTTCCTCAAGGACTTCACTGCTTTTGTAGATGAAATAATGGAACTCCCGGTGAAATCTCTCCGACCCATAATCTCCAGTATTGGTTGATCAGGTACCCGAAACGTTATAATCTTTGCCCGGCAATCCAGTTGGACATGATGTTTTGCCAGCCAGTCCATCCCTAAAATGACCTCATAGTCTCGAAAAGGTAATACAATAAGATTGGCCGAGAATTCCCTATCCTTAATTTGGATTTTACATGCTTTACAAGCTAAACTAGTTACAAGTTTAGAACCCATTGGAGTACCAACTTCTACTTCATATGGCAAACATACAACTTTCAATTTCACACGTTCCACACATAAGGGAGTAATAAATGAATGAGTAGTACTCGGATCAATTAACACCTTAACAGGTTGATTCAGTATGAAGAATGTACCTTCAACAATAGCGGTCTTATCCGGAATCTCCTCGCACTCAATGGCATAAGCTCGGGCCTGGACTCTAGGAACTGGAGTCTTGCCCCTACCGACTGGTTTACCCTGATTCTGTCCCCCTTGCCATTTTGGGCAATCCTTAACCCGGTGCTGATCGCTACCACAACCCACACATTTCCCCAATTTTCTCCAACACTGGGCCTCGGTGTAGCCCTTCTTGTTACAGTACGAACAGATGGCAGTCTGAGAAGCAGGTGAACTACCTGTGGATCCGTGGGTAGAAGAGGTTGATGGCGCTTTAGTCAGGCCACGGTTATTCACTGACCTGTTCTGGCTCTGGCCTTGACCACGACTCTGACTCTGGAATTTCCTCTGCTGACCTGGAGGCTGGTAAGGTTTCTTGCTCGGCTGGCTCGAACCGGCTCCATCTAGTTTCCTCTTCTCAACTCGAGAGGCAGCAGCAAAGAGAGCAGAATAAGTCTCGAAGTCATGAGAAGCTAACTGGTCCTGAATCTCTGGCCTTAATCCAACAGTAAATTTCCACATTTTCGCCTCCGGAGTAGAAACCATATATTGAGCATAACGGGACAATCGGTCAAAACGAGCCTCGTACTGGGCCATCGTCATATTACCCTGGGTCAAGTGCATGAACTCCTCGATTCGCCTCTGCCTGGAAACTGCAGGTACATATTTCTCCTTAAATGCCTTAACGAAATTACCCCACAAGCGAGGTGTCTGATCAGTCTCCCACAGTGCCTCTACGGTGTGCCACCAATGCTCGGCATCCCCGTGCAACAGAAATACAGCAAACTCCACTTTCTCTTCATCTGTATAATCAAGTGGCCTAAAAATCTTCTCAATCTCGGACAGCCAAGCCTCTGCTTTCTCATCATCAGCTTCCCTGTAGAATTTAGATGGGCGAAAGTCAAGGAATTCCTTCATTCTGCTATGTCTCCCATGGTTACCCTCATTCCTGTTGTTAATGTTGTTGTTGGCTTCACGAGCATCCTGATGCTCCATCACACGTGATACACGATCCATGGCATTTGCCATCATATTAAACATAGCCATACCAGGATTAGTCTGATAGGCATCCCCGGTCTCTTGAGGTTCACCACTCCTATTAGTAGTACGGGTACTAGGGCCAGCCATCTATAGGCACAGATTACGATGCACAATTCATTTAAATATGACAATTAAGAATCTAATGCATATGATATGCAACGTAATATAGGCACAATTCTAAAAAAATTTAAGGCAGGTAAGTAACTTAAGCACATAGAACATAGAAGGCATATTTATCACACAATAACACATAAAAAAGTCATCCTAATTATCTTAAGGCTCTACCCACAGTCCGAGAGTTAAACCCGGCTAAAGCAATCTAAGCTCTGATACCATTCTTCTAAGGTGTCACGCCCCAACCCGGCCTATAAAGGTTAGACTAGGGTGTGATCTAAACATTCAAGTCTTTTCAAGTACTTAATCGTTCAAGGGGGTTTAGCACTTAACGTTTTATCCTAGACTCCAAAGTTTTTCCAGAAAACCGACAGCATAACGGCTATAACTGGGCTCTTTAGTTTGACCTAGTTCTCTAATCACCTCAAAATTTACCATCTCCATTCTATTACCAACTAAGATTACTATTTTACCATCAATTGAATTGCCTATTGGTTATTTCGATGTCCCGTTTGATTTATAACCTAGCATGAAACTATGTCTCGTTTGTTTGTTTGATCTCGTTTCAAAATATACCTGTTTAAGATTGGGTAAATTCATTCACTTAGTCCTTACTAATGCATCATAACCTATGATAATACTAGCGGTAATAAAAGCAAAATGATAATAGCAATGTCTAGCATCAGTCTACTTAACACAAGTACAAACCAAAATTAGACCCCAAATTACAATGGGGGTCTTTTACATCATGACATCGAATAACACAAAAGGAAATAGTCTTCAAGTAACATAAATTTCACAAGTAGTCACGTTCAAGCAAAACAACAATGACAGGCAATCATTCCAGGGGTTCATCATTAGGCTCATTGTCCTCGGGTACCTGTTCTTATTCACCTGTGATGAAAAAGAGGGTGAGTCCTTATAAACTCAGTGAGGGGGAAACGAGAAATACGTTTTGAAACTCATTTTCCGGTTCAATTATGAAAACTCCTTTTTGAAAACATGTCACATATTACAAATAACAAGGTACACAAATATATGAAACAAATCAAATAATAGATACATTTACCAATCATTTCAAGGATACGGTGAGCGGTTGCTCTCAATTTCAATTTCAATACAATTGTTGCGGCCGACTTCAAAAATCCCCTTATCGCTCCCAATTGGGTGTACTCCGGATGTACCCCGAAACCTATGACCCAACTCTCCGAGGGTGGAATGCCAACCGAGAGAGGGAATTGGACCATGGTAGTCACGGGAGCACCGGCAAGCCCTATGCCGCCCGGCGTTCGTGAAACGCTACCATGCCACAATGAAAGGTTGCAACCTCGTATGCAATGAACATTTATAACATTTAACATATCACATTAGGAGGACAACAAAGTAGGTTGCCTCCGAGCCGTTATAAGATAGCACGTTGACAAATAATCAAACAAGGCACGATAAGACAAGTAATTTCACTTGAAAAGCATATGGAGTCATATGAACATTAAACGGGCAGCCATGTAACACATGCAAGTCAAGCCATATAACTCATTTCGAGGTTCACGTAATCAAGTGATACGAATATTCAACATGCAACATCATTTACGTGGGTTCGGTGGCAAGAAAAGCTTATTTGACAACATGCAATGGTCAAAATCACATTTGAAGTTATAAAACATTTACGGGCAGCCCACTAAGCGTATAATTTCCACACAATAACCAAAAGATCAACACTTAGCAAAACTACCTAGTCATTAGGGTTTCCATTTCATGTTTAATCGTGTGATTAAAACCCTAAGTCAACTCAAAATCATTCTCAAGTCATGCATCATTCAATTCAATTATCCTCAAGTACTCAAAAAAGTCCTCATAACATCCCAACACCACATTTCCACACAATTGGAACCACAAGAGAGGTTACAACAATTTTCCAAGTACTTAGCTAATGAAACCTTTACTGCAATAGGCTGTTTTCGAACAATCAATAGGATAATCAAACAATCTCAAAATTCAGAGAATAAGATGTCAAATTAAAGCTTAAGAAGTTAACTAAAATCAGAAACAAACCTTGCATCAATTGGAGTTCGGAATCATTAGTTATAGCCGAAACAGTGAGGTAGAACAAAACTGTCCATATTTGCACACTTTTCAGAAATTGACGTTTTTGAGGTCCTTAGGGTCAGTTTTAGCTTTGGTCCATTTCTGACAAAATTGTCCAGAACTGAAAAATATAGCAGAACACCAAATTTCATGTAATTTGGACTATATTTACTAAGTCAAATATGGTTCGTTCCACAAGGTCAGTGCATCTGCCAAAACCTGCTTCATTTTTCCAGGTTTCCAGATTTGGTCACATTTTAAAGATTTGCCATTTTTAGGACCTTAGAATCAAAATTAGCTTCGACCTATTTCTGGGAAAAATGTTCAGAACTGTCCAAACTAGTTACCTATCAATTTTCAAGCATTTTCAACATCATTTGCTTAGCTAAACTTACCTCTAACAGACTGGTCAGAGAGCTGTCATCAATTTCGACTTCACCTAGCATCATTTTCAAGCCAAGATCTTGCCATGCATGGATGTTTAAGCTTATGAACGACCATATAGCTCAAGCACAGAAGCAAATACACACATTTATGAGAATGCATGTGAATTTTTAAAGAGTTTTCAAAGGGTTTTAACCCTCACCTTTGCAATCAACCAAAAGATGCTCAAAACCCTTGTTGAAGCTCAAATCTTCTCCTTTCCTTTGCCTAGCTGAAATCCCACTAGCCTTTCTCTATTTTTCCTAGCTTAGTGATCAATCTCTTAGTACATGCATGTAGTTAGGACTTGAAGAAAAGAAATGGAAGCTTAGTAACTCACCTAGGCCGAAAATGAAGCTTCAATGCACATGCATGAGTGATTTGCTTGCCTTGTTCGACTAAGGTGTGATGAAGATGAGCAAGAATGGTGAGAGCTTGGCCAAGGCCGAGTATGAGAGAAGAAAATGAGAGTGAGAGAGAAATGTGAGAGGAAGAAATGAATGAAATGAAAATAAAACAAAAGCCTTGCAACTTGAGGAGCATGCTCGGCCTTGAGGCTTTCAATTTCAGCTTTTGTCTTCAAGATGCTTTAAATTTTGAAATGTTTAGCATGGCAAAGTGTTATGGCCGAGAATGGTTAGGAGATTGAGGGGAATTTGAGCAATTTTTTAATGCCTTGTGTCATAGTTTGTCTTAGCATGCATAGAATAAAATAATTTGCTCAAACCTTGTGCAAAACCATGGTATGGTCGGCCAAGGCTATTAAAATGGCTGAATTTGTGTCATCTTGATCATTATTCTAATTGTATCTTGAAGTGCAAAAAGAATAATGGATAAAGAATAAGGAATGTTTTGTTTTTAGTAAATTTTTGTCTTCTAGTGAATTGGTTTATGATTATTATATTGATAGTGGACTTTGTAGGATTGTTTAATAGTCTAGTGCTTCGCGAAAGATGCTTTCTTGATTAGCGCGAAGGCACGCTTTCCTAGGTCTAGGGCACGCACTATGAGGTAGGACACGAACTACGAGATGAACGCACATTTTTCAAGTAAATGCACGCAACCCTAAATGGATGCACGTAATTCAATGCATGGCACATAAAATGAACACAATTCTTAAACCTAGGTCATGGCACGCAAATCTAGGTTAGGGCACACGAAGCTAGGTTTCACACGCAAATTGGGGTCGGGCCTCACAATTAGTGCTGGTATGATAGCACCCGTCATGTTGAGGGCACAATTCCTTTATGTGTTAACGGTTCACAGTTCCAGCTTAGAGAGATAGCCCATTCAGAAGGCCCAATGGGATTAAAGAGAACCCATCCGCTTCAACAACCCAGTATCCTCGCAAGACGAGATATCGACGCATTGTAGGGTCCTCTAATGTCCTGCGAGTAAGGTTCTCGTCCTTTTAACAGCTCACGACGTACGATCCGGGACGGAAAAAACAGAGCAAAATTAGAAAAGTGGCCCAAAACTGATGAAAACGTTCGATTTTGGGCTCCAAAAAAGGGCACAGCGAGCAAACTGGCTGCCCCCATCGTAGAGCTCTCGGAGAGCTTACCAACGGTATGCTGTGCGCCGCGTAACTCCTTACGGATCAAAGGTTATGGGCACCGGAGCGAAGGAGACCTGGTCACAAGCCCTATGCCCTCGGTTTGCTGGCCCAGCCTGCACGTGAAGCGAAGTTGTCTTGCCCAAGGTGCCGTGGGATTTGATAATAGAAATGTGGTGGATAAAGTATCTTGGCAACCCTAACCGGAGGAAAAATAATTGAAAAGGGGGGTGCAACACGAGGACTTCTCAGGGGGTCACCCATCCTAGTACTACTCTCGCCCAAGCACGCTTAACTTCGGAATTCTGATGGGATCCAGTGCATTAGTGCTGGTATGATCGCACCCGTCATGTTGAGGGCACAATTCCTTTATGTGTTAACGGTTCACAGTCGCAGCCTAGAGAGATGGCCCATTTAGAAGGCCCAATGGGCTTAACGACAACCCATCCGCTTCAACAACGCAGCATCATCGCAAGACGAGATATCGACACATTGTAGGGCCCTCTAATGTCCCGCGCGTAAGGTTGTCGTCCTTTTAACAGCTCATGACATACGATCCGGGACCGAAAAACAGAACTAAAAAAGAAAAGTGGCCCCAAACTGATCAAAACGTTCGATTTTGGGCTCCAAAAAAGGGCACAACGAGCAAGCTGGCTGCCCTCGTCGTAGAGTTCTCTGAGAGCTTCCCAACGGTATGCTGTGCGCCGCGTAACTCCTTACGGATCAAAAGTTATGGGCACCGGAGCGACAGAGACCTGGTCACAAGCCCTACGCCCTCGGTTTGCTGGCCCAGCCTCCACATGAAGCGAAGTTGTCTTGCCCAAGGTACCGTGGGATTCGATAATCGAAATGTAGTGGATAAAGTATCTTGGCAACCTTAACCGGAGGAAAAAAAAATGAAAAAGGGGGTGCAACACGAGGACTTCCCAGGGGGTCACCCATCTTAGTACTACTATCGCCCAAGCACGCCTAACTTCTGAGTTCTAATGGGATCCAATGCATTAGTGCTGGAATGATCACACCCATCATGTTGAGGGCACAATTCCTTTATGTGTCAATGGTTCACAGTACCAGCCTAGAGAGATGGCCCATTCAGAAGGCCCAATGGGATTAACGACAACCTATCCGCTTCAACAACGCAGCATCCTCGCAAGACGAGATATCGACACATTGTAGGGCCCTCTAATGTCCCGCGCATAAGGTTGTCGTCCTTTTAACAGCTCATGACATACGATCCGGGACCGAAAAACAGAGCTAAAAAAGAAAAGTGGCCCCAAACTGATCAAAACGTTCGATTTTGGGCTCCAAAAAAGGGCACAACGAGCAAGCTGGCTGCCCTCGTCGTAGAGTTCTCTGAGAGCTTCCCAACGGTATGATGTGCGCCGCGTAACTCCTTACGGATCAAAAGTTATGGGCACCGGAGCGACAGAGACCTGGTCACAAGCCCTACGCCCTCAGTTTGCTGGCCCAGCCTCCACGTGAAGCGAAGTTGTCTTGCCCAAGGTACCGTGGGATTCGATAATCGAAATGTAGTGGATAAAGTATCTTGGCAACCTTAACCGGAGGAAAAAAAAATGAAAAAGGGGGTGCAACACGAGGACTTCTCAGGGGGTCACCCATCCTAGTACTACTCTCGCCCAAGCACGCCTAACTTCTGAGTTCTGATGGGATCCAATGCATTAGTGCTGGAATGATCGCACCCATCATGTTGAGGGCACAATTCCTTTATGTGTCAATGGTTCACAGTCCCAGCCTAGAGAGATGGCCCATTCAGAAGGCCCAATGGGCTTAACAACAACCCATCCGCTTCAACAACGCAGCATCCTCGCAAGACGAGATATCGACACATTGTAGGGCCCTCTAATGTCCCGCGAGTGAGGTTGTCGTTGTGACACCCCGATCCCTCTCGAGACCGGGAGTTCTAACAATCAATCTATTCACAACCCAAATCCAAACCCGGGCAAGATTTTAGGGAAAGACGGACAGAGTCTCCCCTGTTTCTAGGCAAATTGCAAAACCTGTAATAGCATATAAATGGACCAACACCGTGTCCAACCATTCAACCACCTCAAGGCCATCCGAGCCTCGGTTCACAACAAGCAATTCACAAGTAAATATAAATTCAAGCTTAGCAATTAAACTACACCAACCTATTGCATAAAGTAGACTATCATGACTTTCTATCTTTTTCCCATTTTGTCATTACAAATATATATTGAAGTTAAGCTATATTAACTAAATACATAATCTAATGAACTTAAATTACATCCCCTTTAACATTAAATACATATAATACATAAAAGCATACAACTTTACAACTTTGACAACTCAAGTCACATAGGCACGCAGGACAACCCTTCAAGCACGGACTTTCACGAAATCACGAACTTTCCAGCTAACATGGCATTTCCTGAAATGTGGTGGTGAGGAGTGAGTATACACAACACGTATACTCAATGAGGGCGAGACAGATATCGAAATGGAGAGAAAGAAGATCGTGCAATGCAAATAGGTACAGTTAAGCAATACAATCAATAAAAGGCATTCAATATATATAACAATACAATTAAGAAAAGAATTAACACAACCAATCAAAGCTATACCACACTTTGAAGGCTATGGATCACTCGAGCGAGTAATGTACCGATCACGATTCCGATGACATTAACGATGACGCGCCAGCCCAAACCACCTTATAACACCAGTTTGGAATACCCCGGGAGTAACCATCAATTCTACGACCCAAATCTCCCTGGGAGGCAACCCAAGCGAGAAAGGGAATAGCAGCGGAGCTAGAGCAACCAACACTGGCAACCCGAGGCTACCCAGAGAGGCCCATCACTCACGCGCGAGACACTATGCAATGCAAGACTCGATACAAGGCGATGAGCAAGCGATAACAAGCATTCTCAACAATTGATAAACATTTCAATCAATAATCAACTCTAACAAGCGTAATAAGCATTAACAAGCATTTACAATCAAACAAGTGACAAAAACAACACCAACTAACATTATCAAGCATTAGCAAGTATTCTATAGGCATTATAAGCATTCTATAGGCAACATAAGCATTCTATAATCAATATAAACATACTATAAGCAATATTCTATGAAAACACACAAAATCACAAAAATGACCCCAACTTCAAAACACTACTACTTTCAAACGAGCCACGAGCTTTGGAAACCGACTTCACCAGTCCTCCTAGGTCACCATAAGGCACGTCTAAAGACCCCGAAAACCTACTTTACCCAAGAATTCACGCAAAGTCCCGATTTCCCCCTTTGCTCGTTTGAACTACAACTATATCAACCAAACACCCAACCAACGCCATAATCGCACCAAAAGTGCTTCCATGGCCTCCCGAAACAATGCCAACACGCAATACGAGAAAATGCTAAACTCGACCTAAACGACCCCGACTTTCACCAAGCCGTTTTTCTCCGTTTTTCTATTACACATTCCAATTAAACCACATATTTAGGCATTCTATCATATCTAGCACATTTTACGTCAACGGACAGCATAACAGCGCAACTTTATCGTTTCAAGGGTTTACTATTCACTAATTACTATTCATTAGTCAATTTAAATTGCAATTTCAATTTTCAACCGCAGAAAATGCTAAAAAGCTATAAATACATGTTCTACAATCAACAAGGAACATTCTTTAAGCAACAAAACGATTAAAACAACAATCTACGCATAAGTTCTAAAAATTAAAGTTTAGATATACATTTTTCAAATGCGCAAATAACTATGAAAACCTCACCTTAGATGCTCCTAGACGCTAGGGAAACCACAATGGATGCCTCGGAAACCATCCCGCACAAGCTCACGCGACGAAATGAAGATTTGAAGTTGAAATGTTTTTTTTTTTTTCCTCCATGGTTTCAGCCATGGCTCTTATTTTTCTGGTTTTTGCTCTTTTGTTTCGTATTTAAACTTAAATAAAAGATGACAAATGGTCAAAGATTCGGTCAACCCGCTAAACCAAAACAGCTATGCGCGACCTTACGAAAACGGCCATAACTTCTTCTAGAAAACTCCAATTCACGAACGGTTTGAAGCCCCAAAAACTAGACTCATAGAGCTTTCCAACCATATATAATTTGCTACCTAAATCTTCCCCAATTGGTTCAGATTTAAGTCCAAAGTTGACCAAAAATTTGACTAACTTAACATTGCATTTTTTATTTCTAATCCCAAGTTTGCCCTTTATTAAACATTTCAAAAATTCTCACCTTGTCCTAGTTGGTCAATGTAGATAAAAAGTCAACTAGTTTGGTCAAAGAAGGTGAAAGGTCAATAAAATGCAATTTAAATGAACTTTAAATGCTATTGAATACATGCCAGGTTCGGGTATCACAGTCATCCTTTTAACAGCTCATGACATACGATCCGGGACCGAAAAACAGAGCTAAAAAAGAAAAGTGGCCCCAAACTGATCAAAACGTTCGATTTTGGGCTCCAAAAAATGGCACAACGAGCAAGCTGGCTACCCTCGTCGCAGAGCTCTCGGAGAGCTTCCCAACGGTATGCTGTGCACCGCGTAACTCCTTACGGATCAAAAGTTATGGGCACCGGAGCGACGGAGACCTGGTCACAAGCCCTACGCCCACGGTTTGCTGGCCCAGCCTCCACGTGAAGTGAAGTTGTCTTGCCCAAGGTACCGTGGGATTCGATAATCGAAATGTAGTGGATAAAGTATCTTGGCAACCTTAACCGGAGGAAAAAAATTGAAAAAGGGGGTGCAACACGAGGACTTCCCAGGGGGTCACCCATCCTAGTACTACTCTCGCCCAAGCACGCCTAACTTCTGAGTTTTGATGGGATCCAATGCATTAGTGCTAGAATGATCGCACCCGTCATGTTGAGGGCACAATTCCTTTATGTGTCAATGGTTCACAGTCCCAGCCTAGAGAGATGGCCTATTCAGAAGGCCCAATAGGCATTACAACAACCCATCTACTTCAACAACGCAGCATCCTCGCAAGACGTGATATCGACGCATTGTAGGGCCCTCTAATGTCCCGCGAGTAGGGTTGTCGTCTTTTTAACAGCTCATGACGTACAATCCGGGATGAAAAAACAGAGCAAAAAAAGAAAAGTGGCCCGAAATTGATGAAAACGTTTGGTTTTGGGCTCCAAAAATGGGCATTGCAAGCAAACAGGCTGCCCTTGTCGTAGAGCTCTCGGAGAGCTTTCCAACGGTATGCTGTGCGCCGCGTAACTCCTTACGGATCAAAAGTTATGGGCACCGGAGCGACGAAGAGCTGGTCACAAGCACTACGGCCTTGATTTACTGGCCCAGCCTGCACGTGTAGCAAAGTTGTCTTGCCCAAGGTGCCGTGGGATTCGATAATAGAAATGTGGTAGATAAAGTATCTTGGAAACCCTAACCAGAGGAAAAAAAATTGAAAAGGGGGGTGCAACACGAAGACTTCGCAGAGGGTCACCCATCCTAGTACTACTCTCGCCCAAGCACGCTTAACTTCGGAGTTCTGATGGGATCCGGTGCATTAGTGCTGGTATGATCATACCCGTCATGTTGAGGGCACAATTCCTTTATGTGTTAACGGTTCACAATTCCAGCCTAGAGAGATAGCCCATTCAGAAGGCCTAATGGGCTTAACGAGAACCCATCCGCTTGAACAACCCGGTATCCTCGTAAAATGAGATATCGACACGTTGTAGGGTTCTCTAATGTCTTGCGAGTAAGGTTCTCGTGCTTTTAACAGCCCACGACATACGATCCGTGATGAAAAAATATAGCTAAATTAGAAAAGTGGCCCGAAACTGATGAAAACGTTCGATTTTGGTCTCCAAAAAGGGCAAAGCAAGCAAGCTAGCTACCCCCATCGTAGAGCTCTCGGAGAGATTTCCAACTGTATGTTGTGCGCCGCGTAACTCCGAACGGATCAAAAGTTATGGGCACCGGAGCGAAGGAGACCTGGTCACAAGCCCTACGACCTCGGTTTGCTAGCCCAGCCTCCACGTGAAGCGAAGTTGTCTTGCCCAAGGTGCCGTGGGATTCGATAATAGAAATGTGGTGGATAAAGTATCTCGGCAACCCTAACCGGAGCAAAAAAAATTGAAAAGGGGGGTGCCACACGAGGACTTCCCAGGGGGTCACCCATCCTAGTACTACTCTCGCCCAAGCACGCTTAAGTTCGGAGTTCTGATGGGATCCGGTGCATTAGTGTTGGTATGATCGCACCCATCATGTTGATCGCACAATTCCTTTATGTGTTAATGGTTCACAGTCCCAGCTTAGAGAGATGGCCCATTCAGAAGGCCCAATGGGCTTAACGACAACCCATCCACTTCAACAACCCAGCATCCTCGCAAGACAAGATATCGGCGCATTGTAGGGTCCTCTAATGTCCCGCGAGTAAGGTTGTCCCCCTTTTAACAGCTCACGACGTACGATACGGGACGAAATAACATAGCAAAATTAGCAAATTGGCCCAAAACTGATGAAAAAGTTCGATTTTGGGCTCCAAAAAGGGCAAAGTGTGCAAGCTAGCAGCCCCCGTCGTAGAGCTCTCGGAGAGCTTTCCAACGGTATGTTGTGCGCCGCGTAACTCCTTACGGATCAAAAGTTATGGGCACCGGAGCGACGATGAGTTGGTCACAAGCACTACGCCCCCGATTTGCGGGCCCGGCCTCCACGTGAAGTGAAGTTGTCTTGCCCAAGGTGCCGTGGGATTCGATAATAGAAATGTGTTGGATAAAGTATCTTGGCAATCCTAACCGGAGTAAAAAAAATTGAAAAAGGGGGGGTGCAACACGAGGACTTCCAATGGGGTCACCCATCCTAGTACTACTCTCGCCCAAGCACGCTTAACTTCGGAGTTCCGATGGGATCCGGAGCATTAGTGCTAGTATGATCGCACCCATCATGTTGAGGGCACAATACCTTTATGTGTTAACGGTTCAGTGTTCCAGCCTAGAGAGATACCACATTCAGAAGGCCCAATAGGCTTATCGACAACCCATCCGCTTCAATAACCCAGCATCCTCGCAAGACGAGATATCGACGCATTGTAGGGTCCTCTAATGTCCTACAAGTAAGGTTGTCGTCCTTTCAACAACTCGCGACGTGCGATCCGGGACTGAAAAACATAGCTAAATTAGAAAAGTGGCCCGAAACTGATGAAAACGTTCGATTTTGGGCTCCAAAAAAGCCATAGCGAGCAAGCTAGCTACCCCCATCGTAGAGCTCTCGGAGAGCTTTCCAACGGTATGCTGTGCGCCGCGTAACTCCTTACGGATCAAAAGTTATGGGCACCGGAGCGACGTAGAGCTGGTAAGAAGCACTACACCCTCGGTTTGCGGGCCCAGCCTCCACGTGAAGTGAAGTTGTCTTGCCCAAGGTGCCGTGGGATTCGATAATAGAAATGTGGTGGATAAATTATCTTGGCAACCCTAACCGGAGGAAAAAAAATTGAAAAGGGAGGTGCAACACGAGGACTTCCCAGGGGGTCACCCATCCTATTACTACTCTCGCCCAAGCACGCTTAACTTCGGAGTTCTGATGGGATCCGGTGCATTAGTGCTGGTATGATCGCACCCGTCATGTTGAGGGCACAATTCCTTTATGTGTTAACGGTTCACAGTTCCAGCCAAGAGAGATTGCCCATTCAGAAGGCCCAATGGGCTTAACGAGAAGCCATCCGCTTCAACAAGCCAGTATCCTCGCAAGACGACATATCGATGCATTGTAGGGTCCTCTAATGTCCTGCGAGTAAGGTTCTCGTCCTTTTAACAGCTCACGACGTATGATCCGGGACGGAAAAACAGCGCTAAATTAGAAAAGTGGCCCGAAACTGATGAAAACGTTCGATTTTGGGCTCCAAAAAAGGGCATAGCGAGCAAGCTGGCTGCCCCCATCGTAGAGCTCTCGGAGAGCTTTCCAGTGGTATGCTGTACGCCGCGTAGCTCCTTACAGATCAAAGGTTATGGGCACCGGAGCGAAGGAGACCTGGTCACAAGCCCTACGCCCTCGGTTTGCTGGCCTAGCCTGCACGTGAAGCGAAGTTGTCTTGCCCAAGGTGCCGTGGGATTCGATAATAGAAATGTAGTGGACAAAGTATCTTGGCAACCCTAACCGGAGGAAAAAAAATTGAAAAGGGGGGTGCAACACGAGGACTTCTCAGGGGGTCACCCATCCTAGTACTACTCTCGCCCAAGCACACTTAACTTCGGAGTTCTGATGGGATCCAGTGCATTAGTGCTGGTATGATCGCAACCGTCATGTTGAGGGCACAATTTTTTTATGTGTTAACGGTTCACAGTTCCAGCCTAGAGAGATAGCCCATTCAGAAGGCCCAATAGGCTTAACGAGAACCCATCCGCTTCAACAACCTAGTATCCTCGCAAGACGAGATATCGACGCGTTGTAGGGTCCTCTAATGTCCTGCAAGTAAGGTTCTTGTCCTTTTAACAGCTCACGACGTACGATCCGGGACGGAAAAACAGAGCTAAATTAGAAAAGTAGCCCGAAACTGATGAAAACATACGATTTTGGGATCCAAAAAGGGCACAGCAAGCAAGCTAGCTACCCCCGTCGTAGAGCACTCAGAGAGCTTTCCAACGGTATTCTGTGCGCTGCGTAACTCCTTACGGATAAAAATTTATGGGCACCGGAGCGACGGAGAGCTGGTCACAAGCCCTACGCCCTCGGTTTGCGGGCCCAGCCTCCACGTGAGGCGAAGTTGTATTGCCCAAGGTGCCGTGGGATTCGATAATAGAAATGTGGTGGATAAAGTATCTTGGCAACCCTAACCTGAGGAAAAAAAATTGAAAAGGGGGGTGCAACACGAGGACTTCCCGGGGGGTCACCCATCCTAGTACTACTCTCGCCCAAGCACACTTAACTTCGGATTTCTGATGGGATCCGGTGCATTACTGCTGGTATGATCGCACCCATCATGTTGAGGGCACAATTCCTTTATGTATTAATGGTTCACAGTCACAGCCTAGAGAGATGGCCCATTCAGAAGGCCCAATGGGCTTAACAACAACCCATCCGCTTCAACAACACAGCATCCTCGCAAGACGTGATATCGACGCGTTGTAGGGCCCTCTAATGTCCTGCGAGTAAGTTTGTCGTCCTTTTAACAGCTCACGACGTACGATCCGGAATAGAAAAACATAGCTAAATTAGAAAAGTGTCCCGGAATAGATAAAAACGTTCGATTTTGGGCTCTAAAAAAGGCAAAGCGAGCAAGCTAGCTACCCCCATCGTAGAGCTCTCGAAGAGCATTCCAACGGTATACTGTGCGCCACGTAACTCCTTACAGATAAAAAGTTATAGGCACCGGAGCGACGGAGACCTAGTCACAAGCCCTACGCTATCGGTTTGCGGGCCCAGCCTCCAAGTGAAGCGAAGTTGTCTTGCCCAAGGTGCCGTGGGATTCAATAATAGAAATATGGTGGATAAAGTATCTTGGCAACCTTAACCGGAGGAAAAAAAATTTAAAAGGGGGGTGCAACACGAGGACTTCCTAGGGGGTCACCCATCCTAGTACTAGTCTTGCCCAAGCACGCTTTACTTCGGAGTTCTGATGGGATCCAGTGCATTAGTGCTGGTATGATCACACCCGTCATGTTGAGGGCACAATTCCTTTATGTGTTAACAGTTCACAGTCCCAGCCTAGAGAGATGGCCCATTTAGAAGGCGCAATGGGCTTAACAACAACCAATCAACTTCAATAACCTAGCATACTCGCAAGACGAGATATCGACGCGTTGTATGGCCCTCTAATGTCCCATGACTAAGGTTGTCGTCCTTTTAACAGCTCACGACGTACGATCCGGGTCTGAAAAATAGAGCAATAAAAGAAAAGTGGCCCGAAACTAATGAAAACGTTCGATTTTGGGCTCCAAAAAAGGGCATAGCGAGCAAGCTAGCTGCCCCGTCGTAGAGTTCTCAGAGAGCTTTCGAACAGTATGTTGTGCGCCGCGTAACTCCTTACAGATCAAAAGTTATGGGCACCGGAGTGAAGGAGACCTGGTCACAAGCCCTATGCCCTCGGTTTGCTTGCCCAGCCTCCACGTGAAGCGAAGTTGTCTTGCCCAAGTTGCCGTGGGATTCGATAATAGAAATGTGGTGGATAAAGTATCTTGGCAACCCTAACCGGAGCAAAAAATATTGAAAAGGGGGTTGCAACACGAGGACTTCACAGGGGGTCACCCATCCTAGTACTACTCTCGCCCTTGCATGCTTAACTTCGGAGTTCTGAAGGGATTCGGTGCATTAGTGCTGGTATGATCGCACCCGTCACGTTGATCGCACAATTCTTTTATGTGTTAACGGTTCACAGTCCCAGCCTAGAGAGATGGCCATTTCAGAAGGCCCAATGGGCTTAACGACAACCCATCCTCTTCACCAACCCAGCATCCTCGCAAGAGGAGATATCGACGCGTTGTAGTGTCGTCTAATGTCCTGCGAGTAATGTTGTCGTCCTTTTAACCGTTCACGACGTATGATCCGGGATGAAAAAACAGAGCTAAATTAGAAAAGTGGCCCGAAATTGATGAAAACGTTCGATTTTGGGCTCCAAAAAGGGCACAACAAGCAAGCTAGCTGCCCTCGTCGTAGAGCTCTCGGAGAGCTTTCCAACTGTATGATGTGTGGGGCGTAACTCCTTACGGATCAAAAGTTATGGGTATCAGAGCGACGGAGAGTTGGTCACAAGCCCTACGACCTCAGTTTGCGGGCCTAGCCTCCACGTGAAGCGAAGTTGTATTGCCAAGGTGCCGTGGGATTCGATAATAGAAATGTGGTGGATAAAGTATCTTGGCAACCCTAACCGGAGGAAAAAAAATTGAAAAGGGGGGTGCAACACGAGGACTTCGCAGGGGGTCACCCATCCTAGTACTACTTTCGCCTAAGCACGCTTAACTTCGGAGTTCTGATGGGATCCGGTGCATTAGTGCTGGTATGATCGCACCCATCATGTTGAGGGCACAATTCCTTTATGTGTTAACGGTTCACAGTCCCAACCTAGAGAGATGGCCTATTCAGAAGGCCCAATGGGCTTAACGACAATTCATCCACTTCAACAACCCAGAATCCTCGCAAGACGAGATATCGACGCATTGTAGGGTCCTCTAATGTCCTGCGAGTAAGGTTGTCGTCCTTTTAACCGCTCACGACGTACGATCCGAGATGGAAAAACAGAGCTAAATTAGAAAAGTGGCCCGAAACTGATGAAAACGTTCGATTTTGGGCTCCAAAAAGGGCAAAGCGAGCAAGCAAGCTGCCCCGGTCGTAGAGCTCTTGGAGTTCTTTCCAACGGTATGCTGTGCACCGCGTAACTCCTTACGGATCAAAAGTTATGGGCACCGGAGCGACGGAGAACTGGTCACAAGCCCTACGCCCTCGGTTTGCGGGCCCAGCCTCCACGTGAAGCGAAGTTGTCTTGCCCAAGGTGCCGTGGGATTCGATAATAGAAATGTGGTGGATAAAGTATCTTGGCAACCCTAACCGGAGGAAAAAAAATTGAAAAGGGGGGTGCAACACGAGGACTTCCTAGGGGGTCACCCGTCCTACTACTAGTCTCGCCCAAGCACGCTTAACTTCGGAGTTCTGATGGGATCCGGTGCATTAGTGCTGGTATGATCGCACCCATCATGTTGAGGGCACAATTCCTTTATGTGTTAACGGTTCACAGTCCCAGCCTAGAGAGATGGCCCATTCAAAAGGCCCAATGGGCTTAACAACAACCCATCCGCTTCAACAACGCAGCATCCTCGCAAACCTGATATCGACGCGTTGTAGGGCCCTCTAATATCCCGCGAGTAAGTTTTTCGTCCTTTTAACAGCTCACGACTTACGATCCAGAACGGAAAAACAGAGCTTAATTAGAAAAGTGGCCCGAAACAGATAAAAACGTTCGATTTTGGGCTCCAAAAATTGCACAGCGAGCAAGCTATCTGCCCCCGTCGTAGAGCTCTCAGAGAGCTTTCCAACTGTATGATGTGCGCCGCGTAACTTGTCACGCCCCAACCCGGCCTATAAAGGTTAGACTAGGGTGTGTTCTTAACATTCAAGTCACGTCTCGTACTTAACCGTTCATGAAGATTTAACACTTAACGTCTTGGCCTAAACTCTAAAATTTTTGATAAACCGGCAGCATAACGGCTGTAATTGGGCTCTTTGGTTTTACCTAATTCTCTAAATTCCTCAATTATTCCAATCATTAATCCAATTCCATTAAGGACTCCTATTTGTCACCAACCGATTTGCCTACTAGTTTATCTTGAAAGTCTCATTTGGTTAATAAACCTAACATGATAACTATGTCCTGTTTATTTGTCAATTTCTATCATGCAAGTACCTATTATCATTTTGTTTGCAAATGAGCACCTAAGTGAAATTAGATAGAATTAACTTAGTTGATTTTTCATCTAGTGGTTTGAATGCCTACGATAACTACTAATTAAGAAAACAAAAGCAAACAACCAAATAAAAGTTCGTCCGGTTATAGATAGTACAATCCCAGAATTAGACCCAAATTACAACAGGGTCATTTACATCAATAAAATGAATAGTTTGCAATCAAACACAACATCCATATAGCAACTACTTTCAGGCAAAGCACAAAAGCACGTAGGGACAGGCAATCACTCGAAGGAATCATCATTAGGCACATCGTCCTCGGGTACCTGTTCTTGATCTTCTTCACCTGAGATGATAAAAGAGGGTGAGTCCTTATGAACTCAGCGAGGGGGAATGAGAAATATGTTTTGAAACTCATTTTTCGGTTCAACTTATGAAAACTCATTTTTTTGAAAACATGTCACGTATTACAAATAATAAGGTACGCAAATATATGAAACAAATCGAGTAACGGATACAAAGTAAGGGAACAGAAATACCAGTCTTTCATCCCCGTGGTTCTCTAGGAACCAAGCGAGAGTACTTACATATAAGTACAGGAACAGGAATACCAGTCTTTCCTCCCCGAGGTTCTCCAGGAACCAAGCGAGAGTACTTACATATAGTAAAAAGGATACAGTGAGCTTTTGCTCTCAGATCAATTCCAGAATCAGAAGTTGCGGCCGACTTCAAATAACCCCAAAACACGCCAGGTGGGTGTACTCCAGATGTACCCCGAAATCCTACGACCCAACTCTCCGAGGGTGGAATGCCAAGCGAGAGAGGGAATTGGACCATGGTAGTCACGGGAGCACCGGCAAGCCCTATGCCGCCCGGCGTTCGTGAAACGCTACCATGCCACAATGAAAGGTTGCAACCTCATATGCAATGCACATTTATAACATTTGACATATCACATTAGGAGGACAACAAAGTAGGTCGCCTTCGAGCAGTTATAAGATCGCACGTTGTCAAGTAGTCAAACAAGGCACGATAAGACAAGTAATTTCACTTGAAAGGCATATAGAGCCATATGAACATCAAACGGGCAGCCATGTAACACATGCAAGTCAAGTCATATAACTCATTTCGAAGTCCACGTAATCAAGTGATACGATTATTCAACATGCAACAACATCTACGTGGGTTTGGTTACAAGAAAAGCTTATTTGACAACATGCAATGGTCAAAATCACATTCGAAGTTATAAGACATTTACGGGCAGCCCACTAAGCATATAATTTCCACAAAATATCCAAATGATCAATACTTAGTAAAACTACCTAGTCATTAGGGTTTCCGTTTCATGCTTAACCGTGTGATTAAACCCTAAGTCAACTCAAAATCATTCTCAAGTCATGCATCATTCAATTCAAACATCCTCAAGTACCCAAAACAGTCCACACAACATTCCAACACCACAATTCCAAGCAATTAGTACCACAAGAGAGGTTACATCAATTTTCCAAGCATATAGCTAAGTGAAACCTTTACTGCAATAGGCTGTATTCTCACAATCAATAGGATAATCAAACAATCTCCAAATCCAGTGAATAAGATGTCAAATTAAATCTTAAGGAGTTAACTAAAATCAGAAACAAGCCTTGCATCAATTGGAGTTCGGGATCATTAGATATAGCCGAAACAGTGGAATAGCACAAAACTGTCCAGATTTGCATACTTTTCAGTAATTGATGTTTTTGAGGTCCTTAGGGTCAGATTTAGCCTTGGTCCATTTCTGACAAAAATGTCCAGAACTGAAAAATATTGCAGTAAACCAAATTTCATGCATTTTTAGTATCATTTACTAACTCAAATCGGGTTCGTTATACACGGTCAGTGCATTTGCCAAAACCTGCTTCATTTTTCCAGATTTCCAGATTTGGACACATTTTAAAGAACTGCCATTTTGAGGACCTTAGAGTCAAAATTAGCTTCGGCCTATTTCTGGGAAAATGTTCAAAACTGTCCAAAATAGTCACCTACCAATTTTCAAGAATTTGCAACATCATTTGCCTAGCTAAACTTACCTCGAAACAGTCTGGTCAGAGAGCTGTCAACAATCCGACTTCACCTAGCATCACTTTCAAGCCAAGATCTTGCCATGCATGGTTGTTTAAGCTTATGAACGAACATATAACTCAAGTACAGAAGCAAATACATACATTTATGAGCATGCTTGTGGATTTTTGAAGAGTTTTCAAAAGGTTTTAGCCTTCACCTTAGCAAACAACCAAGAAGATGCACAAAAACTTGTTGAAGCTTAAATCTCTTCTTCTTCTTGCTTAGCCGAGATTCCAACTTGGTTTTCTCTATTTTTCCTAGCCTAGTGATCAATCTCTTAGTACATTCATGAGGTTAGAACAAGAAGAAAAGAAATGGAAGCTTAAAACTCACCTAGGGCCGAAATGAAGGCTTCAAAGGACATGCAAGTGTAGTTTTCGCATCTTAGCTTGTTTTCTTGAGTTTCTTTGATGGTTGCTTGTCTTGTTGCACCATATGATGAAGAAGATGAGCTAGGAGGTGGAGAGAACTCAGCCAAAACCGAATGGAGAGAGAAAATGAGAGGGAAGTGAGAGAAAAGAAGGAGAAATGAAAGAGAAATGAAAGAATATGACAAAAAAATGAAAGCCTTTGCATCCTTCAAGCATGTGGTCGGCCTTGGGCCATTAAATTCTGATTTTTGTGTCTTCAATGTGTGATTTTAAAATGTTTAGCATGGGCAAAGGTGGTTTGGTTGAGCAAGGTAGAGGATTTAGGTGGTTTTGAGCATTTTTTTATGCATTGTGCTAAGTGTTTGCCATAGTTTGTCCAGGAATAATTCTTTATGTATTTGTGTCATTAGAATTGTCATAGGAATGTTGGGGAATTAGGGAATCTAGGTAGAATAAAATATAGGAATGTTTGTTGATGAGTTGAATTATGAATAGAATAATAGTTAGTGGGAAATGTAGGAATAGTTTAGTATTATTTTATTGTTAGTGGAGTTTGTAGAGAATTTGAATTATGAATATAATATTGGTTAGTAGATTGTGTAGGATTATTTTAGTATCTAGTGCTTTGTGTAGGATTCTTTCTTGATCAACGTGGTGGCACGGATTCCTAAGTCTAGGGCACGAATTACGAGGTAGACACGAACTACGAGGCAAGACACGAACTTCAAGACTAATGCATAGATTTCAACGCAAATGCACGCAATCCTAGATAAATGTACGTAAACCAATACAAGGCACGTAATTCAATGCAATGCACGTAAATCGAAGTACGACTCTTAAACCTAGGTTAGGACACGTAATTCAAGGTCAGGGCATACAAAATGAGATAACGCACGCAATTGGAAGTCGGGGCACGTAAGTCGAAGATTAGGGCACATAATTATAGGTTAAGGCAGGTATAACGAGGCATGCACAAAAACCAAGATAGGGCACGTAATCCAAGGTCGGTCATATAATTTTAGGTCTAAGGCGTGCAAATTGAGGTAGGACATGTTATTCGGGGTCGGGCCTCACATAACTCCTTACGGATCAAAAGTTATGGGCACCGGAGCGACGAAGAGCTGGTCACAAGCCCTACGCCCTCGGTTTGCGAGCCCAGCCTCTACGTGAAGCGAAGTAGTCTTGCCCAAGGTGCCGTGGGATTCGATAATAGAAATGTGGTGGATAAAGTATCTTGGCAACCCTAACCGGAGGAAAAAAAAATTGAAAAGGGGGGTGCAACACGAGGACTTCCCAGGGGGTCACCCATCCTAGTACAACTCTCGCCCAAGCACGCTTAACTTCGGAGTTCTGATGGGATCCGGTGCATTAGTGCTGGTATGATCACACCCATCATGTTGAGGGCACAATTCCTTTATGTGTTAACGGTTCACAGTCCCAACCTAGAGAGATGGCCCATTCAGAAGGCCCAATGGGCTTAACAACAACCCATCCGCTTCAACAACGCAGCATCCTTGCAAGACGTGATATCGACATGTTGTAGGGCCCTCTAATGTCCCGCGAGTAAGTTTGTCATCCTTTTAACAACTCACGACGTACGATCCGGAACGGAAAAACAGAGCTAAATTAGAAAAGTGGCCCGAAACAGATAAAACGTTCAATTTTGGGCTCCAAAAAGGGCACAGCGAGCAAGTTAGCTGCCCCCGTCGTAGAGCTCTCAAAGAGCATTCCAACGGTATGCTGTGCGCCTTGTAATTCCTTACAGATAAAAATTTATGGGCACCGGAGCGATGGAGACCTGCTCACAAGCCCTACGCCCTCGGTTTGCGGGCCCAGCCTCCGCGTGAAGCGAAGTTGTCTTGCCCAAGGTGCCGTGGGATTCGAAAATAGAAATGTGGTAGATAAAGTATCTTGGCAACCATAATCGGAGGAAAAAAATTGAAAAGGGGGGTGTAACACGAGGACTTCCTAGGGGGACACCCATCCTAGTACTACTCTAGCCCAAGCACGCTTAACTTCGGAGTTTTGATGGGATCCGGTGAATTAATGCTGGTATGATTGCACCCGTCATGTTGAGGGCACAATTCCTTTATGTGTTAACGGTTCACAGTCCCAGCCTATAGAGATGGCCCATTCAAAAGGCGCAATGGGCTTAACGACAACCCATCCGCTTCAATAACCCAGCATCCTCGCAAGACGAGATATCGACGCATTGTAGGGCCCTCTAATTTCCCATGAGTAAGGTTTTCGTCCTTTTAATTGCTCACGACGTACGATCCGGGACAGAAAAACAGAGCAAAAAGAGAAAAGTGGCCCGAAACTGATGAAAACGTTCAATTTTGGGCTGCAAAAAAGGCATAGCGAGCAAGCTGGCTACCCCATTGTAGAGCTCTCGAAGTGCTTTCCAACGGTATGTTGTGCGCTGCGTAACTCCTTACGGATCAAAAGTTATGGGCACCGGAGCGAAGGAGACCTGGTCACAAGCCCTACGCCCTCGGTTTGCTGGCCTAGCTTCCACGTGAAGCAAAGTTGTCTTGCCCAAGGTGCTGTGGGATTCGATAATAGAAATGTAGTGGATAAAGTATCTTGGCAACCCTAACAGGAGCAAAAAAAATTGAAAAGAGGGGTGCAACACAAGGACTTCCCAGGGGGTCACCCATCCTAGTACTACTCTCGCCCAAGCACGCCTAACTTCTGAGTTCTGATGGGATCCAATGCATTAGTGCTGGAATGATCGCACCCATCATGTTGAGGGCACAATTCCTTTATGTGTCAATGGTTCACAGTCCCAGCCTAGAGAGATGGCCCATTCAGAAGGCCCAATGGGCTTAACGACAACCCATCCGCTTCAACAACGCAGCATCCTCGCAAGACGAGATATCGACACATTGTAGGGCCCTCTAATGTCCCGCGCGTAAGGTTTTCGTCCTTTTAACAGCTCATGACATACGATCCGGGACCGAAAAACAGAGCCAAAAAATAAAAGTGGCCCCAAACTGATCAAAACGTTCGATTTTGGGTTCCAAAAAAGGGTACAACGAGCAAGCTGGCTGCCCTCGTCGTAGAGTTCTCTGAGAACTTCCCAACGGTATGCTGTGCGCCGCGTCACTCCTTACGGATCAAAGGTTATGGGCACCGGAGCGACGAAGGGCTATTCACAAGCCCTACGCCCTCGGTTTACGGGCCCAGCCTCCACGTGAAGCGAAGTTGTCTTGCCCAAGGTGCCATGGGATTCGATAATAGAAATGTGGTGGATAAAGTATCTTGGCAACCCTAACCGGAGGAAAAAAAATTGAAAAGGGGGGTGCAACACGAGGACTTTCCAAGGGGTCACCCATCCTAGTACTAGTCTAGCCCAAGCACGCTTCACTTCAGAGTTCTGATGGGATCCGGTGCATTAGTGCTGGTATGATCGCACCCATCATGTTGAGGGGAAAATTCCTTTATGTGTTAACGGTTCATAGTCCCAGCCTAGAGAGATGGCCCATTCAGAAGGCCCAATGGGCTTAAGAACAACCCATCCGCTTGAACAACGCAGCATCCTCGCAAGACGTGATATCGACGCATTGTAGGGCCCTCTAATGTCCCGCGAGTAAGTTTGTCATCCTTTTAACAGCTCACGACTTACGATCTAGAACGGAAAAACAAAGCTAATTTAGAAAAGTGGACCGAAATAGATAAAAATGTTCGATTTTTGGCTCTAAAAAGGGAATAGCGAGCAAGCTAGCTGCCCCCGTCGTAGAGCTCTCAAAGTGCTTTCCAACGGTATGCTGTACGCCGCGTAACTCCTTACATATAATAAGTTAAGGGCACCGGAGCGTCGGACACCTGGTCACAAGCCCTACGCCCTCTGTTTACGGGCCCAACCTCCACGTGAAGCGAAGTTGTTTTGCCCAAGGTGCCGTGGGATTCGATAATATAAATGTGGTGGATAAAGTATCTTGGCAACCCTAACCAGAGGAAAAAAAATTGAAAAGGGGGGTGCAACACGAGGACTTCTCAAGGGGTCACCCATCCTAGTACTTGTCTCGCCCAAGCATGCTTAACTTCAGATTTCTGATGGGATCCGGTGCATTAGTGCTGGTAGGATCGCACCCGTCATGTTGAGGGCACAATTCCTTTATGTGTTAACGGTTCACATTTCCAGCATAGAGTGATAGCCCATTCAGAAGGCCCAATGGGCTTAACGACAACCCATCCGCTTCAACTACCCAGCATCCTCGCAAGATGAGATATCGACGCATTGTATGGTCCTCTAATGTCCTGCGAGTAAGGTTGTCGTCTATTTAACTGCTCGCGACGTACGATCCGGGACCAAAAAAACAGAGCTAAATTAGAAAAGTGGCCCAAAACTGATGAAAACGTTCGATTTTAGGCTCCAAAAAGGGCACAGCGAGCAAGCTAGCAGCCCCCGTCGTAGAGCTCTCGAAGAGCATTCCAATGGTATACTGTGCACCGTGTAACTCCTTACATATAAAAATTTATGGGTACCAGAGCGACGGAGACCTGGTCACAAGCCCCATGCCCTCGGTTTGCGGGCCCAACCTCCACGTGAAGCGAAGTTGTCTTGCCCAAGGTGCTGTGGGATTCGATAATAGAAATGTGGTGGATAAAGTATCTTGGTAACACTAACAGGAGGAAAAAAAATTGAAAAGAGGGGTGCAACACGAGGACTTCCCAGCGGGTCACCCATCCTAGTACTTCTCTCGCCCAAGCACGCTTAACTTCGCAGTTCTGATGGGATCCTGTGCATTAGTGCTGGTATGAATGCACCCATCATGTTGAGGGCACAATTCCTTTATGTGTTAACGGTTCATAGTCCCAGCCTAGAGAGACGGCCCATTCAGAAGGCCCAATGGGCTTAACAACAACCCATCCGCTTCAACAACGCAGCATCCTCGCAAGACGTGATATCGATGCGTTGTAGGCCCTCTAATGTCCCGCGAGCAATTTTGTCATCCTTTTAACAGCTCACGACGTACGATCCGGAATGGAAAAACAGAGCTAAATTAGAAAAGTGGCAGGAAATGAATAAAAACGTTCAATTTTGGGATCCAAAAAGGGCACAGCGAGCAAGCTAGCTGCCCCCGTCGTAGAGCTCTCGAAGAGCATTCCAATGGTATGCTGTGCGCCGCGTAACTCCTTACAGATAAAAATATATGGGCACCGGAATGACGGAGACTTGGTCACAAGCCCTACGCCCTCGGTTCGCGGGCCCAACCTCCACATGAAGCGAAGTAGTCTTGCCCAAGGTGCCGTGGGATTCGATAATAGAAATGTGGTGGATAAAGTATCTTGGCAACTATAATCGGAGGAAAAAAAATATAAAAAATGGGTGCAACACGAGGACTTTGCAGGGGGTCACCCATCCTAGTACTACTCTCGCCCAAGCACGCTTAACTTCGGAGTTCTGATGGGATCCGGTGCATTAGTGTAGGTATGATCGCACCCGTCATGTTGAGGGCATAATTCCTTTACGTGTTAACAGTTCACAGTCCCAGCCTAGAGAGATGGCCCATTCAGAAGGCGCAATGGGCTAAACGATAACCCATCCGCTTCAATAACCCAGCATCCTTGCAAGACAAGATATCAACGCGTTGTAGGGCCCTCTATTGTCCAGTGAGTAAGGTTGTTGTCCTTTTAACAGCTCACGACGTACGATCCTAGACGGAAAAACAGATCAAAAATAGAAAAGTGGCCCGAAACTGATGAAAACGTTCGATTTTGGGCTCCAAAAAAGGACATAGCAACCAAGTTGGTTGCCTCGTCGTAGAGCTCTCGGAGAGCTTTCCAACGGTATGCTGTGCGCCGCGTAACTCCTTACGGATCAAAAGTTATGGGCACCGGAGCAAAGGAGACCTGGTCACAAGCCCTACGCACTCGGTTTGCTGGCCCAGCCTCCACGGGAAGTGAAGTTGTCTTGCCCAAGGTGCTGTGGGATTCGATAATAGAAATGTGGTGGATAAACTATCTTGGCAACACTATCCGGAGCAAAAAAAATTGAAAAGGGGGGTACAACTCGAGGACTTCCCAGGGGGTCACCCATCCTAGTACTACTCTCGCCCAAGCACGCTTAACTTCAAAGTTCTGATGGGATCCGGTGCATTAGTGTTGGTATGATCGCACCCGTCATGTTGATCACACAATTCCTTTATGTGTTAACGGTTCATAGTCCCAGCCTAGAGAGATGGCCCATTCAGAAGGCCCAATGGGCTTAACGACAAACCATCCACTTCAACAACCCAGCATCCTAGCAAGACGAGATATCGACTCATTGTAGGGTCATCTAATGTCCTGCGAGTAAGGTTGTTGTCCTTTTAACCGCTCACGGCGAACGATCCGGGAAAGAAAAACAGAGCTAAATTAGAAAAGTGGCTTGAAACTGATGAAAACGTTCGATTTTGGGCTCCAAAAAGGGCACAGGGAGCAAGCAAGCTGCCCCTGTCGTAGAGCTCTCGGAGAGCTTCCCAACTGTATGTTGTGCGCCGCGTAACTCCCTACGGATCAAAAGTTATGGGCACCGGTGCGGTGGAGAGCTGGTCACAAGCCCTACGGCCTCGGTTTGCAGGCCCAGCCTCCCCGTGAAGCGAAGTTGTCTTGCCAAGGTGCCGTGGGATTCGATAATAGAAATGTGGTGGATAAAGTATCTTGGCAACTCTAACCGGAGGAAAAAAAATTGAAAAGGTGGGTGCAACACGAGTGCTTCCCAGGGGGTCACCCATCCTAGTACTACTCTCGCCCAAGCACGCTTAACTTCGGATTTCTGATGGGATCCGGTAAATTAGTGCTGGTATGATCGCACCCGTCATGTTGAGGGCACAATTCCTTTATGTGTTAACGGTTCACTGTCCCAGCCTAGAGAGATGGCCCATTCAGAAGGCCCAATGGGCTTAACAACAACTCATCCGCTTCAACAACGCAGCATCCTCGCAAGACATGATATCGACACGTTGTAGGGCCCTCTAATGTTCCGCGAGTAAGTTTGTCATCCTTTTAACAGCTCACGACGTACGATCCTAAACGAAAAAATAGAGCTAAATTAAAAAAGTGGCGTGAAACAGATAAAAAAGTTCAATTTTGGGCTCCAAAAAGGGCACAGCGAGCAAGCTAGTTGCCCCCGTCGTAGAGCTCTCGAACAGCATTCCAACGGTATGCTGTACGCCGCATAACACCATACAGATAAAAATTTATGGGCACCGAAGCGACGGAGACCTGGTCACAAGCCCTACGCCCTCGGTTTGCGGGCCCAGCCTCCATGTGAAGCGAAGTTGTCTTGCCAAGGTGCCGTGGGATTCGATAATAGAAATGTGGTGGATAAAGTATCTTGGCAACCCTAACCGGAGGAAAAAAAATTGAAAAGGGGGGTGCAACACGAGTACTCCCCAGGGGGTCACCCATCCTAGTACTACTCTCGCCCAAGCACGCTTAACTTCGGAGTTCTGATGGGATCCGGTGAATTAGTGCTGGTATGATTGCACCCATCATGTTGAGGGCACAATTCCTTTATGTGTTGACGGTTCATAGTCCCAGCCAAGAGAGATGGCCCATTCAGAAGGCCCAATGGGCTTAACAACAACCCATCCGCTTCAACAACGCAGCATCCTCGCAAGACGTGATATCGACATGTTGTAGGGCCCTCTAATGTCCCTCGAGTAAGTTTGTTATCCTTTTAACAGCTCACAACGTATGATTCGGAACGAAAAAACAGATCCAAATTAGAAAAGTGGCCCAAAACAGATAAAAACGTTTGATTTTGGGCTCCAACAAGGGCAAAGCGAGTAAGCTAGCTGCCCCCATCATAGAGCTCTCGAAGAGCTTTCCAACGGTATGCTATGCACCGCGTAACTCCTTACAGATAAAAATTTATGGGCACCGTAACGACGGAGAGTTGGTCACAAGCCCTACGCCCTCGATTTGCTGGCCTAGCCTCCACGTGAAGGGAAGTTGTCTTGCCCAAGGTGCCGTGGGATTCGATAATAGAAATGTGGTGGATAAAGTATCTTGGCAACCATAACCGGTGGAAAAAAAATTGAAAATGGGGGTGCAACACGAGTACTTCCCAGGGGGTCACCTATCCTAGTACTACTCTCGCCCAAGCACGCTTAACTTCGCAGTTCTGATGGGATCCGGTGCATTAGTGCTGGTATGATTGCACCCATCATGTTGAGGGCACAATTCCTTTATGTGTTAATGGTTCACAGTCCTAGCCTAGGGAGATGGACCATTCAGAAGGCCCAATAGGCTTAACAACAACCCATCGGCTTCAACAACGCTGCATCCTCGCAAGACATGATATCGACGCGTTGTAGGGCCCTCTAATGTCCCGCGAGTAAGTTTGTCGACCTTTTAACCGCTCACGACGTACGATCCGGAATGGAAAAAAAGAGCTAAATTAGAAAAGTGGCCCGAAACAAATAAAAATGTTCGATTTTGGGCTCCAAAAAAGGCAAAGCGAGCAAGCTAGCTGCCCCCATCGTAGAGCTCTCGAAGAGCTTTCCAACGGTATGCTGTGCGCCGCGTAACTCCGTACAGATAAAAAGTTATGGGCACTGGACCGACGGAGACCTAGTCACAAGCCCTACGCCCTCGATTTACGGGCCCAGCCTCCACGTAAAGCGAAGTTGTCTTGCCCAAGGTGCCGTGGGATTCGATAATAGAAATATGGTGGATAAAGTATCTTGGCAACCATAATCGAAAGAAAAATAATTGAAAAGGAGGGTGTAACACGAGGACTTCTCAGGGGGTCACCCATCCTAGTACTAGTCTCACCCAAGCATGCTTAACTTCGGAGTTCTGATGGGATCAGGTGTATTAGTGCTGGTAAGATCGCACCCGTCATGTTGATCGCACAATTCCTTTATGTGATAACGGTTCACAGTCTCAGCCTAGAGAGATGGCCCATTCAGAAGGCCCAATGGGCTTAACGACAACCCATCCACTTCAACAACCCAGCATCCTCACAAGACGAGATATTGACGCATTGTAGGGTCCTCTAATGTTCTGCGAGTAAGGTTGTCGTCCTTTTAACCGCTCACGACGTACGATCCGGGACAGAAAATCAGAGCTAAATTAGAAAAGTGGCTCGAAACTAATGAAAACGTTCGATTTTGGACTCCAAAAAGGACCCAATGAACAATCTAGCTGCCCTCGTCGTAGAGCTCTCGATGTGCTTTCCAACGGTATGCTGTGCGCCGCGTAACTCCTTACATATAAAAAGTTATTGGCACCGGAGCGACAGAGACCTGGTCACAAGCCCTACGGCCTCGGTTTGCGGGACCAGCCTCAACGTGAAGCGAAGTTGTCTTGCCCAAGGTGCCGTGGGATTCGATAATAGAAATGTGGTGAATAAAGTATTTTGGCAACCATAACTAGAGGAAAAAAAATTGAAAAGGGGGATGCAACACGAGGACATCCAAGGGGGTCATAGATCCTAGTACTAGTCTCGCCCAAGCACGCTTAACTTCGGAGTTCTGATGGGATCCCGTGCATTAGTGCTGGTATGATCGCACCCGTCATGTTGAGGGCACAATTCCTTTATGTGTTAACGGTTCACAGTCCCAGCCTAGAGAGATGGACCATTCAGAATGCGCAATGGGCTAAACGACAACCCATCCACTTCAACAACCCAGCATCCTCGCAAGATAAGATATTGACGAGTTGTAGGGCCCTCTAATATCCCGTGAGTAAGGTTGTCGTTCTTTTAACAACTCCCGACATACGATTCAGGACGAAGAAACATAGCTAAAAAAGAAAAGTGGCACGAAACTGATGAAAACGTTTGATTTTGGGCACCAAAAAAGGGTATAGTGTGGAAGCTGGCTACCCCCGTGGTAGAGCTCTCGGAGAGCTTTCCAACGGTATGCTGTGCGCCTCGTAACTCCTTACGGATCAAAAGTTATGGACATCGGAGCGAGGAAGACCTGGTCACAAGCCCTACGCCTTCGGTTTGCTGGCCCAGCCTCCACGTGAAACGAAGTTGCCTTGCCCAAGGTGCCGTGCGATTCGATAATAGAAACATGGTGGATAAAGTATCTTGGCAACCCTAACCAGAGCAAAAAAAATTGAAAATGGGGGTGCAACACGAGGACTTCCCTGGGGGTCACCCATCCTAGTACTACTCTCGCCCAAGCACGCTTAACTTCGGAGTTCTGATGGGATCCGGTGCATTAGTGCTGGTATGACTGCACCAGTCATGTTGATCGCACAATTCCTTTATGTGTTAACAGCTCACAGTCCCAGCCTAGAGAGATGGCCCATTCAGAAGGCCCAATGGGCTTAACGACAACCCATCCGCTTCAACAACCCAGCATCCTCGCAAGACGAGATATCGACACATTGTAGGGCCATTCTAATGTCCCGCGCGTTAGGTTGTCGTTCTTTCAACAACTCACGTCGTACGATCCGGGACGGAAAAAAAGAGCTAAATTAGAAAAGTGGCCCGAAACGGATGAAAACGTTCGATTTTGGGCTCCAAAAAGGGCCCAGCGAGCAAGCTGACTACCCACGTCTTAGAGCTCTCGGAGAGCTTTCCAACGGTATGTTGTGCGCCGCGTAACTCCTTGCGGATCAAAAGTTATGGGCACTAGAGCGACGGAGAGCTGGTCACAAGCCCTACGCCCTCGGTTTGCGGGCCCAGCCTCCACGTGAAGCGAAGTTGTCTTGCCCAAGGTGCCGTGGGTTTCGATAATAGAAATGTGGTGGATAAAGTATCTTGGCAACCCTAACAGGAGGAAAAAAAATTGAAAATGGGGTGCAACACGAGGACTTCCCTGGGGGTCACCCATCCTAGTACTACTCTCGCCCAGGCACGCTTAACTTCAGAGTTCTGATGGCATCCGGTGCATTAGTGTTGGTATGATCACACCCATCATGTTGAGGGCACAATTCCTTTATGTGTTAACGGTTCATAGTCCCAGCCTAGAGAGATGGACCATTCAGAAGGCCCAATGGGCTTAACAACAACCCATCGGCTTCAACAACCCAGCATCCTCGCAAGACGTGATATCGAAGCGTTGTAGGGTTCTCTAATGTCCTGCGAGTATGGTTGTCGTCCTTTTAACCGCTCACGACGTACGATCCGGGATGGAAAAATAGAGCTAATATAGAAAAGTGGTCTAACACTGATGAAAACTTTCGATTTTGGGCTCCAAAAAGGGCACAGCGAGCAAGCTAGCTGCCCCCGTTGTAGTGCTCTCGATGTGCTTTCCAAAGGTATGCTGTGCGCCGCGTAACTCCTTATAGATAAAAAGTTAAGGGCACCGAAGCGACGGAGACCTGGTCACAAGCCCTACGCCCTCAATTTGCGGGCCCAGCCTCCACGTGAAGTGAAGTTGTCTTGCCCAAGGTGCCGTGGGATTCCATAATAGAAATGTGGTGGATAAAGTATCTTGGCAACCATAACCGGAGGAAAAAAAATTGAAAAGGGTGGTGCAACACGAGGACTTCCCTGGGGGTCACCCATCCTAGTGCTAGTCTCGCCCAAGCATGCTTAACTTCGGAGTTCTGATGGGATCCGGTGCATTAGTGCTGGTATGATCGCACCCGTCATGTTGAGGGCACAATTCCTTTATGTGTTAACGGTTCACAGTCCCAGTCTAGAGAGATGGGCCATTCAGAAGGCCCAATGGGCTTAACAACAACCCATCGGCGTCAACAACGCCGCATCCTCGCAAGACGTGATATCGACGCGTTGTAGGGCCCTCTAATGTCCCACGAGTATGTTTGTCGTCCTTTTAACAGCTCCCGACGTACGATCCGGAACGGAAAAACAGAGCTAAATCAGAAAAGTGGCCCGAAAAAAATAAAAACGTTCAATTTTGGGCTCCAAAAAGGGAACAGCGAGCAAGCTAGCTGCCCCCATCGTTGAACTCTCGAAGTGCTTTCCAACGGTATGTTGTGCGCCGTGTAACACCATACAGATAAAAAGTTAATGGCACCGGAGCGATGTAGACCTAGTCACAAGCCCTACGCCCTCGATTTGCGGGCCCAGCCTCCACTTGAAGCGAAGTTGTCTTGCCCAAGGTGCCGTGGGATTCGATAATAGAAATGTGGTGGATAAAGTATCTTGGCAACCATAACCAGAGGAAAAAAAATTGAAAATGGGGGTGCAACACGAGGACTTCCCAGGGGGTCACCCATCCTAGTACTAGTCTCGCCCAAGCACGCTTAACTTCGTAGTTCTGATGGGATTCGGTGCATTAGTACTGGTATGATCGCACCCGTCATGTTGAGGGAACAATTTCTTTATGTGTTAATGGTTCATAGTTCCAGCCTAGAGAGATGGCCCATTAAGAAGGCCCAATGGGCTTAACGACAACCCATCTGCTTCAACTACCCAGCATCCTCGCAAGACGAGATATCGACACGTTGTAGGGTCCTCTAATGTCCTGCGAGTAAGGTTGTCGTCTTTTTAACCGCTCACGACCTACGATCCGGGATGGAAAAATAGAGCTAATATAGAAAAGTGGTCCAACACTGATGAAAACTTTCAATTTTGTGCTCCAAAAAGGGCACAGCAAGCAAGCTAGCTACCCCCATCGTAGTGCTCTCGATGTGCTATCCAACGGTATGTTGTGCGCCGCGTAACTCCTTCCATATAAAAAGTTATGGGCACCGGAGCGACGGAGACCTGGTCCCAAGCCCTACGCCCTCGGTTTGCGGGCCCAGCCTCATCGTGAAGAGAAGTTGTCTTGCCCAATGTGCCGTGGGATTCGATAATAGAAATGTGGTGGATAAAGTATCTTGGCAACCCTAGCCGGAGGAAAAATAATTGAAAAGGGTGGTGCAACACGAGGACTTCCCAGGGGGTCACCCATCCTAGTACTACTCTCGACCAAGCACACTTAACTTCGGAGTTCTGATGGGATCCGGTGCATTATTGCTGGTATGATCACACCCATTATGTTGGGGGCACAATTCCTTTATGTGTTAACGGTTCACAGTTCCAGCCTAGAGAGATAGCCCATTCAGAAGGCCCAATAGGCTTAACGACAACCCATCCGCTTCAACAACCTAGCATCCTCGCAGGAAGAGATATTGACGCGTTGTAGGGTCCTCTAATGTCCTGCGAGTAAGGTTGTCGTCCTTTTAATAGCTCACGACGTACGATCCGGGATGAAAAAACAGAGCTAAAATAGAAAAGTGGCCCAAAACTGATGAAAACATTTGATTTTGGGATCCAGAAAGGGCATAGCGAGCAAGTTGGCCACCCCCATCGTAGAGCTCTCGGAGAGTTTTCCGACGGTATGCTGTGCGCCGCGTAACTCCTTACGTATCAAAATTTGTGGTCACCGGAGTGACGGAAAGCTGGTCACAAGCCCTACGCCCTCGGTTTGCTGGCCCAGCCTCCACATGATGCGAAGTTGTCTTGCCCAAGGTGCCGTGGGATTCGATAATAGAAATGTGGTGGTTAAAGTATCTTGGCAACCATAACCGGAAGAAAAAAAATTGAAAAGGGGGGTGCAACACGAGGACTTTCCAGGGGGTTACCCATCCTACTATTACTCTCGCCCAAGCATGCTTAACTTCGGAGTTCTGATGGGATCCGGTGCATTAGTGTTGGTATGATCGCACCCATCATGTTGAGGGCACAATTCCTTTATGTGTTAACGGTTCACAGTCCCAGGCTAGAGAGATGGCCCATTCAGAATGCGCAATGGGCTTAACGACAACCCATCCAATTAAACAACCTAGCATCCTCGCAAGATGAGATATCGACGAGTTGTACGGCCCTCAAATGTCCCATGAGTAAGGTTGTCGTCCTTTTAACAGCTCACGACGTACGATCCAGAACGGAAAAATAGAGCCAAAAAAGAAAAGTGGCCCGAAACTGATGAAAACGTTCGATTTTGGGCTGCAAAAAAGGGCATAGCGAGGAAGCTGGCTGCCCCCATCGTAGAGCCCTCGGAGTGCTTTCCAAAGGTATGCTGCGCGCCGCGTAACTCCTTACATTTCAAAAGTTATGGGCACCGTAGCGAAAGAGACCTGGTCACAAGCCCTACGCCCTCGGTTTGCTAGCCCAGCCTCCACGTGAAACAAAGTTGTCCTGCCCAAGGTGCCGTGCGATTCGATAATAGAAATGTGGTGGATAAAGTATCTTGGCAACCTTAACCGGAGCAAAAATAATTGAAAAGGGGGGTGAAACACGAGGACTTCCCAGGGGGTCACCCATCCTAGTACTACTCTCGCCCAAGCACGCTTAACTTCGGAGTTCTGATGGGATCCGGTGCATTAATGTTGATATGATCGCACCAGTCATGTTGATCGCACAATTCCTTTATGTGTTAACGGTTCACAGTCCCAGCCTAGAGAGATGGCCCATTTAGAAGGCCCAATGGGCTTAACGACAATCCATCCACTTCAACAACCCAGCATCCTCGCAAGACGAGATATCGACACGTTGTAGGGCCCTCTAATGTCCAGAGAGTAAGGTTGTCATCCTTTTAACAGCTCATGACGTACGATAGAGGACGGAATAACAGAGCAAAATTAGAAAAGTGGCCCGAAACGGATGAAAATGTTCGATTTTGGGCTCCAAATAGGGCACAGCGAGCAAGCTAGCTGCCCCCATCGTAGTGCTCTCGAAGAGCTTTCCAATGGTATGCTGTGCGACGCGTAACTCCTTACGGATCAAAAGTTATGGGCACCGGAGCGAAGGAGACCTGGTCACAAGCACTACGTCCTCGGTTTGCTGGCCCAGCTTCCACGTGAAGCGAAGTTGTCTTGCCCAAGGTGCTGTGGGATTCGATCATAGAAATGTGGTGGATAAAGTATCATGGCAACCCTAACCGGAGGAAAAATAATTGAAAAGGGTAGTACAACATGAGGACTTCCCAGGGGGTCACCCATCCTAGTACTACTCTCGCCCAAGCACGCTTAACTTCGGAGTTCTGATGGGATCCGGTGCATTAGTGCTGGTATGATCGCACCCATCATGTTGAGGGCACAATTCCTTTATGTGTTAACGGCTCACAGTTCCAGCCTAGAGAGATAGCCCATTCAGAAGGCCCAATGGGCTTAACAACAACCCATCCGCTTCAACAACGAAGCATCCTCGCAAGACGAGATATCGATGTGTTGTAGGGTCCTCTAATGTCCTGCGAGTAAGGTTGTCGTCCTTTTAACAGCTCACGAAGTACGATCCGGTACGGAAAAACAGAGCTAAATGAGAAAAGTGGCCCGAAACTGATGTAAACGTTCGATTTTAGGCTGCGAAAAGGGCACAGCGAGCAAGCTGGCTACCCCCGTCGTAGAGCTCTCGTAGAGCTTTCCAACGATAAGCTGTGCACCGCGTAACTCCTTACGGATCAAAAGTTATGGGCACCGGAGCGACGGAGAGCTGGTCACAAGCCCTACGCCCTCGGTTTGCGGGCCCAGCCTCCACGTGAAGCGAATTTGTCTTGCCCAAGGTGCCGTGGGATTCGATAATAGAAATGTGGTGGATAAAGTATCTTGGCAACCCTAACCGGGGGAAAAAAATTGAAAAGGTGGGTGCAACACGAGGACTTCCCAAGGGGTCACCCATCCTAGTACTACTCTCGCCCAAGTACGCATAACTTCGGAGTTCTGATGGGATCCGGTGTATTGGTGCTAGTATGATCGCACCCATCATGTTGAGGGCGCAATTCCTTTATGTATTAACGGTTCACAGTCCCAAACTAGAGAGGTGGACCGTTCAGAAGGCCCAATGGGCTTAACAACAACCCATCGGCTTCAACAACAGAGCATCCTTACAAGACGTGATATTGAAGCAATGTAGGGCCCTCTAATGTCCCGCGAGTAGGCTTGTCGTCCTTTTAACAGCTCACAACGAACGATCCAGAACGAAAAAACAGAGCTAAATTAGAAAAGCGACCAAAAGCAGATAAAAACGTTCGATTTTGGGCTCCAAAAAGTGCACAGCGAGCAAGCTAGCTGCCCCTATCGTAGAGCTCTCGAAGAGCTTTCCAACGGTATGCTGTGAGCCGTGTAACTCCTTACAGATAAAAAGTTATGGGCACCGGAGCGACGGAGAGCTGGTCACAAGCCCTACGCCCTCGATTTCCGGGCCCAGCCTCCACGTGAAGTGAAGTTGTCTTCCCCAAGGTGCCGTGGGATTCGATAATAGAAATGTGTTGGATAAAGTATCTTGGCAACCATAACCGGAGGAAAAAAAATTGAAAAGGGGTGCAACACGAGGACTTCCCTTGGGGTCACCCATCCTAGTACTAGTCCCGCCCAAGCACGCTTAACTTCAGAGTTCTTATGGGATCCGGTGCATTAGTCCTGGTATGATCGCACCCGTCATGTTGAGGGCACAATTCCTTTATGTGTTAACGGTTCACAGTCCCAGCCTAGAGAGATGGACCATTCAGAAGTCCCAATGGGCTTAACAACAACCCATCGGCTTCAACAACGCAGCATCCTCGTAATACGTGATATCGACGCGTTGTAGGGCCCTCTAATGTCCCGCAAATAAGTTTGTCGTCTTTTTAACAGCTCACAACGTACGATCTGGAACGGAAAAACAGAGCTAAACTAGAAAAGTGGCCCAAAACAAATAAAAATGTTCAATTTTGGGCTCCAAAAAGTACACAGCGAGCAAGCTAGCTGCCCCATCGTAGAGCTCTCGAAAAGCTTTCCAACGATATGCTGTGCCCTGCGTAACTCCTTACAGATAAAAAGTTATGGGCACCGGAGCGACGGAGACCTGGTCACAAGCCCTACGCCCTCGATTTGCTGGCCCAACCTCCACGTGAAGCGAAGTTGTCTTGCCCAAGGTGCCGTGGTATTCGATAATAGAAATGTGGTGGATAAAGTATCTTGGCAACCATAATCAGAGGAAAAAAAATTGAAAAGTGGGGTGCAACAGGAGGACTTCCCAAAGGGTCACCCATCCTAGTACTAGTCCCGCCCAAGCACGGTTAACTTCGGAGTTCTGATGGGATCCTGTGCATTAGTGCTGGTATGATGGCACCCGTCATGTTGAGGGCACCCGTCGTTTATGTGTTAACGTTTCACAGTCCCAGCCTAGAGAGATGGCCCATTCAGAATGCGCAATGGGCTTAACGACAACCCATCCGCTTTAACAACCCAGCATCCTCGCAATACGTGATATCGACGCATTGTAGGGCCCTCTAATGTCCCGCGAGTAAGTTTGTCGTCCTTTTAACAGCTCACGACGTACGATCCTGAACGGAAAAACAGAGCTAAACTAGAAAAGTAGCCTAAAACAAATAAAAATGTTCAATTTTGGGCTCCAAAAAGTGCACAACGAGCAAGCTACCTGCCCCATCGTAAAGCTCTCGAAGAGCTTTCCAACGGTATGCTGTACGCCACGTAACTCCTTACATATAAAAAGTTATGAGCACCGGAGCGACGGAGACCTGGTCACAAGCCCTACGCCCTCGATTTGCTGGCCCAACCTCCACGTGAAGCGAAGTTGTCTTGCCCAAGGTGCCGTGGGATTCGATAATAGAAATGTGGTGGATAAAGTATCTTGGCAACCATAATTGGAGGAAACAAAATTGAAAAGGGGGGTTCAACACAAGGAATTCCCAAAGGGTCACCCATCCTAGTACTAGTCTCGCCCAAGCACGGTTAACTTCGGAGTTCTGATGGGATCCTGTGCATTAGTGCTGGTATGATCGCACCCGTCATGTTGATCACACAATTCCTTTATGTGTTAACGGTTCACATTCCCAGCCTAGAGATATGGCCCATTCAGAAGGCCAAATGGGCTTAACGACAACCCATCCGCTTCAACAACCCAGCATCCTCGCAAGACGAGATATCGACGCATTCTAGGGCCCTCTAATTTCCCGTGAGTAAGGTTGTCGTCCTTTTAACTGCTCACGACGTACGATCCTGGACAGAAAAACAGAGCTAAAAAAGAAAACTGGCCCGAAAATGATCAAAACATTCGATTTTGGGCTCCACAAAAGGGCATGGCAAGCAAGCTGGCTGCCCCAGTCGTAGAAGTCTCGGAGAGCTTTTCAATGGTATGTTGTGCGCCGCGTAACTCCTTACGAATCAAAAGTTATGGGTACCGGAGCGAAGGAGACCTAGTCACAAGCACAACGCCCTCGGTTTGCTAGCCCAGCCTCCACGTGAAGCAAAATTGTCTTGCCCAAGGTGCCGTGGGATTCGATAATAGAAATGTGGTGGATAAAGTATCTTGGCAACCCTAACCGGGGGAAAAAAATTGAAAAGGGGGGTGCAACACGAGGACTTCCCAGGGGGTCACCCATCCTAGTACTACGCTCACCCAAGCATGCTTAACTTCGGAGTTCTGATGGGATCCAGTGCATTAGTGTTGGTATCTTCGTACCCATCATGTTGAGGTCACAATTCCTTTATGTGTTAACGGTTCACAGTCCCAGCCTAGAGAGATGGACCATTCAGAAAGCCCAATGGCCTTAACAACAACCCATCGGCTTCAACAACGCAGCATCCTCACAAGACGTGATATCGAAGCGTTGAAGGGCCCTCTAATGTCCCGCGAGTAAGTTTGTCGTCCTTTTAATAGCTCACGATGTACGATGCAGAAAGGAAAAATAGAGCTAAATTAGAAAAGTGGCTCGAAACAGATAAAAACTTTTGATTTTGGGCTCCAACAAGGGCACAGCGAGCAAGCTAGCTGCCCCCATCATAGAGCTCTCGAAGAGCTTTCCAACGGTATGCTATGCACCACGTAACTCCTTACAGATAAAAAGTTATGGGCACTGTAGCGACGGAGAGCTGGTCACAAGCCCTAAGCCCTCGATTTGCTGGCCTAGCCTCCACGTGAAGGGAAGTTGTCTTGCCCAAGGTGCCGTGGGATTCGATAATAGAAATGTGGTGGATAAAGTATCTTGGCAACCATAACCGGAGGAAAAATAATTGAAAAGGAGGGTGCAACACGAGGACTTCCCTGGGGGTCACCCATCCTAGTACTAGTCTCGCCCAAGCAAGCTTAACTTCGGAGTTCTGATGGGATCCGGTGCATTAGTGCTAGTATGATCGCACCCGTCACGTTGAGGGCACAATTCCATTATGTGTTAACGGTTCACAGTCCTAGCCTAGAGAGATGGACCATTTAGAAGGCCCAATAGGCTTAACAACAACCCATCGGTTTGAACAACGCAGCATCCTCGCAAGACGTGGTATCGACGCGTTGTAGGGCCCTCTAATTTCCCGCGACTAAGTTTGTCGACCTTTTAACCGCTCACGACGTACGATCCGGAATGGAAAAACATAGCTAAACTAGAAAGTGGCCCGAAACAAATAAAAACGTTCGATTTTGGGCTCCAAAAAAGGCAAAGCGAGCAAGCTAGCTGCCCCCAACGTAGAGCTCTCGAAGAGCTTTCCAACGGCATGCTGTGCACCGCGTAACTCCGTACAGATAAAAAGTTATGGGCACCGGAGCGACGGAGACCTGGTCACAAGCCCTACGCCCTCGATTTACGGGCCGAGCCTCCACGTGAAGCGCAGTTGTCTTGCCCAAGGTGCCGTGGGATTCGATAATAGAAATGTGGTGGATAAAATATCTTGGCAACCATAACCGCAGGAAAAATAATTGAAAAGGGGGGTGCAACACGAGGACTTCCCAAGGGGTCACCTATCCTAGTACTAGTCTTGCCCAAGCACGCTTAACTTCGGAGTTCTAATAGGATCCGGTGCATTAGTGCTGGTATGATCGCACCCGTCATGTTGAGGGCACAATTCCTTTATGTGTTAACGGTTCACAGTCCCAACCTAAAGAGATGGCCCATTCAGATGGCGCATTGGACTTAACGACAACCCATCCGCTTCAACAACCCATAATCCTCGCAAGACGAGATATCGACGCATTGTAGGGCCCTCTAATGTCCCGTGAGTAAGGTTGTCGTCCTTTTAACTGCTCACGACGTACGGTCCTGGACGGAAAAACAGAGCTAAAAAAGAAAAGTGGCCCGAAACTGATGAAAATATTAGATTTTGGGCTCTGAAAAAGGGCATGGCAAGAAAGCTGGCTGCCCCTGTCGTAGAGCTCTCGGAGAGCTTTCCAACGGTATGTTGTGCGCCGCGTAACTCCTTACGGATCAAAAGTTATGGGCATCGGAGCGAAGGAGACCTGGTCACAAGCCCTACGCCCTCGGTTTGCGGGCCCAGCCTCCACGTGAAGCGAAGTTGTCTTGCCCAAGGTGCCGTGGGAATAGACAATAGAAATGTGGTGGATAAAGTATCTTGGCAACCCTAACCGGTGCAAAAAAAATTGAAATGTGGGGTGCAAGAATAGGATTTCCCAGGGGGTCAACCATCCTAGTACTACTCTCGCCCAAGCACGCTTCACTTCGGAGTTCTGATGGGATCCGGTGCATTAGTGCTGGTATGATCGCACCCGTCATGTTGATCGTACAATTCCTTTATGTGTTAACGATTCACATTCCCAGCCTAGAGATATGGCCCATTCAGAAGGCCAAATGGGCTTAACGACAACCCATCCGCTTCAACAACCCAGCATCCTCACAAGACGAGATATCAACGTGTTGTAGGGCCTCTAATGTCCCGCGAGTAGGGTTGTCGTCCTTTTAACAGCTCATGACGTACGATACGGGAGGGAATAATAGAGCAAAATTAGAAAAGTCGCCCGAAACTGATGAAAACGTTTGATTTTGGGCTCCAAAAATGGCAAAGTGAGCAATCTAGCTGCCCCCGTCGTAGAGCTCTCGAAGAGCTTTCCAACGGTTTGCTGTGCGCCGCGTTACTCTTTACAGATCAAAAGTTATGGGCACCGGAGCGACGGAGACCTGGTCACAAGCCCTACGCCCTCGGTTTGCGGGCCCAGCCTCCACGTGAAGCGAAGTAGTCTTGCCCAAGGTGCCGTGGGATTCGACAATAGAAATGTGGTGGATAAAGTATCTTGGCAACCCTAACCGGTGCAAAAGAAATTGAAATGTGGGGTGCAACAATAGGATTTCCCAGGGGGTCACCCATCCTAGTACTACTCTCGCCCAAGCACGCTTCACTTCGGAGTTCTGATGGGATCCGGTGCATTAGTGCTGGTATGATCGCACCCGTCATGTTGATCGCACAATTCCTTTATGTGTTAACGGTTCACATTCCCAGCCGAGAGATATGGCCCATTCAGAAGGCCAAATGGGCTTAACGACAACCCATCCGCTTCAACAACCCAGCATCTTCACAAGACGAGATATCGACGTGTTGTAGGGCCTCTAATGTCCCGCGAGTAGGGTTGTCGTCCTTTTAACAGCTCATGACGTACGATACGGGAGGGAATAATAGAGCAAAATTAGAAAAGTCGCCCGAAACTGATGAAAACGTTTGATTTTGGGCTCCAAAAAGGGCAAAGTGAGCAATCTAGCTGCCCCCGTCGTAGAGCTCTCGAAGAGCTTTCCAACGGTATGCTGTGCGCCGCATTATTCCTTACAGATCAAAAGTTATGGGCACCGGAGCGACGGAGACCTGGTCACAAGCCCTACGCCCTCGGTTTGCGGGCCCAGCCTCCACGTGAAGCGAAGTCGTCTTGCCCAAGGTGCCGTGGGATTCGATAATAGAAATGTGGTGGATAAAGTATCTTGGCAACCCTAACCGGAGGAAAAAAATTGGAAAGTGGGGTGCAACACGAGGACTTCCCAGGGGGTCACCCATCCTAGTACTACACTCGCCCAAGCACGCTTAACTTCGGAGTTCTGATGGGATCCGTTGCATTAGTGCTGGTATGATCGCACCCATCATGTTGAGGGCACAAATCCTTCTTGTGTTAACGGTTCACAGTCCCAGCCTAGAGAGATGGCCCATTCAGAAGGCCCAATGGGCTTAACAACAACCCATCCGCTTCTACAACGCAGCATCCTCGCAAGACGTGTTATCGTCGTGTTGTAAGGCCCTATAATGTCCCGCGATTAAGTTTGTCGTCATTTTAACAGCTCACGACATACGATCCGAAATGGAAAAACAAAGCTAAATCAGAAAAGTGGCCCGAAACAGATAAAAACGTTCAATTTTGGGCTCTAAAAAGGGCATAGCGAGCTAGCTAGCTTCCCCCTTCGTAGAGCTCTCGAAGAGCTTTCCAACGGTATGCTGTGCGCCGCGTAACTCCTTCCAGATAAAAAGTTATGGGCACTAGAGCGACGGAGAGCTGGTCACAAGCCCTACGCCCTCGGTTTGCGGGCCCAGCCTCCACGTGAAGCGAAGTTGTCTTGCCCAAGGTGCCGTGGGATTCGATAATAGAAATGTAGTGGATAAAGTATCTTGGCAACCATAACCGGAGGAAAAAAAATTGAAAAGGGGGGTGCAACATGAGCACTTCCGAGGGGGTCACCCATCCTAGTACTAGTCTCGCCCAAGCATGCTTAACTTCGGAGTTCTGATGGTATCCGGTGCATTAGTGCTGGTATGGTCGCACCCATCATGTTGAGGGCACAATTCCTTTATGTGTTAACGGTTCACAGTCCCAGCCTAGAGAGATGGCCCATTCAGAAGGCGCAATGGCCTTAACGACAACCCATCCGCTTCAACAACCCAGCATCCTCACAAGATGAGATATCGATGAGTTGTAGGGCCCTCTAATAATCTGTGAGTAAGGTTGTCGTCCTTTTAACAGCTCACGACATACGATCCAGGATGGAAAAACAGAGCTAAAAAACAAAAGTGGCCCGAAACTGATGAAAACATTCAATTTTGGGCTCCAAAAAAAAGGCATAGCGAGCAAGCTGGCTGCCCGCGTCATAAGGCTCTCGGAGTGCTTTCCAACGGTATGCTGTGCGCCGCGTAACTCCTTACAGATCAAAAGTTATGGGCACCGGAGCGAAGGTGACCTCGTCACAAGCCCTACGCCCTCGGTTTGCTGGCCCAGCCTCCACGTGAAGCGAAGTTGTCTTGCCCAAGGTGCCGTGGGATTTGATAATAGAAATGTGGTGCATAAATTATCTTGACAACCCTAACCGGAGGAAAAAAAATTGAAAAGGGGGATGCAACACGAGGACTTCCCAGGGGGTCAACCATCCTAGTACTGCTCTCGCCCAAGCACGCTTAACTTCGGAGTTCTGATGGGATCCGGTGCATTAGTGCTGGTATGATCGCACCCGCCATGTTGAGGGCACAATTCTTTTATGTGTTAAGGGTTCACAGTCCCAACCTAGAGAGATGGCCCATTCAAAAGGCGCAATGGGCTTAACGAGAACCCGTCTGCTTTAACAACCCAGCATGCTCGAAAGATGAGATATCGACGAGTTGTAGGGCCCTCGAATTTCCCGTGAGTAAGGTTGTCGTCCTTTTAACAGCTCACGACGTCCGATCCGTGGCCGAAAAACAGAGCTAAAAAAGAAAAGTGGCCCGAAACTGATGAAAATGTTCGATTTTGGGCTGCATAAAAGGGCATAGCGAGCAAGCTGGCAGCCCCTGTTGTACAGCTCTCGGAGAGCTTTCCAAGGGTATGCTGTGTGCCGCGTAACTCTTTATGGATCAAAAGTTATGGGCACCGGAGCGACGGAGACCTGGTCACAAGCCCTACACCCTCGGTTTGTTGGCCCAACCACCACGTGAAGTGAAGTTGTCTTGCCCAAGGTGCCGTGTCATTCGATAATAGAAATGTGGTGGATAAAGTATCTTGGCAACCCTAACTGGAGCAAAAAAAATTGAAAAGGGGGGTGCAACATGAGGACTTCCCAGGGGGTCACCCATCCTAGTACTATTCTCGCCCTAGCACGCTTAACTTCAGAGTTCTGATGGGATCCGGTGTATTAGTGCTGGTATGATCTCCCCCGTCATGTTGATCATACAATTTCTTTATGTGTTAACGGTTCACAGTCCTAGCCAAGAGAGATGGCCCATTCAGAACGCCGAATGGGCTTAACGACAACACATCCGCTTCAACAACCCAGCATTCTCGCAAGACGAGATATCGACGCATTGTAGGGCCCTATAATGTCCTGCGAGTAAGGTTGTCGTCCTTTTACCAGCCCACGACGTACGATACGGGACGGAATAACAGAGACAAATTAGAAAATTGGCCCGAAACTCATGAAAACATTCGATTTTGGGCACCAAAAAGGGCACAGCGAGTAAGCTAGCTGACCCCATCGTAGAGCTCTGGAAGAGCTTTCGAACGGTATGCTGTGCACCGCATAAATCCTTACGGATCAAAATTTATTGGCACTAGAGCGACGGAGAGTTAGTCACAAGCCCTACGCCGTCGGTTTGCGGGCCCAACCTCCACGTGAAGCGAAGTTGTCTTGCCCAAGGTGCCGTGGGATACGATAATAGAAATGTGGTGGATAAAGTATTGTGGTAACCCTAACCGGAGGAAAAAAAATTGAAAAGGGGGGGTGCAACACGGGGACTTCCCAGGGGGTCACCCATCCTAGTGCTACTCTCGTCCAAGCATGCTTAACTTCGGAGTTCTGATGGGATCCGGTGCATTAGTGCTGGTATGATCGCACCCATCATGTTGAGGGCACAATTCCTTTATGTGTTAACGGTTCACAGTCCCAGCCTAGAGGGATGGCCCATTCAGAAGGCCCAATGGGCTTAACAACAACGCATCTGCTTCAACAACGAAGCATCCTCGCAAGACGTGATATCAACGCATTGTAGGGCCCTCTAATGTCCCGCGAGTAAGTTTGTCGTCCTTTTAACAGCTCACGACGTACGATCCGAAACAGAAAAAATGAGCCAAATTAGAAAAGTGGCCTGAAACAGATAAAAACGTCAATTTTGGGCTCCAAAAAGGGCAAAGCGAGCAAGCTAGCTACCCCCGTCGTAGAGCTCTCGAAGAGCTTTCCAACGGTATGCTGTGCGCCGCGTAACTCCTTACAGATCAAAAGTTATGGGCGCCGGAGCGACGGAGACTTGGTCACAAGTCCTACGCCCTTGGTTTGTCGGCCCATTCTCCACGTGAAGTGAAGTTGTCTTGCCTAAGGTGCCGTGTGATTTGATAATAGAAATGTGGTGGATAAAGTATCTTGGCAACCATAACCGGAGGAAAAAAACTTGAGAAGGGGGGTGCAACCCGAGGAGTTCCCAAGGGGTCACCCATCCTAGTACTAGTCTCGCCCAAGCACGCTTAACTTCGGAGTTCTGATGGGATCCGGTGCATTAGTGCTGGTATGATCGCACCCGTCATGTTGAGGGTACAAATCCTTTATGTGTTCACGGTTCACAGTCGCAGCCTAGAGAGATGGCCCATTCAGAAGGCGCAATGGGCTTAACAACAACCCTTCCGCTTCAACAACCCAGCATCATCGCCAGACGATATATCGACGCATTGTAGGGCCCTCTAATGTCCCGTGAGTAAGGATGTCATCCTTTTAACAGCTCACGACGTACGATCCGGGATGAAAAAACAGAGCTAAAAATGAAAAGTGGCTCGAAACTGATGAAAACATTCGATTTTGGGCTCCAAAAAAGGGCATAGCGAGCAAGCTAGCTGCCCCCGTCGTAGAGCACTCAGAGAGCTTTCCAGCGGTATGCTATGCGCCACATAACTCCTTACGGAACAACATTTATGGGCACCAGAGCGAAGGAGACCTGGTCACAAGCCCCACGCCCTTTGTTTGCTGGCCCAGCCTCCACGTGAAGCGAAGTTGTCTTGCCCAAGGTGCTGTGGGATTCGATAATAGAAATGTGGTGGATAAAGTATCTTAGCAACCCCAACCGGAGGAAAAAAAATTGAAAATGGGGGTGCAACAAAACGACTTCCCATGGGGTCACCCATCCTAGTACTACTCTCGCCCAAGCACGCTTAACTTCGGAGTTCTGATGGGATCCGGTGCATTAGTGCTGGTATGATCGCACCCGTCATGTTGATCACACAATTCCTTTATGTGTTAACGGTTCACAGTCCCAGCCTAGAGGGATGGCCCATTCAGAAGGCCCAATGGGCTTAATGACAACCCATTAGCTTCAACAACCCAGCATCCTCGCAAGAGGAGATATCGACACATTGTAAGGCCCTCTAATGTCCAGCGAGTAAGGTTGTCATCCTTTTAACAGCTCCCGATGTACGATACGGGACGGAATAACAGAGCAAAATTAGAAAAGTGGCCCGAAACTGATGAAAACATTCGATTTTGGGCTCCAAAAAGGCCAAAGCGAGCAAGCTAGCTGCCCCCGTCGTAGAGCTCTCGAAAAGCTTTCCAACGGTATACTGTGCACCGCGTATCTCCTTACGGATCAAAAGTTATGGGCACCGGAGCGACGAAAACCTGGTCACATGCCCTACGCCATCGACTTGCGAGCCCAGCCTCCACGTGAAGCGAAGTTGTCTTGCCCAAGGTGCCGTGGGATTCGATAATAGAAATGTGGTGGATAAAGTATCTTGGCAACCCTAACCAGAGGAAAAAAAATTGAAAAGGGGGATGCAACACGAGGACTTCCCAGGGGGTCACCCATCCTAGTACTGCTCTCGCCCAAGCACGCTTAACTTCGGAGTTCTGATGGGATCCGGTGCATTAGTGCTGGTATGATCACACCCATCATGTTAGGGGCACAATTCCTTAATGTGTTAACGTTTCACAGTTCCAGCCTAGAGAGATGGCCCATTTAGAAGGCGCAATAGGCTTAATGACAACTCATCCGCTTCAACAACCCAACATCCTCGCGAGATGAGATATCGACGAGTTGTAGGGCCCTCGAATATCCGGTGAGTAAGGTTGTCGTCCTTTTAACAGCTCACGACGTACGATCCGGGACGGAAAAATAGAACTAAAAAAGAAAAGTGGCCCGAAACTGATAAAAACGTTCGATTTTGGGTTACAAAAAAGTGCATAGTGAGCAAGCTGGCTGCTCCTGTCGTAGAGCTCTCGGAGAGCTTTCCAACAGTATGTTGTGCCTGCGTAACTCCTTACGGATCAAAAGTTATGGGCACCGGAGCGAAGGAGACCTGGTCACAAGCCCTACACCCTCGGTTTGCTGGCCCAGCCTCCATGTGAAGCGAAGTTGTCTTGCCCAAGGTGCTGTGGGATTCGATAATAGAAATGTGGAGGATAAAGTATCTTGGCAACCCTAACCGGAGCAAAAAAAATTGAAAAGGGGGGTGCAACACGAGCAATTCCTGGGGGGTCACCCATCCTAGTACTATTCTCGCCCAAGCACGCTTAACTTCGGAGTTCTGATGGGATCCGGTGCATTAGTGCAGGTATGATCACACCCGTCATGTTGATCGCACAATTCCTTTATGTGTTAACGGTTCACAGTCCCAGCCAAGGGAGATGGCCCATTCAGAAGGCACAATGGGCTTAACGACAACCAATCCGCTTTAACATCCCAGCATCATCACAAGACGAGATATCGACGCGTTGTAGGGCCCTCTAATGTCCCGTGAGTAACATTGTCATCCTTTTAACAGCTCACGACGTACGATCCGGGATGGAAAAATAGAACTAAAAAAGAAAAGTGGCCTGAAACTGATGAAAAAGTTCGATTTTGGGCTCCAAAAATTCGCATAGCGAGCAAGCTGGCTACCCCCATTGTAGAGCTCTTGGAGAACTTTCCAACGGTATGCTGTTCACTGCGTAACTCCTTACGGATCAAAAGTTATGGGCACCGGAGTGAAGGAGACCTGGTCACAATCCCTACGCCCTCGGTTTGCTGGCCCAGCCTCCGCGTGAAGCGAAGTTGTCTTGCCCAAGGTGCTGTGGGATTCGATAATAGAAATGTGGTGGATAAAGTATCTTGGCAACCATAACCAGAGCAAAAAAAATTGAAAAGGGGGTGCAAAACGAGGTCTTCCCAGGGGGTCACCCATCCTAGTACTACTCTCGCCCAAGCACGCTTAACTTCGGAGTTCTGATGGGATCCAGTGCAATAGGGCTGGTATGATCGCACCCGTCATGTTGATTTCACAATTCCTGTATGTGTTAATGGTTCACAGTCCCAGCCTAGAGAGATGGCCCATTTAGAAGGCCCAATGGGCTTAACGACAACCCATCCGCTTCAACAACCCAGCATCCTCGCAAGATGAGATGTTGACGCGTTTTAGGGCCCTCTAATGTCCCGGGAGTAAGGTTGTCATCCTTTTAACAGCTCAGGACGTACGATCCGTGACGGAAAAACATAGCTAAAAAAGAAAAGTGGCCTGAAATTGATGAAAACGTTCGATTTTGGGCTCCAAAAAATGGCATAGCGAGCAAGTTGGCTACCCCCATCGTAGAGCTCTCGTAGAGCTTTCCAACGGTTTGCTGTGTGCCGCGTAACTCTTTACTGATCAAAAGTTATGAACACCGGAGTGAATGAGACCTGGTCACAAGCCCTACGCCCTCGGTTTACTGGCCCAGCCTTCACGTGAAGCGAAGTTGTCTTGCCCAAGGTGCCGTAGGATTCGATAATAGAAATGTGGTGGATAAAGTATCTTGGCAACCCTAAAAGGAGCAAAAAAAAATTGAAAATGGGGGTGCAACACGAGGACTTCACAGAGTGTCACCAATCCTAGTTCTACTGTCGCCCAAGCACGCTTAACTTCGCAGTTCTGATGGGATCCGGTGAATTAGGGCTGGTATGATCGCACCCGTCATGTTGATAACACAATTCCTTTGTGTTAACGGTTCACAGTCCCAGCCTAGAGAGATGGCCTGTTCAGAAGGCCCAATGGGCTTAACGACAACCCATCCGCTTCAACAACCCAGCATCCTCGCAAGATGAGATATCGATGCGTTGTAGGGCCCTCTAATGTCCCGTGAGTAAGGTTGTCATCCTTTTAACAGCTCACGACGTACGATCTGTGACGGAAAAATAGAGCTAAAAAAGAAAAGTGGCCTGAAACTGATGAAAACGTTCGATTTTGGGCTCCAAAAAATGGTATAGCGAGCAAGTTGGCTACCCCCGTTGTAGAGCTCTCGGAGAGCTTTCCAACGCTTTGCTATGCGCCGCGTAACTCCTTGCCGATCAAAAGTTATGAGGACCAGAGCGAAGGAGACCTGGTCACAAGCTCTACGCCCTCGGTTTACTGGCCCAGCCTCCACCTGAAGCGAAGTTGTCTTGCCCAAGGTACCGTAGGATTCGATAATAGAAATGTGGTGGATAAAGTATCTTGGCAACCTTAAAAGGAGCAAAAAAAATTGAAAAGGGGGGTGCAACACGAGGACTTCACAAGGGGTCACCCATCCTAGTACTGCTCTCGCCCAAGCACGCTTAACTTCGGAGTTCTGATGCGTTCCGGTGCATTAGGGCTGGTATGATCGCACCCGTCATGTTGGTCACACAATTCCTTTGTGTTAATAGTTCACAGTCCCAGCCTAGAGAGATGGTCCATTCTGAAGGCCCAATGGGCTTAACGACAACCCATCCGCTTCAACAACCTAGCATCCTCGTAAGACGGGATATCGACGCGTTGTAGGGCCCCCTAATTTCCTGCAAGTAAGGTTGTCATCTTTTTTACAGCTCACGACGTACGATACGGGACGGAATAACAGAGCAAAATTAGAAAAGTGTCGCGAAACTGATGAAAACGTTTGATTTTGGGCTCCAAAAAGGGCACAACGAGCAAGCTGGCTGGCTCCATTGTAGAGCTCTCGAAGAGCTTTCCAACGGTATACTGTGCGCCGCGTAACTCTTTACGGATCAAAAGTTATGGGCACCGGAGTGACGGAGACCTAGTCACAAGCCCTACGCCCTCGGTTTGCGGGCCTAGCCTCCACGTGAACCGAAGTTGTCTTGCCCAAGGTGCCGTGGGATTCGATAATAGAAATGTGGTGGATAATGTATTATGGCAACCCTAACCGGAGAAAAAAAATTGAAAAGAGGGGTGCAACACGAGGACTTCCCAGGGGGTCACCCATCCTAGTACTACTCTCGCCCAAGCACGCTTAACTTCGGAGTTCTGTTGGGATCCGGTGCATTAGTGTTGGTATGATCGCACCCGTCATGTCGAGGGCACAATTCATTTATGTGTTAACGGTTCACAGTCCCAGCCTAGAGAGATGGCCCATTTAGAAGGCCCAATGGGCTTAACGACAAACCATCCGCTTCAACAACCCAGCATCCTCGCAAGACGAGATATCGACGCGTTGTAGGGCCTCTAATATCCCGCGAGTAAGGTTTTCGTCCTTTTAACAGCTCACGACGTACGATACAGGACGGAATAATAGAGCAAAATTAGAAAAGTGGCCCGAAACTGATGAAAACGTTCGATTTTGGGCTCCAAAAAGGGCACAGAGAGCAAGCTGGCTACCCCCGTCGTAGAGCTCTTGAAGAGTTTTCCAACGGTATGCTGTGCGCGCATAACTCCTTACGGATCAAAAGTTATGGGCACCGGTGTGATACCCCGAACCTGGCATGTATTCAATAGCATTTAAAGTTCATTTAAATTGCATTTTATTGACCTTTCACCTTCTTTGACCAAACTAGTTGACTTTTCATCTACATTGACCAACTAGGACAAGGTGGGAATTTTTCAAATGTTTAATAAAAGGCAAACTTGGGATTAGAAATAAAAAAAAATGCAATGTTAAGTTAGTCAAATTTTGGGTCAACTTTGGAATTAAATCTGAACCAATTGGTGAAGAGTTAGGTAGCAAATTATATATGGTTGGAAAGCTCTATGAGTCTAGTTTCTGAGGCTTCAAACCGTTCGTGAATTGGAGTTTTCTAGAAGATGTTATGGCCGTTTTCGTGAGGTCGCGCATAGCTGTTTTGGTTTAGCGGGTTGATCGAATTTTGACCTTTGACTTCTTGTCATTTTTTTTTTAAAATAAGCAGAATGCACACGAAAAAAAATAGAGAAAAAAGGCTTGAAACCATGAGGAAAAGAAGGAGAAAAAAAAAAGAAAATCTCAACTTCAAATCTTTGATTCTTCGCGTGGGCTTGTGCGGGGTGGTTTTCGAGGCACTCTACGAGGTTTTCCTAGCGTCTAGGAGCGTCTAAGGTGAGGGTTTCATCATTATTTGCGCATTTGAAATATTTGTATCTAAACTTTGATTTTTGGATTTTATGCATAGATTGTTGTTTTAATCATTTTGTTGCTTAAAGAATGTTCCTTGTTGATTGTAGAACATGTATTTATAGCTTTTTAACATTTTCTGTGGTTAAATATTGGAATTGAAATATAAATTGTGTGATGAATAGTAAATTGTGAATAGTAAACCCCCGTTTCGATGAAGTTGCTCCGTTACGCGTTCTGTTGATGTAGGAAGATGCTAGATATGCTAGAATGCCTAAATGTGTGGTTTAATTGGAATGTGTAATGGAAAAATGGAGAAAAATGGCTTAGTGAAAGTCGGGGTCGTTTAGGTCGAGTTTGGCATTTTCTCGTTTTGCGTGTTGGCATTGTTTCGGGAGGCCATGGAAGCACTTTTGGTGCGATTATGGCATTGGTTGGGTGTTTGGTTGGTATAGTTATAGTTCAAACGAACAAAGGGGGAAATCGGGGCTTTGCGCGAATTCTAGGGTAAAGTAAGGTTTCGGGGTCCTTGGACGTGCCTTATGGTGACCTAGGAGGATTGGCGAAGTCGGTTTCCAAAACTCGTGGCTCGTTTGGAAATGGTAGTGCTTTGATAGTTGGGGCCGATTTGTGATTTTGCTTGTTATCTTGATATTATGCCTATAGAATGCTTAGGGTTGCTTGATATACTTGTTTAATTGGTGTTATTGTTGCTTATTATTGCTTGTTATGCTTGAAAAGTTAGTTGAATGCTAGTATTGATTGTGATTGTTTGTTATCTCGTTTGTTGTCACTAGTTTGTATTGTTGTGCTATCGCTCGTTTATTGCCTTGTATCGAGTCTTGCATTGCATAGTGTCAGCACGTGAGTGATGGGCCTCTCTGGGTAGCCTCGGGTTGCCAGTGTTGGTTGCTATAGCTCCGTAGCTATTCCCTCTTCTCGCTTGGGCTGCCTCCCAGGGAGATTTGGGTCGTAGATTGATGGATACTTCCGGGGTATTCCAAACTGGTGTTATAAGGTGGATGCGCGCTTATTGTCATCGTTGTCAACATCAAGCTCGAGATTGATGTATCGCTCGTGAAATGGTACATTGCTCGTATGAGTGAACCATAGCCTTCAAAGTGTGGTATAGCTTCGAATGGTTGTGTTAATGCTTTCAGTAATTGCTTATTGTATTGATTATTTGTTTTGATTGCTTATTTATCAGTTATATTGCTTAACTGTCTTATTTGCATTGCACGACTTTCTTTCTCTCCGATTCGATATATGTCTCGCCCTCACTGAGTATACGTGTTGTGTATACTCACTCCTCACCACCACATTTCAGGAAATGCCATGTTAGCTGGAAAGTTCGTGATTTCGTGAAAGTCCGTGCTTGAAGAGTTGTCCTGCGTGCCTATGTGACTTGAGTTGTCAAAGTTGTAAAGTTGTATGCTTTTATGTATTATATGTATTTAATGTTAAAGGGGATGTAATTTAAGTTTCACTAGATTATGTATTTAGTTAATGTAGCTTAACTTCAATGTATATTTGTAATGACAAAGGAAAAGAGATAGAAAGGTATGATAGTCTAGCTTATGATATAGGTTGGTGTAGTTTAATTGATAAGCTTGAATGTATATTTACTTGTATTTTGCTTTTTGTGAACCAAGGCTCGGATGGCCTTGAGGTGGTTGAATGTTTGGACATGGTATTGGTCCACTTATATGATGTCGCAGGTTTTACTTTTCGCCTAGAAACAGGGGAGACTCTGTCCGTTTTCCCTGAAAATTTATGCCCGGGTTTGGTTTGGGTTGTGTTTAGATCGATTGATAGAACTCCCGGTCTCGAGAGGGATAGGGGTATTACAACCGGAGCGACAGAGACCTGGTCACAAGACCTACGCCCTCGGTTTGTAGGCCTAGCCTCCACGTGAAGCGAAGTTGTCTTGCCCAAGGTGCCGTGGTATTTGATAACAGAAATGTGGTGGATAAAGTATCTTGGCAACCCTAACCGGAGGAAAAAAAATTGAAAATGGGGATGCAATACGAGGACTTCCCAGGGGTCACCTATCCTAGTGCTACTCTCGCCCAAGCACGCTTAACTTCGGAGTTCTGATGGGATCCGGTGCATTAGTGCTGGTATGATCACACCCGTCATGCTGAGGGCACAATTCCTTTATGTGTAACGGTTCACAGTCCCAGCCTAGAGAGATGGCTCATTCAGAAGGCGCAATGGGTTTAACGACAACCCATCCGCTTCAACAACCTAGCATCCTCGCAAGATGAGATATCGACCAGTTGTAGGGCCCTCTAATGCCCCGTGAGTAAGGTTGTCTTCCTTTTAACAGCTCAGGACGTACGATCCGGGACGGAAAAACAGAGCTAAAAAAAGAAAAGTGGCCCGAAATTGATGAAAATGTTCAATTTTGGGCTCCAAAAAAGGGCAGAGCGAGCAAGCTGGATACCCCTGTCGTAGAGCTCTCGGAGAGCTTTCCAACGGTATGCTGTGCGCCGCATAACTCCTTACGGATCAAAAGTTATGGGCAACTGAGCGAAGGAGACCTGGTCACAAGCCCTACGCCCTCGGTTTGCTGGACCAGCCTCCACGTGAAGCAAAGTTGTCTTGCCCAAGGTGCCGTGGGATTCGATAATAGAAATGTGGTGGATAAAGTATCTTGGCAACCCTAACCGGAGCAAAAAAAAATTGAAAAGGGGGGTGCAACACGAGGACTTCCCAGGGGGTCACCCATCCTAGTATTACTCTCGCCCAAGCACGCTTAACTTCGAAGTTCTGATGGGATACGGTGCATTAGTGCAGGTATGATCACACCCATCATGTTGATCGCACAATTCCGTTATGTGTTAGTGGTTCACAGTCCGAGCCAGGAGAGATGGCCCATTCAGAAGGCGCAATGGGCTTAACGACAACCCATCCGCTTCAACAACCCAGCATCCCCGCAAGATGAGATATCGATGAGTTGTAGGGCCCTCTAATGTCCCGTGAGTAAGGTTGCCATCCTTTTAACCGCTCACGACATACGATCCGGGACGGAAAAACAGAGCTAAAAAAGAAAAGTGGCCTGAAACTGATGAAAACGTTCGATTTTGGGATCCAAAAAGGGTACAACGAGCAATATAGCTGCCCCCGTTGTAGAGCTCTCGAAGAGCTTTCCAACGGTATGCTGTGCGCCACGTAACTCCTTACGGATCAAAAGTTATGGTCACTGGAGCGACGGAGACCTGGTCACAAGCCCTACGCCCTCAGTTTGCGGGCCCAGCCTCCACGTGATGCGAAGTTCTCTTGCCCAAGGTGCCGTGGGATTCGATAATAGAAATGAGGTGGATAAAGTATCTTGCCAACCCTAACCGAAGGAAAAAAAATTAAAAGGGGGTGTCCAACACAAGGACTTCCCAGGGGGTCACCCATCCTAGTACTACAATCGCCCAAGCATGCTTAACTTCGGAGTTCTGATGGGATCCGGTGCATTAGTGATGGTATGATCGCACCCGTCATGTTGAAGGCACAATTCCTTAATGTGTTAACAGTTCACAGTCCCAGCCTAGAGAGATGGCCCATTCAGAGGTGCAATGGGCTTAACGACAACCCATCCGCTTGAACAACCCAGCATCCTCACAATACGAGATATCGACACGTTGTAGGGTCCTCTAATCTCCCGTGAGTAAGGTTGTCATCCTTTTAATTGCTCACAATGTACGATCCGGGATAGAAAAACAGAGCTAAAAAAGAAATGTACCCCAAAACAGATGAAAACGTTCGATTTTGGGCTCCAAAAAGGGCACAGCTAGGAAGCTTGCTGCCCCTGTCATAGAGCTCTCGAAGAGCTTTCCAACGGTATGCTGTGCGCAGCATAACTCCTTACGGATCAAAAGTTATGGATACTGGAGCGACGGAGACCTGGTCACAATCCCTATGCCCTCGGTTTGCGGGCCCAGCCTCCACGTGAAGTGAAGTTGTCTTGCCCAAGGTACCGTGGGATTCGATAATAGAAATGTGGTGGATAAAGTATCATGTCAACCCTAACGGGAGAAAAAAAATTGAAGAGAGGGGTTCAACAAGAGGACTTCCCAGGGGGCCACCCATCCTAGTACTACTCTCACCCAAGCACGCTTAACTTCGGAGTTCTGATGGGATCCGGTGCATTAGTGCTGGTATGATCGCACCTGTCATGTTGAGGGCACAATTCCTTTATGTGTTAACGGTTCACAGTCCCAGCCTAGAGAGATGGCCCATTCAGAAGGCCCAGTGGGCTTAACGACAACCCATCCTCTTCAACAACGTAGTATCATCGCAAGACGAGATATCGACGCGTTGTAGGGCCCTCTAATGTCCCGCGAGTAAGGTTGTCGTCCTTTTAACATCTCACGACGCACGATACTGGACGGACTAACATAGCAAAATTAGAAAAGTGGCCCGAAACTGATGAAAACGTTCGATTTTGGGCTCCAAAAAGGGCACCACGAGCTAGCTGGTTGCCCCCGTCGTAGAGCTCTTGAAGTGCTTTCCAACGGTATGCTGTGCGCCGCATAACTCCTTACAGATCAAAAGTTATGGGCACCGGAGCAACAGAGACCTGGTCACAAGCCCTATGCCCTCGGTTTGCGAGCCCAGCCTCCAAGTGAAGCGAAGTTGTCTTGCCCAAGGTGCCGTGGGATTCGATAATAGAAATGTGGTGGATAAAGTATCTTGGCAACCCTAACCAGAGAAAAAAAATTGAAAAGAGGGGTGCAACATGAGGACTTCCCAAGGGGTCACCCATCCTAGTACTACTCTCGCCCAAGCACGCTTAACTTCGGAGTTCTGATGGGATCCGGAGCATTAGTGCTGGGATGATCGCACCCGTCATGTTGAGGGCACAATTCCTTTTTGTGTTAACGGTTCACAGTCCCAGCCTAGAGAGATGGCCCATTCAGAATGCCCAATGGGCTTAACGACAACCCGTCCGCTTCAACAACACAACATCCTCGCAAGACGAGATATTGACACGTTGTAGGGCCCTCTAATGTCCCGCGAGTAAGGTTGTCATCCTTTTAACAGCTCACAACGTACGATCCGGGTCCCCAAAAATGAGCTAAAAAAGAAAAGTGGCCCGAAACTGATGAAAACGTTGGATTTTGGGCTCCAAAAAAGGGCATAGCAAGGAAGCTGGCTGCCCCCGTCGTAGAGCTCTCAAAGTGCTTTCCAACTGTATGCGGTACGCCGCGTAACTCCTTACGGATCAAAAGTTATGGGCAACGGAGTGAAGAAGACCTGGTCAAAAGCCCTACGCGCTCGGTTTGTTGGCCCAGCCTCCACGTGAAGCGAAGCTGTCATGCCCAAGGTGCAGTGGGATTCAATAATAGAAATGTGATGGATAAAGTATCTTGGCGACCCTAACCGGACAAAAAAAATTGAAAAGAGGGGTACAATACGAGGACTTCCCTGAGGGTCTCCCATCCTACTACTACTCTCGCCTAAGCACGCTTAACTTCGGAGTTCTGATGGGATCCGGTGCATTAGTGCTGGTATGGTCGCACCGGTCATGTTGATGGCACAATTCCTTTATGTGTTAACGGTTCACAGTACCAGCCTAGAGAGATGACCCATTCAGAAGGCCCAATGGGCTTAACAACAACCCATTCTCTTCAACAACCCAGCATCCTCGCAAGACGAGATATCGACGCGTTGTAGGGCCATCTAATGTCCCGCGAGTAAGGTTGTCGTCCTTTAAACAGCTCACGACGTACGATCCGGGACTGAAAAACAGAACTAAATTAAAAAAGTGTCCCGAAACTTATGAAAACGTTCAATTTTGGTCTCCAAAAAAGGGCTCAGCGAGCAAGCTGGCTGCCCACGTTGTAGAGCTCTCGGAGAGCTTTCCAACGGTATGCTGTGCGCCGCATAACTCATTACGGATCAAAAGTTATGGGCACCAAAGCGAAGGAGAACTGGTTACAAGACCTACGCCCTCAGTTTGCTGGCCCAGCCTCCACGTGAAGCGAAGTTGTCTTGCCGAAGGTGCCGTGGGATTCGAAAATAGAAATGTGGTGGATAAAGTATCTAGGCAACCCTAATCGGAGGAAAAAAAATTGAAAAGGGGGGTGCAACACGAGGACTTCCCAGGGGGTCACCCATCCTAGTACTACTCTCGCCCAAGCACGTTTAATTTTGGAGTTCTGATGGGATCTGGTGCATTAGTGCTGGTATGATCGCACCCGTCATGTTGATGGCACAATTCCTTTATGTGTTAACGGTTCACAGTCCCATCCTAGAGAGATGGCCCATTCAGAAGGTCCAATGGGCTTAACGACAACCCATCCGCTTCAACAACCTAGCATCCTCGCAAGACGATATATCGACACATTGTAGGGTCCTCTAATGTCCCGCGAGTAAGGTTGTCGTCCTTTTAACAGCTCACGACGTACGATCCGGGACAGAAGAACAAAGCTAAAAAAGAAATTTGGCCCAAAACTGATGAAAACGTTAGATTTTGGGCTCCAAAAAAGGGCATATCGAGCAACCTGGCTGCCCCAGTCGTAGAGCTCTCGGAGAGCTTTCCAACGGTATGATGTGCGCCGCATAACTCCTTACGGATCAAAAGTTATGGGCACTGGAGCGAAGGAGACCTGGTCACAAGCCCTACACCCTAGGTTTGTTGGCCCAGCCTCCACGTGAAGCGAAGTTGTCTTGCCCAAGGTGCCGTGGGATTCGATAATAGAAATGTGGTGGATAAAGTATCTTGGCAACCCTAACCGGAGCAAAAAAAATTTAAAAAGGGGGTGCAACATGAGGACTTCCCAGGGGGTCACCCATCCCAATACTACTCTCGCCCAAGCACGCTTAAATTCGGAGTTCTAATGAGATCCGGTGCATTAGTGCTGGTATGATCGCACCCGTCATGTTGATCGCACAATTCCTTTATGTGTTAACGGTTCACAGTCCCAGCCTAGAGAGATGGCCCATTCAGAAGGCCCAATGGGCTTAATGACAACCCATCCGCTTCAACAACCCAGCATCCTTGCTAGATGAGATATCAACGCGTTGTAGGGCCCTCTAATGTCCCGCGAGTAAGGTTGTCGTCCTTTCAACAGCTCACGACGTACGATACGGGACGGAGTAACAGAGCAAAACTAGAAAAGTGGCCCGAAACTAATGAAAACGTTCGATTTTGGGCTACAAAAAAGGCACAGTGAGCAAGCTGGCTGCCACCGTCGTAGAGCTCTCGGAGAGCTTTCCAACGGTATGCTGTGCGCTGCGTAACTCCTTACGGATCAAAAGTTATGGGCACCGGAGCGACGGAGACCTTGTCACAAGCCCTACGCCCTCGGTTTACGGGCCCAGCCTCCACGTGAAGCGAAGTTGTCTTGCCCAAGGTGCCGTGGGATTCGACAAAAGAAATGTATTGGATAAAGTATCTTGGCAACCGTAACCGGAGGAAAAAAAATTGAAAATGGGGGTGCAACACGAGGACTTCCCAGGGGGTCACCTATCCTAGTACTATCGACGCCCAAGCACGCTTAACTTCAGAGTTCTGATGGGATCCTGTGCATTAGTTCTGGTATGATCGCACCCGTCATGTTGAGGACACAATTCCTTTATGTGTTGACGGTTCACAGTCCCAGCCTAGAGAGGTGGCCCATTCAGCAGGCCTAATGGGCTTAACGACAACCCATCCGCTTCAACAACCCAGCATCCTCGCAAGACGAGATATCGACGCGTTGTAGGACCCTCTAATGTCCCACGAGTAATTTTATCGTCCTCTTAACAGCTCACGACGTACGATCCGCAACGGAAAAACAGAGCTAAATTAGAAAATTGGCCCGAAACAAATAAAAACGTTCGATTTTGGTCTCCAAAAAGGGCACAGCGAGCAAGCTAGCTGGCCCCATCGTAGAGCTCTCGAAGAGCTTTCCAACGATATGATGTGCGTCGCGTAACTCCATACAGATAAAAAGTTATGTGCACCGGAGCGACGAAGACCTGGTTACAAGCCCTACGCCTACGATTTGCGGGCCCAGCCTCTACGTGAGACGAAGGTGTCTTGCCCAAGGTGCCGTGGGATTCGATAATAGAAATGTGGTGGATAAAATATATTGGCAACCATAACCGGAGGAAAAAAAATTGAAAAGGGGGGTGCAACACGAGGACTTCCCAGGGGGTCACCCATCCAAGTACTACTCTCGCCCAAGCACACTTAACTTTGAAGTTCTGATCGGATCCGGTGCATTAGTGCTGGTATGATTGCACCCGTCATGTTGAGGGAACAATTCCTTTATGTGTTAACGGTTCACAGTCCCAGCCTAGAGAGATGGCCCATTCAGAAGGGCTAATGGGCTTAACGACAACCCATCCTCTTCAACAACAAAGCATCCTCGCAAGACGAGATATCGACGAGTTCTAGGGCCCTCTAATGTCTCACAAATAAGGTTGTTATCCTTTTAACAGCTCACGACGTACGATCCGGGATGAAAAAATAGAGCTAAACTAGAAAAGTGGCCCGAAACTGATGAAAACGTTCGATTTTGGGCCCCATAAAAGGGCACAGCGAGCAGGCTGGCTGCCCCGTCGTAGAGCTCTTGGAGAGCTTTCCAACAGTATGTTGTGCGCCACGTAAATCCTTATGGATCAAAAGTTATGGGCACCGGAGCGACGGAGACTTGTTCACAAGCCCTACGCCCTCGGTTTGCGGGCCCAGCCTCCACGTGAAGCGAAGTTGTCATGCCCAAGGTGCTGTGGGATTCGATAATAGAAATGTGGTGGATAAAGTATCTTGGCAACCCTAACTGGAGCAAAAAAAATTGAAAAGGGGGGTGCAACACGAGGACTTCCCAGGGGGTCACCCATCCTAGTACTACTCTCGCCCAAGCACGCTTAACTTCGATGTTCTGATCGGATCCGGTGCATTAGTGCTGGTATGATCGCACCCGTCATGTTTAGGGAACAATTCTTTTATGTGTTAACGATTCACAATCCCAGCCTAGAGAGATGGACCATTCAGAAGGCCCAATGGGCTTAACGACAACCCATCCGCTTCAACAACCGAGTATCCTCGCAAGACGAGATATCGACGCGTTGTAGGGCCCTCTAATGTCCCGCGAGTAAGGTTGTCGTCCTTTTAACAGCTCACGACGTATGATCCGAGACGGAAAAACAGAGCCAAATTAGAAAAGTAGCCCAAAACTGATGAAAACTTTCGATTTTGGGCTCCAAAAGAGGGCTCAGCATGAAAGCTGGCTGCCCCCGTCGTAGAGCTCTCGGAGGGCTTTCCAACGGTATGCTGTGCGCCGCGTAACTCCTTACGGATCAAAAGTTATGGGCACCGGAGCGAAGGAGACCTAGTCACAAGCCCTACGCCCTCGGTTTGCTAGCCCCGCCTCTACGTGAAGCGAAATTGTCTTGCCCAAGGTGCCGTGGGATTCGATAATAGAAATGTGGTGGATAAAGTATCTTGGCAACCCTAACCGGAGCAAAAAAATGAAAAGTGGGGTACAATACGAGGACTTCCCCGGGGGTCACCCATCCTAGTACTACGCTCGCCCAAGCACGCTTAACTTCGGAGCTCTGATCGGATCCGGTGCATTAGTGCTGGTATGATCGCACCCGTCATGTTGAGGGTACAATTCCTTTATGTGTTAACGGTTCACAGTCCCAGCCTAGAGAGATGGCCCATTCAGAAGGCCCAATGGGCTTAACAACTACCCATCCGCTTCAACAACCCAGCATCCTCGCAAGACGAGATATTGACGCGTTGTTGGGCCCTCTAATGTCCCGCGAGTAAGGTTGTCGTCCTTTTAACAGCTCACAACGTACGATCCGGGATGAAAAAAAAGAACTAAATTAGAAAAGTGGCCTAAAACTGATGAAAACGTTTGATTTTGGGCTCCATAAAAGGGCAAAGCAAGCAAGCTTGCTGCCCCCGTCATAGACCTCTCGGAGAGCTTTCCAACGGTATGCTGTGCGCCACGTAACACCTTGCGGATCAAAAGTTAGGGGCACTGAAGCGAATGAGACCTGGTCACAAGACCTACGCCCTCGGTTTCCTGGCCCAGCCTCCACGTGAAGCGAAGTTGTCTTGCCCAAGGTACCGTGGGAGTCGATAATAGAAATGTGGTGGATAAAGTATCTTGGCAACCCTAACCGGAGGAAAAAAAATTTAAAATGGGGGTGCAACACGAGGACTTCCCAGGGGGTCACCCATCCTAGTACTACTCTCGCCTAAACACGCTTAACTTCGGAGTTCTGATGGGATCTGGTGCATTAGTGCTGGTATGATCGCACCTATCATGTTGACGGCACAATTCCTTTATGTGTTAACGGTTCACAGGCCCAGCCTAGAGAGATGTCCTATTTAGAAGGTCCAATGGGCTTAACGACAACCCATCCGCTTCAACAACCTAGCATCCTCGCAAGACGAGATATCGACCCGTTGTAGGGCCCTCTAATGTCCCGCGAGTAAGGTTGTCATCCTTTTAACAGCTTACGACGTACGATCTAGGACGGAAAAACAGAGCTAAAATAGAAAAGTGGCCCGAAATTGATTAAAACTTTCGATTTTGGGCTCCAAAAAGGGCACAGCGAGCAAGCTTGCGGGCCTGTGAACCGTTAACTCCTTACGGATCAAAAGTTATGGGCACCGGAGCGACGGAGACCTGGTCACAAGCCCTACGCCCTCGATTTGCGGGCCCAGCCTCCACTTGAAGCAAAATTGTCTTGCCCAAGGTGCTGTGGGATTCGATAATAGAAATGTGGTGGATAAAGTATCTTGGCAACCCTAACCAGAGCAAAAAAAAATTGAAAAGTGGGGTACAACACGAGGACTTCCCATGGGGTCACCCATCCTAGTACTACTCTCGCCCAAGCACGGTTAACTTCGGAGTTCTGATGGGATCCGGTGCATTAGTGCTGGTATGATCGCACCCGTCATGGTAGGGGTAGATGCCCTTTTTGTGTTAGCGGTTCACAGTCCCAGCCTAGAGAGATGTCCCATTCAGAAGGCCCAATGGGCTTAACAACAACCCATCTGCTTCAACAACACAGCATCCTCGCAATACGTGATATCGACGCATTGTAGGGCCCTCTATTGTCCAGCGAGTAAGGTTGTCGTCCTTTTAATAGCTTACGACGTACGATCCGGGACGAAAAAATAGAGCTTAATAAGAAAAGTGGCCCGAAACTGAAGAAAACGTACACTTTTGGGCTCCAAAAAGGGCACAGCGAGCAAGCTTGATGCCCCCGTCGTAGAGCTCTCGGAGAGCTTTCCAACGGTATGCTGTGCGCCGCGTAACTCCTTACGAATCAAAAGTTATGTGCATTGGAGCGACGGAGACCTGGTCACAAGCCCTACGCCCTCGGTTTGGGGGCCCAGCCTCCACGTGAAGCGAAGTTGTCTTATCCAAGGTGCCGTGGGATTCGATAATAGAAATGTGGTGGATAAAGTATCTTGGCAACCTTAACCGGAGGAAAATAATTTAAAAGGAGGTGCAACACGAGGACTTCCGAGGGGGTCACCCATCCTAGTACTACTCTCACCCAAGCACGCTTAACTTCGGAGTTCTGATGGGATCCGGAGCATTAGTGCTGGTATGATCGCAGCCATCATGGTGGGGGTAGAATTCATTTTTGTGTTAACGTTTCACAGTCCCAGCCTTGAGAGATGGCCCATTCAGAAGGCCCAATGCGCTTAACAACAATCCATCCGCTTCAACAACGCAGCATCATCGCAAGACGTGATATCGACGCATTTTAGGGCCCTATAATGTCCAGCGAGTAAGGTTGTCGTCATTTTAAAAGCTCACGACGTAAGATCCGGGACGGAAAAACATAGCTTAATAAGAAAAATGGCCCGAGGTTGATGAAAACGTTTGATTTTAGGCTCCAAAAAGGGCAAAGTGAGCAAGCTTGCTGCCCCTGTCGTAGAGCTCTCGGAGAGCTTTCCAACGGTATGCTGTGCGCCGCCTAACTCCTTACAGATCAAAAGTTTTGGGCACCGGAGCGACGGAGACCTGGTCACAAGCCCTACGCCCTCAGTTTGTGGGCCCAGCCTCCACGTGAATCGAAGTTGTCTTGCCCAAGGTACCGTGGGATTCGATAATAGAAATGTGGTAGATAAAGTATCTTGGCAACCCTAACCGGTGGAAAAAAAATTGAAAAGCGGGGTACAACACGAGGACTTACCAGGGGGTCACCCATCCTAGTACTACTCTCGCCCAAGCACGCTTAACTTCGGAGTTCTGATGGGATCCAGTGCATTAGTGCTGGTTTGATCGCACCCGTCATGGTAGGGGTAGAATTCCTTTTTGTGTTAACGGTTCACTGTCCCAGCCTAGAGAGATGTCCCATTCAGAAGGCCCAATGGGCTTAACAACAACCAATCTGCTTCAACAACGCAGCATCCTCGCAAGACGTGATATTGACGCATTGTAGGGCCCTCTAATGTCCAGCGAGTAAGGTTGTCGTCCTTTTAATAGCTTACGACGTACGATCCGGGACGAAAAAATAGAGCTTAATAAGAAAAGTGGCCCGAAACTGAAGAAAACGTACACTTTTGGGCTCCAAAAAGGGCACAGCGAGCAAGCTTGATGCCCCCGTCGTAGAGCTCTCGGAGAGCTTTCCAACGGTATGCTGTGCGCCGCGTAACTCCTTACGAATCAAAAGTTATGTGCATTGGAGCGACGGAGACCTGGTCACAAGCCCTACGCCCTCGGTTTGGGGGCCCAGCCTCCACGTGAAGCGAAGTTGTCTTATCCAAGGTGCCGTGGGATTCGATAATAGAAATGTGGTGGATAAAGTATCTTGGCAACCTTAACCGGAGGAAAATAATTTAAAAGGAGGTGCAACACGAGGACTTCCGAGGGGGTCACCCATCCTAGTACTACTCTCACCCAAGCACGCTTAACTTCGGAGTTCTGATGGGATCCGGAGCATTAGTGCTGGTATGATCGCAGCCATCATGGTGGGGGTAGAATTCATTTTTGTGTTAACGTTTCACAGTCCCAGCCTTGAGAGATGGCCCATTCAGAAGGCCCAATGCGCTTAACAACAATCCATCCGCTTCAACAACGCAGCATCATCGCAAGACGTGATATCGACGCATTTTAGGGCCCTATAATGTCCAGCGAGTAAGGTTGTCGTCATTTTAAAAGCTCACGACGTAAGATCCGGGACGGAAAAACATAGCTTAATAAGAAAAATGGCCCGAGGTTGATGAAAACGTTTGATTTTAGGCTCCAAAAAGGGCAAAGTGAGCAAGCTTGCTGCCCCTGTCGTAGAGCTCTCGGAGAGCTTTCCAACGGTATGCTGTGCGCCGCCTAACTCCTTACAAATCAAAAGTTTTGGGCACCGGAGCGACGGAGACCTGGTCACAAGCCCTACGCCCTCAGTTTGTGGGCCCAGCCTCCACGTGAATCGAAGTTGTCTTGCCCAAGGTACCGTGGGATTCGATAATAGAAATGTGGTAGATAAAGTATCTTGGCAACCCTAACCGGTGGAAAAAAAATTGAAAAGCGGGGTACAACACGAGGACTTACCAGGGGGTCACCCATCCTAGTACTACTCTCGCCCAAGCACGCTTAACTTCGGAGTTCTGATGGGATCCGGTGCATTAGTGCTGGTTTGATCGCACCCGTCATGGTAGGGGTAGAATTCCTTTTTGTGTTAACGGTTCACTGTCCCAGCCTAGAGAGATGTCCCATTCAGAAGGCCCAATGGGCTTAACAACAACCAATCTGCTTCAACAACGCAGCATCCTCGCAAGACGTGATATTGACGCATTGTAGGGCCCTCTAATGTCCCGCGAGTAGGGTTGTCATCCTTTTAACAGCTCACGACGTACGATCCGGGATGAAAAAACAGTGCTCAATAAGAAAAGTGGCCCGAAACTGATGAAAACGTTCGATTTTGGGCTCCTAAAAGGGCAAAGCAAACAAGCTTGCTACCCCCATCGTAGAGCTCTCGGGGAGCTTTCCAACGGTATGCTGTGCGCCGTGTAACTCCTTACGGATCAAAAGTTATGGGCACCGGAGCGACAGAGACCTGGTCAAAAGCCCTACGCCCTCGATTTACGGGCCCAGCCTCCACGTGAAGCGAAGTTGTCTTGCCCAAGGTGCCGTGGGATTCGATAATAGAAATGTGGTGGATAAAGTATCTTGGCAACTCTAACCGGTGGAAAAAAAATTGAAAAGGGGGGTGCAACACGAGGATTTCCTAGGGGGTCACCCATCCTAGTACTACTCTAGCCCAAGCACGCTTAACTTCAGAGTTCTGATGGGATCCGGTGCATTAGTGCTGGTATGATCGCACCCGTCATGTTGGGGGTAGAATTCCATTTTATGTTAACGGTTCACAGTCCCAGCCTAGAGAGATGGCCCATTCAGAAGGCCCAATGGGCTCAACAATAACCCATCAGCTTCAACAACGCAGCATCCTTGCAAGACGTGATATCGACGCATTGTAGGGCCCTCTAATGTCCTGTGAGTAAGGTTATCGTCCTTTTAACAGCTCACGATGTACGAGCCTGGACGAAAAAACAGAGCTTAATAAGAAAAGTGGCCTGAAACTGATGAAAATGTTCGATTTTGGGCTCCAAAAAGGGCACAGTAAGCAAGCTTGCTACCCCCGTCGTAGAGCTCTCAGAGAGCTTTCCAACGGTATGCTGTGCGCCGCTTAACTCCTTACGGATCAAAAGTTATGGGCACCGAAGCGACGGAGACCTGGTGACAAGCCCTACGCCCTCGGTTTGCGGGCCCAGCCTCCACGTGGAGCGAAGTTGTCTTGCCCAAGGTGCCGTGGGATTCGATAATAGAAATGTGGTGGATAAAGTATCTTGGCAACCCTAACCGGAGAAAAAAAAAATTGAAAAGGGGGTGCAACACGAGGACTTCCCTGGGGGTCACCCATCCTAGTACTACTCTCGCCCAAGCACGCTTAACTTCGGCGTTGTGATAGGATCAGGTGCATTAGTGCTGGTACGATCGCACCCGTCAGGTTGGTGATAGAATTCCTTTTTGTGTTAACGGTTCACAGTCCCAGTCTAGAGAGATGGCCCATTCAGAAGGCCCAATGGGCTTAATAAGAACCCATCCGCTTCAACAACGCAGCATCCTCGCAAGACGTGATATCGCATTGTAGGGCCCTCTAATGTCCAACGAGTAAGGTTGTAGTCCTTTTAACAGCTCACGACGTACGATCCGGGACAGAGAAACAAAGATTAATAAGAAAAGTGGCCCGAAACTGATGAAAACGTTCAATTTTGGGCTCCAAAAAGGGCACAGCAAGCAAGCTTGCTGCCCCTGTCATAGAGCTCTCAGAGATCTTTCCAATGGTATGATGTGCACCACGTAACTCCTTACGGATCAAAAGTTATGGGCACCGGAGCGACGGAGACCTAGTCACAAGCCCTACGCCCTCGGTTTGCGGGCCTAGCGTCCACGTGAAGCGAAGTTGTCTTGCCCATGGTGCCGTGGTATTCGATGATAGAAATGTGGTGGATAAAGTATCTTGGCAACCCTAACTGGAGGAAAAAAAAATTGAAATGGGGGGTGCGACACGAGGACTTCCCAGGGGGTCACCCATCCTAGTACTACTCTCACCCAAGCACTCTTAACTTCGGAGTTCTGATGGGATCCGGTGCATTAGTGCTGGTATGATCGCACCCGTCATATTGGGGGTAGATTTCCTTTTTGTGTTAACGGTTCACTGTCCCAGTCTAGAGAGATGGCCGATTCAGAAGGCCCAATGGGCTTAACAACAACCCATCTGCTTCTACAATGAGACATCCTCGCAAGACGTGATATCGACGCATTGTAGGGTCCTCTAATGTCCAGCGAGTAAGGTTTTCGTCCTTTTAACAGCTCACGACGTACGATCCTGGACGAAAAAACAGAGCTTAATAAGAAAAGTGGCCTGAAACTGATGAAAACGTTCGATTTTGGGCTCCAAAAAGGGCACAGCGAGCAAGTTGGCTGGCCCCGTCATAGAACTCTCGGAGAGCTTTCCAACGGTATGCTATGCGCCGCGTAACTCCTTACGGATCAAAAGTTATGGGCTCCGGAGCGATGGAGAGCTGGTCACAAGCCCTACGCCCTCAGTTTGCGGGCCCAGCCTTCACGTGAAGCGAAGTTGTCTTGCCCAAGGGTTCGTGGGATTCGATAATAGAAATGTAGTGGATAAAGTATCTTGGTAAACCTAACCGGAGGAAAAAAAATTGAAAAGGGGGGGTGCAACACGAGGACTTCCCATGGCGTCACCCATCCTAGTTCTACTCTCGCCCAAGCACGCTTAACTTTGGAGTTCTGATGGGATCTGGTGCATTAGTGCTTGTATGATCACACCCGTCATGGTGGGAGTAGAATTTCTTTTTGTGTTAAAGGTTCACAGTCCCAGCCTAGAGAGATGGCCCATTCAGAAGGCCCATTGGGCTTAACAACAACCCATCTGCCTCAACAATGCAGCATCCTCGCAAGACGTGATATCGACGCATTGTAGGGCCCGCTAATGTCCAGCGAGTAAGGTTGTCATCCTTTTAACAGCTCACGACGTACGATCCGGGATGAAAAAACAGAGCCTAATAAGAAATGTTGCCCGAAACTGATGAAAACGTTCAATTTTGGACTCCAAAAAGGGCAAAGCAAGCAAGCTTGTTTCCCCCATCGTAGAGCTCTCCGTGAGCTTTCCAATGGTATGCTGTGCACCGCGTAACTCCTTACGGATCAAAAGTTATGGGCACCGGAGCGACGGAGACCTAGTGACATGCCCTACGCCCTCGGTTTGCTGGCCCAACCTCCACGTGAAGCGAAGTTGTCTTACCCAAGGTGCCGTGGGATTCGATATTAGAAATGTGGTGGATAAAGTATCTTGGCAACCCTAACCGGAGGAAAAAAAATTGAAAAGGGGGGTGCAACATGAGGACTTCCCCGGGGGTCACCCATCCTAGTACTACTCTCGCCCAAGCACGCTCAACTTCGGAGTTCTGATGGGATCCGGTGCATTAGTGCTGGTATGATCGCACCCGTCATGTTGGGGATATAATTCCTTTTTGTGTTAACGGTTCACAGTCCCAGCCAAGAGAGATGGCCCATTCAGAAGGCCCAATGGGCTTTACAACAACCCATCCGCTTCAACAACGCAGCATCCTCGGAAGACGTGATATCACATTGTAGGGTCCTCTAATGTCCAACGAGTAAGGTTGTAGTCTTTTTAACAGCTCACGACGTACGATCCGGGATGGAAAAACAAAGCTTAATAAGAAAAGTGGCCTGAAACTGATGAAAACGTTCAATTTTGGGCTCCAGAAAGGGCAAAGCAAGCAAGCTTGTTGCCCCTGTCGTAGAGCTCTCGGAGAGCTTTCCAACGGTATGCTGTGCACCGCGTAACTCCTTACGGATCAAAAGTTATGGGCATCGGAGCGACGGAGACCTGGTCACAAGCCCTACGCCCTCGGTTTGCGGGCTCAACCTCCACGTGAAGTGAAGTTGTCTTGCCCAAGGTGCTGTGGTATTCGATAATAGAAATGTGGTGGATAAAGTATCTTGGCAACCCTAACCGGAGGAAAAAAAATTGAAAAGGGGGGTGCAACACGAGGACTTCGCAGGGGGTCACCCATCCTAGTACTACTCTCTTCCAAGCACTCTTAATTTCGGAGTTCTGATGGGATCCAGTGCATTAGTGCTGGTATGATTGAACCCGTCATGTTGGGGGTAGAATTCCTTTTTGTGTTAACGGTTCACAGTCCCAGCCTAGAGAGATGGCCCATTCAGAAGGCCCAATGGGCTTAACAACAACCCATCTGCTTTAACAACGCAGCATCCTCGCAAGACGTGATATCGACGCATTGTAGGGCTCTCTAATGTCGAGCGAGTAAGGTTGTCGTCCTTTTAACAGCTCACGACGTACGATCCTGGATGAAAAAACAGAGCTTAATAAGAAAAGTGGCCTGAAACTGATGAAAACGTTCTATTATGAGCTCCAAAAACGGAAAAGCAAGCTTGCTTGCTGCCCCCGTCATAGAGCTCTCGGGGAGCTTTCCAACGGTATGCTGTGCGCCGCGTAACTCCTTACGGATCAAAAGTTATGGGCTCCGGAGCTCCGGAGACCTGGTCACAAGCCCTACGCCCTCGGTTTGCGGGCCCAGCCTCCACGTGAAGCGAAGTTGCCTTGCCCAAGGTGCCGTGGGATTCGATAATAGAAATGTGGTGGATAAAGTATCTTGGCAACTGTAACCGGAGGAAAAAAAATTGAAAATGGGGGTACAACACGAGGACTTCCCATGGCGTCACCCATCCTAGTACTACTCTCGCCCAAGCACGCTTAACTTTGGAGTTCTAATGGGATCCGGTGCATTAGTGCTGGTATGATCGCACCCGTCATGGTGGGGGTAGAATTCCTTTTTGTGTTAACGGTGCACAGTCCCAGCCTAGAGAGATGGCCCATTCAGAAGGCCCATTGGGCTTAACAATAACCCATCCGCTTCAACAACGCAGCATCCACACAAGACGTGATATCGACGAATTGTAGGGCCCTCTAATGTCCCGCGAGTAAGTTTGTCATCCTTTTAACAGCTCACGACGTACGATCCGGGACGAAAAAACAGAGCTCAATAAGAAAAGTAGCCCGAAACTGATGAAAATGTTCGATTTTGGACTCCAATAAAGGCAAAGCAACCAAGCTTGTTGCCCCCATCGTAGAGCTCTCAGAGAGCTTTCCAACGGTATGCTGTACATCGCGTACCTCCCTACGGATCAAAAGTTATGGGCATCGGAGCGACGGAGACCTGGTCACAAGCACTACGCCCTCGGTTTGCGGGCCCAGCCTCCACTAGAAGCGAAGTTGTCATGCCCAAGGTGCCGTGGGATTCGATAATGGAAATGTGGTGGATAAAGTATCTTGGCAACCCTAACCGGAGGAGAAAGAATTGAAAAGGGGGGTGCAACTCGAGGACTTCCCAGGGGGAAACCCATCCTAGTACAACTCTCGCCCAAGCACTCTTAACTTCGGAGTTCTGATGGGATCCGGTGCATTTGTGCTGGTGTGATCGCACCCGTCATGGTTGAGGTGGAATTCCTTTTTTGTGTTAACGGTTCACAGTCACAGCCTAGAGAGATGGCCCCTTCAGAAGGCCCAATGGGCTTAACAACAACCCATCCGCTTCAACCATGAAGAATCCACGCAAGACGTGATATCGACATATTGTAGGGCCCTCTAATGTCCAGCGAGTAAGGTTGTCGTCCTTTTAACAGCTCACGACGTACGATCCGGGACGAAAAAACACAGCTTAATAAGAAAAGTGGCTCGAAACTGATGAAAATGTTCGATTTTAGGCTCCAAAAAGGGCACAACGAGCAAGCTTGCTGCCCCTATCATAGAGCTCTTGGAGAGCTTTCCAACTGTATGTTGTGCGTCGCGTAACTCCTTACGGATCAAAAGTTATGGGCATCGCAGCGACGGAGACCTGGTCACAAGCCCTACGCCCTCGGTTTGCGAGCCCAGCCTCCACATGAAGCGAGGTTGTCTTGCCCAAGGTGTCGTGGGATTCGTTAATAGAAATGTGGTGGATAAAGTATCTTGGCAACCCTAACCGGAGGAAAAAGAATTGAAAAGGGGGGTGCAACTCCAGGACTTCCCAGGGGGAAACCCATCCTAGTACTACTCTCGCCCAAGCACTCTTAACTTCGGAGTTCTGATGGGATCCGGTGCATTAGTGCTGGCGTTATCGCACCCGTCATGGTGGGGGTGGAATTCCTTTTTGTGTTAACGGTTCACAGTCGCAGCCTAGAGAGATGGCCAATTCAGAAGGCCCAATGGGCTTAACAACAACCCATCCGCTTCAACAATGAAGAATCAACGCAAAACGTGATATCGACAAATTGTAGGGCCCTCTAATGTCCAGCGAGTAAGGTTGTCATCCTTTTAACACCTCACGACGTGCGATCCGGGACCGAAAAACACAGCTTAATAAGAAAAGTGGCCCGAAATTGATGAAAATGTTCGATTTTGGGCTCCAAAAAGGACACAGCAAGCAAGCTTACTGCCCTCGTTGTAGAGCTCTTGGAGAGCTTTCCAACGGTATGCTGTACGCCGCGTTACTCTTTACGGATCAAAAGTTATGGGCACTAGAGCGACGGAGACCTGGTCACAAGCCCTACGCCATCGTTTTGCGGGCCCAGCCTCCACGTGAAGCGAAGTTGTCTTGCCCAAGGTGCCGTGGGATTCGATAATAGAAATGTGGTGGATAAAGTATCTTGGCAACCCTAACCGGAGGAAAAAAATTGAAAAGGGGGTTGTAACACGAGGACTTCCCAGGGGGTCACCCATCCTAGTACTACTCTCGCCCAAGCACGCTTAACTTCGGAGTTCTGATGGGATCCGGTGCATTAGTGCTGGTATGATTGCACCCATCATGGTGCGGGTAGAATTCCTTTTTGTGTTAACGGTTCACAATCGCAGCCTAGAGAGATGGCCCATTCAGAAGGCCCAATGGACTTAACAACAAAATATCTGCTTCAACAATGTAGCATCCTCGCAAGACTTGATATCGACGCATTGTAGGGCCCTCTAATGTCCAGCGAGTAAGGTTGTCGTCCTTTCAACAGCTCACGACTTATGATCAGGGACGAAAAAATAGAGCTTAATAAGAAAAGTGGCCTGAAACTTATGAAAACGTTCGATTTTAGGCTCCAAAAAGGGCACAACGAGCAAGCTTGCTGCCCCCGTCATAGAGCTGTTGGAGAGCTTTCCAACGGTATGTTGTGCGCCGCGTAACTCCTTACGGATCAAAAGTTATGGGCACCGCAGTGACGGAGACCTGGTCACAAGCCCTACGCCCTCGGTTTGCGAGCCCAGCCTCCACGTGAAGCGAAGTAGTCTTGCCCTAGGTGCCGTGGGATTCGTTAATAGAAATGTGGTGGATAAAGTATCTTGGCAACCCTAACCGGAGGAAAAAAAATTTGAAAAGGGGGGTGCAACACGAGGACTTCCAAGGGGGTCACCCATCCTAGTACTACTCTCGCCCAAGCTCGCTAAACTTCGGAGTTCTGATGGCATCCGGTGCATTATTGCTGGTATGATCGCACCAGTCATGGTGGGGGTAGAATTCCTTTTTGTGTTAACGGTTCACAGTGCTAGCCTAGAGAGATGGCCCATTTAGAAGGCCCAATGGGCTTAACAACAACCCATCCGCTTCAACAACGCAGCATCCTCACAAGACGTGATTTTGATGCATTGTAGGGCCCACTAATGTCCCGCGAGTAAGGTTGTCGTCCTTTTAACAGCTCACGACGTACGATCCGGGATGGAAAAACAGAGCTTAATAAGAAAAGTGGCCCGAACTGATGAAAACATTCGATTTTGGGCTCTAAAGAGGGCACAGCTAGCAAGCATGCTGCCCCAGTCGTAGAGCTCTCGGAGAGCTTTGCAACGGTATGTTGTGCGCCGCGTAACTCCTTACGGATCAAAAGGTATGGGCACCGGATCGACGTAGACCTGGTTACAAGCCCTACGCCCTCGGTTTGCGGGCCCAGCCTCCACGTGAAGCGAAGTTGTCTTGCCCAAGGTGCCGTGGGATTCGATAATAGAAATGTGGTGGATAAAGTATCTTGGCAACCCTAACCGGATAAAAAAATATTGAAAAGGGGGGTGCCACACGAGGACTTCCCAGGGGGTCACCCATCCTAGTACTACTCTCGCCCAAGCACGCTTAACTTCGGAGTTTTGATGGGATCTGGTGCATTAGTGCTGGTATGATCGAACCCGTCATGTTGGGGGTAGAATTCTTTTTTGTGTTATCGGTTCACAGTCCCAGCCTAGAGAGATGGCCCATTCAGAAGGCTCAATGGGCTTAACAATAACCCATCCGCTACAACAACGCAGCATCCTCGCAAGACGTGATATCAACACATTGTAGGGCCCTCTAATGTCCAGCGAGTATGGTTGTTGTCCTTTTAACAGCTGATGACTTACGATCCGAGAGGGAAAAACAGAGCTTAATAAGAAAAGTGGCCTGAAACTGATGAAAACGTTCGATTTTGGGCTCCAAAAAGGGCACAGCGAGCAAGCTAGCTGCCACCGTCGTAGAGCTCTCGGAATGCTTTCCAATGGTATGTTGTGCGCCGCGTTACTCCTTACATATCAAAAGTTAGAGGCACCGGAGTGACGGAGACCTGGCACAAGCCCTACGCCCTCGGTTTGCAGGCCCAGCCTCAACGTGAAGCGAAGTTGTCTTGGCCAACGTGCCGTGGGATTCGTTAATAGAAATGTGGTGGATAAAGTATCTTGGCAACCCTAACCGGAGGAAAAAAAATTGAAAAGGGGGATGCAACACGAAGACTTCCCATGGGGTCACGCATCATATTACTACTCCCGCTCAAGCACGCTTAACTTCGGAGTTCTAATCGGATCCGGTGCATTAGTGCTGGTATGATCTCACCCGTCAGGGTGGGGGTAGAATTCATTTTTGTGTTAACGGTTCACAGTCCCAGCCTAGAGAGATGGCCCATTCAAATGGCCCAATGGGCTTAACAACAACCCATCCACTTCAACAACGCAGCATCCTCGCAAGACGTAATATCGATGCATTGTAGGGCCCTCTAATGTCCAGCGAGTAAGGTTGTCGTCCTTTTAACAGCTCACGACGTACGATCTAGGACGGAAAAACAGAGCTTAATAAGAAAAGTGGACCAAAACTATTGAAAATATTCAATTTTGGGCTCCAAAGAGGGCACAACGAGCAAGCTTGCTGCACCCGTCGTAGAGCTCTCAGAGTGCTTTCCAACGGTATGCTGTCCGCCGCGTGACTCCTTACAGATCAAAAGTTATGGGCACCGGAGCGACGGAGACCTGGTGACAAGCCCTACGCCCTTGGTTTGCGGGCCCAGACTCCACGTGAAGCGAAGTTGTCTTGCCCAAGGTGCCGTGGGATTTTATAATAGAAATGTGGTGGATAAAGTATCTTGGCAATGCTAACCGGAGGAAAAAAATTTGAAAAGGGGGGTGCAACATGAGGACTTCCCAAGGGGTCACCGATCCTAGTACAACACTCGCCCAAGCACGATTAACTTCGGAGTTCTAATGAGATCCGGTGCATTAGTGCTGGTATGATCGCACCCATCATGGTGGGGGTAGAATTCCTTTTTGTGTAAACGGTTCACAGTCCTAGCCTATAGAGATGGCCCATTCAGAAGGCCCAATGGGCTTCAAAACAACCCATCCGCTTCAACAACACAGCATCCTCGCAAGACGTGATATCGACCAATTGTAGGGCCCTCTAATGTCCAGCTAGTAAGGTTGTCATCCTTTTAACAGCTCACGACGTACAATCCAGGACGGAAAAACAGAGCTTATTAAGAAAATTAGCCCGAAACTGATGAAAACATTTGATTTTGGGCTCCAAAAAGGGCAAAGTAAGCAAGCTTGCTACCCCCGTCATAGAGCTCTCGGAGAGCTTTCCAACGGTATGCTGTGCGCCGCATTACTCCTTACGGATCAAAAGTTATGGGCACCGTAGCGACGGAGACCTGGTCACAAGCCCTACGCCCTCGGTTTGCGAGCCCAGCCTCCACGTGAAGTGAAGTTGTCTTGCCCAAGGTGCCGTGGGATTCGTTAATAGAAATGTGGTGGATAAAGTATCTTGGCAACCCTAACCGGAGGAAAAAAAATTTGAAAATGGGGGTGCAACACGAGGACTTCCGAGGGGGTCACCCATCCTAGTACTACTCTCGCCCAAGCTCGCTTAACTTCGGAGTTCTGATGGCATCCGGTGCATTAGTGCTGGTATGATCGCACCCGTCATGGTGGGGGTAGAATTCCTTTTTGTGTTAACGGTTCACTGTCCCAACCTAGAGAGATGGCCCATTCAGAAGGCCCAATGGGCTTAACAACAACCCATCCGCTTCAACAACGCAGCATCCTCGTAAGACGTGATATCGACGCATTGTAGGGCCTTCTAATGTCCCTCGAGTAAGGTTGTCGTCCTTTTAACAGCTCACGACGTACGATCCGGGACGGAAAAACATATCTTAATAAGAAAAGTGGCCCCAAACTGATGAAAACATTCGATTTTGGGCTCCAAAGAGGGCACAGCAAGCAAGCTTGCTGCCTCCGTCGTAGAGCTCTCGGAGAGCTCTCCAACGGTATGTTGTGCACCGCGTAACTCTTTACGGATCAAGAGTTATGGGCACCGGAGCGACGGAGACCTGGTCACAAGCCCTACGCACTCGGTTTGCAGGCCCAGCCTCCACGTGAAGCGAAGTTGTCTTGCCCAAGGTGCCGTGGGATTCAATAATAGAAATGTGGTGGAAAAATTATCTTGGCAACCTAACCGGAGGAAAAAAAATTGAAAAGTGTGGGGGGGCAACACGAGGACTTCGCAAGGGGTCAACCATCCTAGTACTACTCTCGCCCAAGCACGCTTAACTTCGGAGTTCTGATGGGATCCGATGCATTAGTGCTGGTATGATCGAACCCGTCATGTTGGGGGTAGAATTCCATTTTGTGTTAACGGTTCACAGTCCCAGCCTAGAAAGATGGCCCATTTAGACGGCCCAATGGGCTTAACAACAACACATCCGCTTCAACAACGTAGCATCCTCGCAAGACGTGATATCGACGCATTGTAGGGACCTCGATTGTCCAGCGAGTAAGGTTGTCTTCCTTTTAACAGCTCACGACGTACGATCCGGGACGGAAAAATAGAGCTCAATAAGAAAAGTGTCCCGAAACTGATGAAAACTTTCGATTTTGGGCTCCAAAAAGGGCACAGCAAGCAAGCTTGCTGCCCCGGCCGTAGAGCTCTCGGAGAGCTTTCCAACGGTATGCTGTGCGCCGCGTTACTCCTTACATATCAAAAGTTATGGGCAACGGAGCGACGGAGACCTGGTCACAAGCCCTACGCCCTCGGTTTGCGGACCCAGCCTCCACGTGAAGCGAAGTTGTCTTGCCCAAGGTGCCGTGGGATTCGATAATAGAAATGTGGTGGATAAAGTATCTTGGCAACCCTAACCGGAGGAAAAAAAATTTAAAAGAGGGGTGCAACACGAGGACTTCCAAGGGGCTCACAAATCCTAGTACTACTCTCGCCCAAGCACGCTTAGCTTTGGAGTTCTGATGGGATCCGGTGCATTAGTGCTGGTTTGATCGCACCCGTCATGGTGGGGGTAGAATCCTTTTTTTGTTTTAACGGTTCACAGTCCCAGCCTAGAGAGATGGCACATTTAGAAGGCCCAATGGGCTTAACAACAACCCATCCGCTTCAACAACGCAGCATCCTCGCAAGACGTGATATCGACGCATTGTAGGGCCCTCTAATGTCCAGCGAGTAAGGTTGTCATCCTTTTAACAGCTCACGACGTACGATCCGGGACGGAAAAAACAGAGCTTAATAAGAAAAGTGGCCCAAAACTGATGAAAATGTTCAATTTTGGGCTCCAAAAAGGGCACAGCAAGCAAGCTTGCTGCCCCCAACGTAAAGCTCTCGGAGAGCTTTCCAACGGTATTCTTTGCGCCATGTAACTCCTTACGGATCAAAAGTTATAGGCACCGGAGCGACGGAGACCTGGTGACAAGCCCTACACCCTCTGTTTGTGGGCCCAGCCTCCACGTGAAGCGAAGTTGTCTTGCCCAAGGTGCCGTGGGATTCGATAATAGAAATGTGGTGAATAAAGTATCTTGGCAACCCTAACAGGAGGAAAAAAAATTGAAAAAGGTGGTGCAACACGAGGACTTTCTAGGGGGTCACCCTTCCTAGTACTAGTCTCGCCCAAGCACGCTTAACTTCGGAGTTCTGATGGGATCCGGTGCATTAGTGCTGGTATGATGGCACCCATCATGTTGGGGCTAGAATTCCTTTTTGTGTTAACAGTTCACAGTCCCTGCCTAGAGAGATGGCTCATTCAGAAGGCCCAATCGGCTTAACAACAACCCATCCGCTTCAACAACGCAGCATCCTCGTAAGACGTGATATCGAGGCATTGTTGTGCCCACTAATGTCCAGCGAGTAAGGTTGTCGTCCTTTTAACAACTCACGATGTACGATCCGAGACGGAAAAACAGAGCTTAATAAGAAAAGTGGCCCGAAATAGATGAAAATGTTCGATTTTGGGCTCCAAAAAGGGCACAGCAAGCAAGCTTTCTGTCCCCGTCGTAGAGCTCTCGGAGAGCTTTCCAACGGTATGCTGTGCGCCGCATAACTCCTTACAAATCAAAAGTTATGGGCACCGGAGCGACATAGACCTGATTACAAGCCCTACGCCCTCGGTTTGCGGTCCCAGCCTCCACGTGAAGCGAAGTTGTCTTGCCCAAGGTGCCGTGGGATTCGATAATAGAAATGTGGTGGATGAAGTATCTTGGCAACCCTAACCGGAGGAAAAAAAAATTGAAAAGGGGGGTGCAACAAGAGGACTTCCCAGGGTGTGACCCATCCTAGTACTACTCTCGCCCAAGCACTCTTAACTTCGGAGTTCTGATGGGATCCAGTGCATTAGAGCTAGTATGATCGCACCCGTCATGGTGGGGGTAGAATTCCTTTTTGTGTTAATAGTTCATAGTCCCAGCATAGAGAGATGGCCCATTTAGAAGGCCCAATGGGCTTAACAACAACCCATCCACTTCAACAAAGCAGCAACCTCACAAGACGTGATATCGACGTATTGTAGGGCCCTCTAATGTCCCGCGAGTAAGATTGTCGTCCTTTTAACAGCTCACGACGTACGAACCGGGACGAAAAAACAGAGCTTAACAAGAAAAGTGGCCCAAAACTGATGAAAACGTTCGATTTTGGGCTCCAAAAAGGGCTCAGCAAGAAGGCTTGCTGCCCTCGTCGTAGAGCTCTGGGAGAGCTTTCCAACGGTATGCTGTGCGCCTCGTAACTCCTTACGGATCAAAAGTTCTGGGCACCGGAGCGACGGAGGCCTGGTCACAAGTCCTATGCCCTCGGTTTGCGGGCCCAGCTTCCACGTGAAGCGAAGTTGTCTTGCACAAGGTACCGTGGGATTCGATAATAGAAATGTGGTGGATAAAGTATCTTGGCAACCGTAACCGGAGGAAAAAAAAATTGAAAAGGGGGGTGCAACACGAGGACTTCCCAACGGGTCACCCATCTTAGTACTACTCTCGCCCAAGCACGCTTAACTTCGGAGTTCTGATGGGATCCAGTGCATTAGTGCTGGTATGATCGCACCCGTCATGGTGGGGGTAGAATTCCTTTTTGTGTTAATGGTTCACAGTCCCAGCCTAGAGAGATGGCCCATTCAGAAGGCCCAATGGGCTTAACAACAACCCATCCGCTTCAACAACGCAGCATCATCGTAAGACGTGATATTGACGCATTGTAGGGCCCCCTAATGTCCAGCGATTAAGGTTGTCATCCTTTTAATAGCTCACGACGTACGATCCGGGACGGAAAAACAGAGCTTAATAAGAAAAGTGGCCTGAAACTGATGCAAACAATCGATTTTGGGCTCCAAAGAGGGCACAGTAAGCAAGCTTGCTGCCCCCGTCGTAGAGATCTCGGAGAGCTTTCCAACGGTATGCTTTGCGTCGTGTAACTCTTTACGGATCAAAAGTTATGGCCACCGGATCGACGGAGAGCTGGTTACAAGCCCTACGCCCTCGGTTTACGGGCCTAGCCTCCACGTGAAGCGAAGTTGTCTTGCCCAAGGTGCCGTGGGATTCGATAATAGAAATTTGGTGGATAAAGTATCTTGGCAACCCTAACCGAAGGAAAAAAAATTGAAAAGGGGGGTGCCACACGAGGACTTCCCAGGGGGTCACCCATCCTAGTACTACTCTCGCCCAAGCACGCTTAACTTCGGAGTTCTGATGGGATCCGGTGCATTAGTGCTGGTATGAACGAACCCGTCATGTTGGGGGTAGAATTCCCTTTTGTGGTAACGGTTCATAGTCCCAGCTTAGAGAGATGGCCCATTTAGAAGGCTCAATGGGCTTAACAACAACCCATCCGCTTCAACAACGCAGCATCCTCCCAATACGTGATATCGACACATTGTAGGGCCCTCTAATGTCCATCAAGTATGGTTGTTGTCCTTTTAACAGCTGACGACGTACGATCCGGGATGGAAAACAGAGTTTAATAAGAAAAGTGGCCCGAAACTGATGAAAACGTTCAATTTTGGGGCTCCAAAAAGGGTACAGCGAGCAAGTTGGCTGCCACCGTCGTAGAGCTCTCAGAGAGCTTTCCAACGGTATGTTGTACGCCGCGTTACTCCTTACATATCAAAAGTTATGGGCACCGGAGCGACGGAGACCTGGTCGCAAGCCCTACGCCCTCAGTTTGCAGGCCCAGCCTCCACGTGAAGCGAAGTTGTCTTGGCCAACGTGCCGTGGGATTCGATAATAGAAATGTGGTGGATAAAGTATCTTGGCAACCCAAACCGGAGTAAACAAAATTGAAAAGGGGGGTGCAACACGAGGACTTCCCAGGGGGTCACCCATCCTATTACTACTCTCGCCCATGCACGCTTAACTTCGGAGTTCTGATGGGATCCGGTGCATTAGTGCTGGTATGATCGCACCTGTCAGGGTGGGGGTAGAATTCATTTTTGTGTTAACGGTTCACAGTCCCAGCCTAGAGAGATGGCCCATTCAGAAGGCCCAATGGGCTTAACAACAACCTATTCGCTTCAACAACGCAGCATGCTCGCAAGACGTGATATTGACGCATTGTAGGGCCCTCTAATGTCTAGCGAGTAAGGTTGTCGTCCTTTTAACAGCTCATGACATACGATCCGAGACGGAAAATCAGAGCTTAATAATAAAAGTGGCCCGAAACTGTTGAATATATTCGATTTTGGGCTCCAAAGAGGGCACAGCGAGCAAGCTTGCTACCCCCGTCATAGAGCTCTCAGAGTGCTTTCCAACGGTATGCTGTGCGCTGCGTTACCTCTTACGGATCAAAAGTTATGGGCACCGGAGCGACGGAGACTTGGTGACAAGCCCTACGCCCTCGGTTTGCGGGCCCAGCCTCCACGTGAAGCGAAGTTGTCTTGCCCAAGGTGCCGTGGGATTCGATAATAGAAATGTGGTGGATAAAGTATCTTCGCAACACTAACCGGAGGAAAAAAAATTGAAAAGGGGGGTGCAACACGAGGACTTCCCAGGGGGTCACCCATCCTAGTACTACTCTCGCCCAAGCACGTTTAACTTCGGAGTTCTGATGGGATCCGGTGCATTAGTGCTGGTATGATCGAACCCGTCATGTTGGGGGTAGAATTCCTTTTTGTGTTAACGGTTCACGGTCCCAGCCTAGAGAGATGGCCCATTCAGAAGGCCTAATGGGCTTAACAACAACCCATCCACTTCAACAACGTAGCATCCACGCAAGACGTGATATCGACGCATTGTAGGGCCCTCTAATGTCCAACGAGTAAGGTTGTCATCCTTTTAACAGCTCACGACGTACGATCCGGGATGGAAAAATAGAGCTTAATAAGAAAAGTGGCCTGAAACTGATGAAAACATTCGATTTTGGGATCCAAAAAAGGCACAGCAAGCAAGATTGCTGCACCCGTCGTAGAGCTCTCGGAGAGCTTTCCAACGGTATGCTGTGCGCCGCGTTACTCCTTACGGATCAAAAGTTATGGGCACCAGAGCTACGGATACCTGGTCATAAGCCCTACGCAGTCGGTTTGCGGGCCCAGCCTCCACGTGAAGCGAAGTTGTCTTACCCAAGGTGCCGTGGGATTCGATAATAGAAATGTGGTGGATAAAGTATCTTGGCAACCTAATCGGAGGAAAAAAAATTGAAAATGGGGGGTGCAACATGAGGACTTCCCAAGGGGTCACCTATCCTAGTACTACTCTCGCCCAAGCACGCTTAACGTCGGAGTTCTGATGGGATCCGGTGCATTAGTGCTTATGATCAAACCCGTCATGTTGGGGGTAGAATTCCTTTTTGTGTTAACGGTTCACAGTCCCAGCCTAGAGAGATGGCCCATTCAGAAGGCCCAATGGGCTTAACAAGAACACATCCGCTTCAACAACGCAGAATCCACGCAAGACGTGATATCGACGCATTGTAGGGCCCTCTAATGTCCAGCGAGTAAGGTTGTCATCCTTTTAATGGCTCACGACGTACGATCCGGGACGGAAAAACAGAGCTTATTAAGAAAAGTGGCCCGAAACTGATGAAAACATTCGATTTTGGCCTCCAAAAGGGCACAGCAAGCAAGACTGCTGCACCCGTCGTAGAGCTCTCGGAGTGCTTTCCAACGGTATGCTGTGCGCCGCGTTACTCCTTACATATCAAAAGTTATGGGCACCGAAGCGACGGAGACTTGGTCACAAGCCCTACGCCCTCGGTTTGTGGGCCCAGCCTCCACGTGAAGCGAAGTTGTCTTGCCCAAGGTGCCGTGGAATTTGATAATAGAAATGTGGTGGATAAAGTATCTTGGCAACCCTAATTGGTGGAAAAAAAATTGAAAAGGGTGGTGCAACATGAGGACTTCCCAGGGGGTCACCCATCCTAGTACTACTCTCGCCCAAGCACGATTAACTTCGGAGTTCTAATGGGATCCGGTGCATTAGTGCTGGTATGATCGCACCCATCATGGTGGGGGTAGAATTCCTTTTTGTGTTAACGGTTCACAGTCCTAGCCTATAGAGATGGCCCATTCAGAAGGCCCAATGGGCTTTACATCAACCCATCCGCTTCAACATATCGACGCATTGTAGGGCCCTCTAATGTCCAGTGTGTAAGGTTGTCATCCTTTTAACAGCTCACGACGTACGATCCAGGACGGAAAAACAGAGCTTACTAAGAAAAGTGTCCCGAAACTGATTAAAACATTCGATTTTGGGCTCCAAAAAGGGCACAGTAAGTAAGCTTGCTACCCCTGTCGTAGAGCTCTCGGAGAGCTTTCCAACGGTATGCTGTGCGCCGCATTACTCCTTACGAATCAAAAGTTATGGGCACCAGAGCGACGGAGACTTGGTCACAAGCCCTACGCACTCGGTTTGCGGGCCCAGCCTCCACGTGAAGCGAAGTTGTCTTGCCCAAGGTGCCGTGGGATTCGATAATAAAAATGTGGTGGATAAAGTATCTTGGCAACCTAACCGGAGGAAAAAAAATTGAAAAGGGTGGTGCAACACGAGGACTTCCCAAGGGGTCACCCATCCTAGTACGACTCTCGCCCAAGCACGCTTAACTTCGGAGTTCTGATGGGAACCGATGCATTAGTGCTGGTATGATCGAACCCGTCATGTTGGGGGTAGAATTCTTTTTTGTGCTAACGGTTCACAGTCCCAGCCTAGAGAGATGGCCCATTCAGAAGGCACAATGGGCTTAACAAGAACACATCCGCTTCAAGACCGCAGCATCCACGCAAGACGTGATATCGACGCATTGTAGGGCCCTCTAATGTCCAGCGAGTAAGGTTGTCATCCTTTTAACAGCGCACGACGTACGATCCGGTACGGAAAAACAGAGCTTAATAAGAAAAGTGGCCCGAAACTGATGAAAACATTCAATTTTGGCCTCCAAAAAGGACGCAGCAAGCAAGCTTGCTGAACCCGTCGTAGAGCTCTCGTAGTGCTTTCCAACGGTATGCTGTGCGCCGCATTTCTACTTACATATCAAAAGTTATGGGCACCGAAGCGACGGAGACTTGGTCACAAGCCCTACGCCCTCGGTTTGTGGGCCCAGCCTCCACGTGAAGCGAAGTTGTCTTGCCCAAGGTGCTGTGGGATTTGATAATAGAAATGTGGTGGATAAAGTATGTTGGCAACCCTAATCGGAGGAAAAAAAATTGAAAAGGGTGGTGCAACTTGAGGACCTCCCAAGGGGTCACCCATCCTAGTACTACTCTCACCCAAGCACGATTAACTTCGGAGTTCTATTGGGATCCGGTGCATTAGTGCTGGTATGATCGCACCCATCATGGTGGGGGTAGAATTCCTATTTGTGTTAACGGTTCACAGTCCTAGCCTATAGAGATGGCACATTCAGAAGGCCCAATGGGCTTCACATCAACCCATCCACTTCAACATATCGACTCATTGTAGGGCCCTCTAATGTCCAGCGTGTAAGGTTGTCATCCTTTTAACAGCTCACGACGTACGATCCAGGACGGAAAAACAGAGCTTATTAAGAAAAGTGGCCCGAAACTAATGAAAACATTCGATTTTGGGCACCAAAAAGGGCACAGCAAGCAAGCTTGCTACCCCCGTCATAGAGCTCTCAGAGAGCTTTCCAACGGTATGCTGTGCGCCGCGTTACTCCTTACGGATCAAAAGTTATGGGCACCGGAGCGACGGAGACCTGGTCACAAGCCCTACGCACTCGGTTTGCGGGCCCAGCCTCCACGTGAAGCGAAGTTGTCTTGCCCAAGGTGCCGTGGGATTCGATAATAGAAATGTGGTGGATAAAGTATCTTGGCAACCTAACCGATGGAAAAAAATTGAAAAGGGGGTGCAACACGAGGACTTCCCAAGGGGTCACCCATCCTAGTACTACTCTTGCCCAAGCACGCTTAACTTCGGAGTTCTGATGGGATCCGGTGCATTAGTGCTGGTATGATCGAACCCGTCATGTTGGGGGTGGATTTCATTTTTGTGTTAACGGTTCACAGTCCCAGCCTAGAGAGATGGCCCATTCAGAAGGCCCAATGGGCTTAACAAGAACACATCCGCTTCAACAACGTAGCATCCTCGCAAGACGTGATATCGACGCATTGTAGGGCCCTTGAATGTCCAGCAAGTAAGGTTGTCTTCCTTTTAATAGCTCACGACGTACGATCCGGGACGGAAAAACAGAGCTTAATAAGAAAAGTGTCCCGAAACTGATGAAAACATTCGATTTTGGGCTCCAAAAAGGGCACAGCAAGCAAGCTTGCTGCCCCCGCCGTAGAGCTCTCGGAGAGCTTTCCAACGATATGCTGTGCACCGCGTTACTCCTTACATATCAAAGTTATGGGCACCGGAGCGACGGAGACCTGGTCACAAGCCCTACGCTCTCGGTTTGCGGGCCCAGCCTCCACGTGAACTGAAATTGTCTTGCCCAAGGTGCCGTGGGATTCGATAATAGAAATGTGGTGGATAAAGTATCTTGGCAACCCTAATCGGAGGAAAAAAAATTGAAAAGCGGGGTGCAACACTAGGATTTCCCAAGGGGTCTGTCATCCTAGTACTACTCTCGCCCAAGCACGCTTAACTTTGGACTTCTGATGGGATCCGGTGCATTAGTGCTGGTATGATCGCACCCATCATGGTGGGGGTGGAATATCAATTTGTGTTAACGGTTCACAGTCCCAGCCTATAGAGATGGCCTATTCAGAAGGCCCAATGGGCTTAACAACAACCCATCCGCTTCAACAACACAGCACCCTCGCAAGACGTGATATCGACGCATTGTAGGGCCCTCTAATGTCCAGCGAGTAATGTTGTCATCCTTTTAACAGCTCACGACGTACGATCCGGGACGAAAAAGCAGAGCTTAATAAGAAAAGTGACCCGAAATTGATGAAAACGTTCGATTTTGGGCTCCAAAAAGGGCACAGCAAGCAAGCTTGCTGCTCCAGTCATAGAGCTCTCGGAGAGCTTTCCAACGGTATGCTGTGAGCCGCGTTACTCCTTACAGATCAAAAGTTATGGGCACCGGAGCTACGGAGACCTGGTCACAAGCCCTACGCCCTCGGTTTGCGGGCCCAGCCTCCACGTGAAGCGAAGTTGTCTTGCCCAAGGTGCCGTGGGATTCGATAATAGAAATGTGGTGGATAAAGTATCTTGGCAACCTTAACCGGAGGAAAAAAAATTGAAAAGAGGGGTGCAACACGAGGACTTCCCAGGGGGTCACCCATCCTAGTACTACTCTCGCCCAAGCACGCTTAACTTCGGAGTTCTGATGGGATCCGGTGCATTAGTGCTGGTATGATCGCACCCGTCATGGTCGGGGTAGAATTCCTTTTTGTGTTAACGGTTCACAGTCCCAACCTAGAGAGATGGCCCATTCAGAAGGCCCAATGGGCTTAACAACAACCCATCCGCTTCAACAACGCAGCATCCTCGTAAGACGTGATATCGACGCATTGTAGGGCACTCTAATGTCCCGCGAGTAAGGTTGTCGTCCTTTTAACAGCTCACGACGTACGATCTGGGACGGAAAAACAGAGCTTAATAAGAAAAGTGTCCCGAAACTGATGAAAATATTCGATTTTGGGCTCCAAAGAGGACACAGCAAGCAAGCTTGCTGCCCCCGTCGTAGAGCTCTCGGAGAGCTTTCCGACGGTATGCTGTGCGCCGCGTAACTCTTTACGGATCAAAAGTTATGGGCACCGGAGCGACGGAAACCTGGTCACAAGCCCTACGCACTCGGTTTGCGGGCCCAGCCTCCACGTGAAGCGAAGTTGTCCTGCCAAAGGTGCCGTGGGATTCGATAATAGAAATGTGGTGGATAAAGTAACTTGGCAACCTAACCGGAGGAAAAAAATTGAAAAGTGGGGTGCAACACGAGGACTTTCTAAGGGGTCACCCATCCTAGTACTACTATCACCCAAGCACGCTTAATTTCGGAGTTCTGATGGGATCCGGTGCATTAGTGCTGGTATGATCGAACCCGTCATGTTGGGGGTAGAATTCCTTTTTGTGTTAACGCTTCACAGTCGCAGCCTAGAGAGATGGCCCATTCAGAAGGCCCAATGGGCTTAACAACAACACATCCGCTTCAACAACGTAGCATCCTCGCAAGACGTGATATCGACGCATTGTAGGGCCCTCGAATGTCCAGCGAGTAAGGTTGTCTTACTTTTAACAGCTCACGACGTACGATCCGGGACGGAAAAACAGAGCTTAATAAGAAAAGTGTCCCAAAACTGATGAAAACGTTCGATTTTTGGAATCCAAAAAGGGTACAGCAAGAAAGCTTGCTGCCCCCGCCGTAGAGCTCTCGGAGAGCTTTCCAACGGTATGCTGTGCGCCGCGTTACTCCTTACATATCAAAAGTTATGGACACCGGAGCGACAGAAACCTGGTCACAAGCCCTATGCCCTCGGTTTGCGAGCCCAGCCTCCACGTGAAGCGAAGTTGTCTTGCCCAAGGTGCCGTGGGATTCGATAATAGAAATGTGGTGGATAAAGTATCTTGGCAACCCTAACCGGAGGAAAAAAAATTGAAAAGGGGGGTGCAACACTAGGACTTCCCAAGGCGTCACCCATCCTAGTACTACTCTCGCCCAAGCACGCTTAACTTTGGAGTTCTGATGGGATCCGTTGCATTAGTGCTGGTATGATCGCACCCGTCATGTTGAGGGCGCAATTCCTATATGTGTTAACGGTTCACAGTGCCAGCCTAGAGAGATGGCCCATTCAAAAGGCCCAATGGGCTTAACAACAACCCATCCGCTTCAACAATGCAGCATCTTCGCAAGACGTGATATCGACACGTTGTAGGGCCCTCTGATGTACCGCGAGTCATGTTGTCATCCTTTTAACTGCTCACAACGTACGATCTGGTATGGAAAAACAGGGCAAAAAAAGAAAAATGTCCTGAAACTGATGAAAACGTTCGATTTTGGGCTCCAAAAATGGGCACAGCGAGCAAGCTGGCTGTCCCCATCGTAGAGCTCTCAGAGAGCTTTGGAACGGTATGTTGTGCACCGCGTAACTCCTTACGGATCAAAAGTTATGGGCACCAGAGCGACGGAGACCTGGTCACAAACCCTACGCCCTCGGTTTGCGGGCCCGGCCTCTACGTGAAGCGAAGTTGTCTTGCCCAAAGTTCCGTGGGATTCGGTAATAGAGATTTGGTGGATAAAGTATCTTGGCAACCCTAACCAGGGCAAAAAAAATTGAAAAGGGGGTGCAACACGAGGACTTCCCAGGTGGTCACCCATCCTAGTACTACTCTCGCCCAAGCACGCTTAACTTCGGAGTTCTGATGGGATCTGGTGCATTAGTGCTGGTATGATCGCACCCGTCATGTTGAGAGCACAATTCCTATATGTGTTAATGGTTCACAGTCCCAACCTAGAGAAATGGCCTGTTCAAAAGGCCCAATGGGCTTAACGACAACCCATCCGCTTCAACAACGCAGCATCCTCGCAAGACGTGATATCGACACGTTGTAGGGCCCTCTGATGTACCACAAGTCAGGTTGTCGTCCTTTTAACAACTCACGATGTACGATCCGGGATGAAAAAACTGGGCAAAAGAAGAAAAGTGTCCTGAAACTGATGAAAACGTTTGATTTTGGGCTACAAAAATGGGCAAAGCGAGCAAGATCGCTGCCCTCTTCGTAGAGCTCTCAGATAGCTTTGCAACGACAAGCTGTGCGTCGCGTAACTCCTTACGAATCAAAAGTTATGGGCACCGGAGCGATGGAGACCTGGTCACAAACCCTACGCCCTCAGTTTGCGGGCCCGGCCTCTACGTGAAGGGAAGTTGTCTTCCCCAATGTTCAGTGGGATTCGGTAATAGAAATTTGGTGGATAAAGTATCTTGGCAACCCTAATCAAGGAAAAAAAATTAAAAAGTGGGTGCAACACAATGACTTCCCAGGGGGTCACCCATCCTAGTACTACTCTCGCCCAAGCACGTTTAACTTCGGAGTTCTGATGGGATCCGGTGCATTAGTGCTGGTATGATCGCACCCGTCATGTTGAGGGCACAATTCCTATATGTGTTAATGGTTCACAGTCCCAGCCTAGATAGATGGCCCATTCAAATGGCCCAATGGACTAAACGACAACCCATCCGCTTCAACAACGCAGCATCCTCGCAAGACGTGATATCGACACGTTGTAGGGCCCTCTGATGTCTTGCGAGTCAGGTTGTCGTCCTTTTAAAAGCTCACGACCTACGATCCGTGACGGAAAAACAGAGCAAAAGAAGAATAGTGGCCTGAAACTGATGAAAACGTTCGATTTTGGACTCCAAAAATGGGCACAGTGAGCAAGGTAGCTGCCCCCGTCGTAGAGTTCTCAGAGAGCTTTGCAACGGTATGTTGTGCGCTACGTAACTCCTTACGGATCAAAAGTTATGGGCACCAGAGTGACGGAGACCTGGTCACAAACCCTACGCCCTCGGTTTGCAGACCCGGCCTCTACGTGAAGCGAAGTTGTCTTGCCCAAAGTTCCGTGGAATTCGGTAATAGAGATTTGGTGGATAAAGTATCTTGGCAACCCTAACCAGGGACAAAAAAATTGAAAAGGGGGTGCAACACGAGGATTTCCCAAGGGGTCACCCATCCTAGTACTACTCTTGCCCAAGCATGCTTAACTTCGGAGTTCTGATGGTATCTGGTGCATTAGTGCTGGTATGATCACACTCGTCTTGTTGAGGGCACAATTCCTATATGTGTTAAGGGTTCACAGTGCCAACCTAGTGGGATGGCCCATTCAAAAGGCCCAATGGGCTTAACGACGACCCATCTGCTTCAACAACGCAGCATCCTTGCAAGACTTGATATCGACACGTTGTAGGGCCCTCTTATGTACCGCGAGTCAGGTTGTCTTCCTCTTAGCAGCTTACGACGTACGATTCGGGATGGAAAAACAGGGCAAAAGAAGAAAAGTATACTGAAACTGATGAAAACGTTCAATTTTGGGCTCCAAAAATGGGCACAGCGAGGAAGCTCGCTGCCCCCGTCGTAGAGCTCTCAGAGGTCATTGCAACGGTATGCTGTGCGCCGCGTAACTCCTTACAGATCAAAAGTTATGGGTACCGGAGCGACAGAGACCTGGTCACAAACCCTATGCCCTCGGTTTGCGGCCCCGTCCTCTACGTGAAGCGAAGTTGTCTTGCCCAATGTTCCGTGGGATTCGGTAATAGAGATTTGGTGGATAAAGTATCTTGGCAACCCTAACCAGGGCAAAAAAAATTGAAAAGGGGGTGCAACACGAGGACTTCCCAGGGGGTCATCCATCCTAGTAGTACTCTCGCCCAAGCACGCTTAACTTTTGGAGTTCTGATGGGATCCGGTGCATTAGTGCTGCTATGATCGCACCCGTCATGTTGAGGGCACAATTCCTATATGTGTTAACGGTTCACAGTCCCAGCCTAGTGAGATAGCCCATTCAAAACGCCCAATGGACTAAACGACAACCCATCCGCTTCAACAATGTAGCATCCTCGCAAGACGTGATATCGACATGTTGTAGGACCCTCTGATGTCCCGCGAGTCAGGTTGTCATCCTTTTAACAGCTCACGACGTACGATCCGGGATGAAAAAGTAGAGCAAAAGAAGAAAAGTAGACTGAAACTGATAAAAATGTTCGATTTTGGGCTCCAAAAACGACCACAGTGAGCAAGCTGGCTGCCCCCGTCGTAGAGCTCTCAGAGAGCTTTGCAACGGTACGTTGTGCACCGTGTAACTCTTTACGGATCAAATGTTATGGACACCGGAACGACGAAGACCTGGTCACAAACCCTATGCCCTCGGTTTGCGGGCCCGATCTCTACGTGAAGCGAAGTTCTCTTGCCCAATGTTCCGTGGGATTCGGTAATAGAGATTTGGTGGATAAAGCATGTTGGCAACCCTAACTAGTGGAAAAAAAATTGAAAAGGGGATGCAACACGAGGACTTGCCAAGGGGTCACCCATCCTAGTACTACTCTCGCCCAAGCATGCTTAACTTCGGATTACTGATGGGATCCGGTTCATTAGTGCTGGTTTGATCGCACCCGTCATGTTGAGGGCACAATTCCTATATGTGTTAACGTTTCACAATCCCATCCAAGAGAGATGTTCCATTCAAAAGGACCAATGGGCTTAACGACAACCCATCCGCTTCAACAACGCAGCATCTTCGCAAGACGTGATATCGACACAATGTAGGGCCCTCTGATGTCCCGCGAGTCAAGTTGACGTCCTTTTAACAGCTCACGACGTACGATCCGGGACGGAAAAATAGAGCAAAAGAAGAAAAGTGGCCTGAAACTGAAGAAAACGTTCAATTTTGGGATCCAAAAAGGGCACGGCGAGCAAGCTTGCTGCCCCTGTTGTAGAGCTCTAAGAGAGCTTTGCAACGGTATGCTGTGTGCTGCGTAACTCTTACGGATCAAAAGTTATGGGCACCGGAGCGACGGAGACCTGGTCACAAGCCCTACGCCCTCGGTTTGCGGACCCGATGTTCCGTGGGATTCAGTAATAGGGATTTGGTGGATAATGTATCTTGGCAACCCTAACCAGGAAAAAAAAATTAAAAAGGGGGCGCAACACGAGAACTTCCTAGGGGGTCACCCATCATAGTACTACTCTCGCCCAAGCACGCTTAACTTCGGAGTTCTGATAAGATTCGCTGCATTAGTGCTGGTATGATCGCACCCGTCATGTTGAGGGCACAATTCCTATATGTGTTAACGGTTCACAGTCCCAGCCTAGAGAGATGGCCCATTCAAAAGGCGCAATGGACTAAACGACAACCCATCCCCTTCAACAACGCAACATCCTCGCAAGACGTGATATCGACACGTTGTAGGGCCCTCTGATGTCCCGGGAGTCAGGTTGTCGTCCTTTTAACAACTCACGACGTACGATCCGGGACGAAAAAACAGAGCAAAAGAAGAAAAGCGGTCTGAAACTGATGAAAACGTTTGATTTTGGGCTCCAAAAAGGGAACGGCGAGCAAGCTTGCTGCCCCTGTTGTAGAGCTCTAAGAGAGCTTTGCAACGGTATACTGTGCGCTGCGTAACTCCTTACGGATCAAAAGTTATGGGCACCGTAGCGACGTAGACCTGGTCACAAACCCTACGCCCTCGGTTTACAGGCCCGGCCTCTACGTGAAGCGAAGTTGTCTTGCCCAATGTTCCGTGGGATTCGGTAATAGAGATTTGGTGGATAAAGTATCTTGGCAACCCTAACCAGGGCAAACAAAATTGAAAAGGGGGTGCAACACGAGGACTTCCCCGGGGGTCACCCATCCTAGTACTACTCTCACCCAAGCACGCTTAACTTCGAAGTTCTGATGGGATCTGGTGCATTAGTGCTGGTATGATCGCACGCGTCATGTTGAGGGCACAATTCCTATATGTGTTAACGGTTCACAGTGCCAGCCTAGAGAGATGGCCTATTCAAAAGGCCCAATGGGCTTAACGACAACCCATCCACTTCAACAACGCTGCATCCTCGCAAGAGGTGATATCGACACGTTGAAGGTCCCTTTGATGTCCCGTGGGTCAGGTTGTCATCCTTTTAACAAATCACGACGTACGATCCAAGACGGAAAAACAGAGCAAAAGAAGAAAAGTGGACTGAAACTGATGAAAACGTTCGATTTTGGGCTCCAAAAATGGCCACAGCGAGCAAGCTGGCTGCCTTCGTCGTAGAGTTCTCAAAGAGCTTTACAACGGTATGTTGTGCACCGCGTAACTCCTTATGCATCAAAAGTTATGGGCACCTGAGCGACGGAGACTTTGGGACAAACCCTACGCGCTCGGTTTACGGGCCCGGCCTCTACGTGAAGCAAATTTGTCTTGCCCAATGTTCTGTGGGATTCGGTAATAGAGATTTGGTGGATAAAGTATCTCGGCAACCCCAACCAGGGCAAAAAAAATTGAAAAGGGGGTGCAACACGAGGACTTCACAGGGGGTCACCCATCCTAGTACTACTCTCGCCCAAGCACGCTTAACTTCGGAGTTCTAATGGGATCCGGTGCATTAGTGCTGGTATGATCGCACCCATCATGTTGAGGGCACAATTCCTATATTTGTTAACGGTTCACAGTCCCAGCCTGGATAGATGTCCCATTCAAAAGGCCCAATGGGCTTAACGACAACCCATCCACTTCAACAACGCAGCATCCTCGCAAGACGTGATATCGACACGTTGTAGAGCCCTCTAATGTCCCGCGAGTCAGGTTGTCGTCATTTTAACAGCGCATTGCGTACGATCCGTGACGGAAAAATAGAGCAATAGTAGAAAAGTGGCCTGAAACTGATGAAAATGTTCGATTTTGGGCTCCAAAAACCGGTAGATCGAGCAAGTTGACTGCCCCTATCGTAGAGCTCTCTGAGGGCTTTGCAACGGTATGCTGTGCGCTGCGTAACTCCTTTCGGATCAAAAGTTATAGGCACCGGAGCGACGGAGACCTGGTCACAAACCCTACGCCCTCGGTTTGCGGGCCCGGCCTCTACGTGAAGCGAAGTTGTCTTTCCCAATGTTCCGTGGGATTCGGTAATAGAGATTTGATGGATAAAGTATCTTGGCAACCATAACCAGGGCAAAAAAAATTGAAAAGGGGGTGCAACACGAGGACTTCCCAAAGGGGTCACCCATCCTAGTACTACTCTCGCCCAAGCACGCTTAACTTTGGAGTTCTGATGGGATCCGGTGCATTAGTGCTGGTATGATCGCACCCGTCATGTTGAGAGCACAATTCCTATATGTGTTTACGGTTCACAATCCCAGCCTAGAGAGATGGCCTGTTCAAAAGGCCCAATGGGCTTAACGACAACCCATCCGCTTCAACAACGCAGCATCCTCATAAGACTTGATATCGACACGTTGTAGGGCCCTCTGATGTATCGAGAGTCAGGTTGTCGTCCTTTTAACAGCTCACGACGTACGATCCGGGACGGAAAAACAGGGCAAAGGTATAAAAGTGGCCTAAAATTGATGAAAAAGTTCGTTTTTGGGCTCCAAAAAGGGGCACGGCGAGCAGGCTCGCCGCCCCCGTCGGCGAGCTCTCAGAGAGCTTTGCAACGGTATGTTGTGCGCCACCTAACTCCTTACGGATCAAAAGTTATGGGCACCGGAGCGACGGAGACCTGGTCACAAATCCTACGCCCTCGGTTTGATGGCCCGGCCTCTACGTGAAGCAAAGTTGTCTTGCCCAATGTTCCGTTGGATTCGGTAAGAGAGATTTGGTGGATAAAGTATCTTAGCAACCCTAACCAGGGCAAAAAAAATTCAAAAAGGGGTGCAACACGAGGATTTCCCAGGGGGTCACCCATCCTAGTACTACTCTCGCCCAAGCACCCTTAACTTCGGAGTTCTGATGGGATCTGGTGCATTAGTGCTGGCATGATCGCACCCGTCATGTTGAGGGCACAATTCCTATATGTGTTAACGGTTCACAGTCCAAGCCTAGAAAGATGGCCCATTAAAAAGGCCAATGGGCTTAACGAAAACCCATCCGCTTCAACAACGCAGCATCCTCGCAAGATGTGATATCGACACGTTGTAGGGCCCTATGATGTACCGCAAGTAAGGTTGTCGTCCTTTTAACAGCTCATGACGTACGATCCGAGATGGAAAAATAGGGCAAAATAAGAAAAGTGGCCTAAAATTGATGAAAACGTTCGTTTTTGGGCTCCAAAAAGGGGCAAAGCGAGAAAGGTCACTGCCTCCATCGTAAAGATCTCAGAGAGCTTTGCAACGGTATGCTGTGCGCTGCGTAACTCCTTACGGATCAAAAGTTATGGGCACCGGAGCGACGGAGACCTGGTCACAAACCCTACGCCCTTGGTTTGCGGGCCCGGCCTCTACGTGAAGGGAAGTTGTCTTGCCCAATGTTCCATGGGATTCGGTAATAGAGATTTGGTGGATAAAGTATCTTGGCAACCCTAACCAGGGCAAAAAAAATTCAAAAGGGGGTACAAAACGAGGACTTCCCAGGGGGTCACCCATCCTAGTACTACTCTCGCCCAAGCACGCTTAACTTCGGAGTTCTGATGGGATCCAGTGCATTACTGCTGGTATGATCGCTCCCATCAAGTTGAGGGCACAATTCCTATATGTGTTAACGGTTCACAGTCCCAGCCTAAAGTGATGGCCCATTCAAATGGCCCAATGGGCTTAACGACAACCCATCCGCTTCAACAACACAGCATTCTCGCAAGACGTGATATCGACATGTTGTAGGGCCCTCTAATGTCCCGCAAGTCAGGTTGTCGTCCTTTTAACAGCTCACGACGTACGATCCGGGATAGAAAAACAGAGCAAAAGAAGAAAAGCGGTCTGAAACTGATCAAAAGTTATGTTGTGCGCCGCGTAACTTCTTAAGGATCAAAAGTTATGGGCACCGGAGCGACGGAGAACTGTTCACAAACCCTACGCCCTCGGTTTGCAGGCCCGGCCTCTACGTGAAGCGAAGTTGTCTTGCCCAATGTTCCGTGGGATTCGGTAATAGAGATTTGGTGGATAAAGTATCTTGGCAACCCTAACCAAGGCAAAAAAAATTGAAAAGGGGGTGCAACACGAGGACCTTCCAGGGGGTCACCCATCCTTGTACTACTCTCCCCCAAGCACGCTTAACTTCGGAGTTCTGATGGAATCTGGTGCATTAGTGCTGGTATGATCGCACCCGTCATGTTGAGGGCACAATTCCTATATGTGTTAACGGTTCACAATCCCAGCCTAGAGAGATTGCCCATTCAAAAAGCCCAATGGCCTTAACGAAAACCCATCCGCTTTAACAACGCTGCATCCTCGCAAGACGTGATATCGACACGTTGTAGGGCCCTCTGATGTCCTGCGAGTCAGGTTGTCATCCTTTTAACAGCTCACGACGTACGATCTAGGACGGAAAAACAGAGTAAAAGAAGAAAAGTTGACTGAAACTAATGAAAACGTTCGATTTTGGGCTCCAAAAAATTCCATAGCGAGCAAGATGGCAGCCTATGTCGTATAGCTCTCAAAGAGCTTTGTAACGGTATGCTGTGCGCAGCTTAACTCCTTACGAATCAAAAGTTATGGGCACCTGAGCGACGAAGACTTTTTGACAAACCCTACGCCCTCGGTTTTTGGGCCCGACCTCTACACGAAGCAAGTTGTCTTGCCCAAGGTTCCGTGGGATTCGGTAATAGAGATTTGGTGGATAAAGTATCTTGGCAACCCTAACCAGGGCAAACAAAATTGAAAAGGGGGTGCAACACGAGGACTTCCCCGGGGGTCACCCATCCTAGTACTACTCTCACCCAAGCACGCTTAACTTCGGAGTTCTGATGGGATCTGGTGCATTAGTGCTGGTATGATCGCACGCGTCATGTTGAGGGCACAATTCCTATATGTGTTAACGGTTCACAGTGCCAGCCTTGAGAGATGGCCCATTCAAAAGGCCCAATGGGCTTAACGACAACCCATCCGCTTCAACAACGCTGCATCCTCGCAAGACGTGATATCGACACGTTGAAGGGCCCTTTGATGTCCTGCGAGTGTGATTGTCGTCCTTTTAACAACTCACGACGTACGATCCAAGATGGAAAAACAGAGCAAAAGAAGAAAAGTGGACTGAAACTGATGAAAACGTTCAATTTTGGGCTCCAAAAATGGCCACAGAGAGCAAGCTGGCTGCCTTCGTCGTAGAGTTCTCAAAGAGCTTTGCAACGTTATGTTGTGCACTGCGTAACTCCTTATGCATCAAAAGTTATGGGCACCTGAGCGACGGAGACTTTGTGACAAACCCTACGCCCTCGGTTTACGGGCCCGGCCTCTACGTGAAGCGAATTTGTCTTGCCCAATGTTCTGTGGGATTCGGTAATAGAGATTTGGTGGATAAAGTATCTTGGCAACCCCAACCAGGGCAAAAAAAATTGAAAATGGTGTGCAACACGAGGACTTCACAGGGGGTCACCCATCCTAGTACTATTCTCGCCCAAGCACGCTTAACTTCGGAGTTCTGATGGGATCCGGTGCATTAGTGCTGGTATGATCGCACCCGTCATGTTGAGGGCACAATTCCTATATGTGTTAACGGTTCACAGTCCCAGCCTGGAGAGATGTCCCATTCAAAAGGCCCAATGGGCTTAACGACAACCCATCCACTTCAACAACGCAGCATCCTCGCAAGATGTGATATCGACACGTTGTAGAGCCCTCTGATGTCCCGCGAGTCAAGTTGTCGTCATTTTAACAGCGCATTGCGTATGATCCGTGACGAAAAAATAGAGCAATAGTAGAAAAGTGGTCTGAAACTAATGAAAATGTTCGATTTTGGGCTCCAAAAACGGGTACATCGAGCAAGTTGACTGCCCCTATCATAGAGCTCTCTAAGGGCTTTGCAACGGTATGCTGTGCGCTGCGTAACTCCTTTCGGATCAAAAGTTATGGGCACCGGAGCGACGGAGACCTGGTCACAAACCCTACGCCCTCGGTTTGCGGGCCCGGCCTCTACGTGAAGCGAAGTTGTCTTTCCCAATGTTCCGTGGGATTCGGTAATAGAGATTTGGTGGATAAAGTATCCTGGCAACCATAACCAGGGCAAAAAAAATTGAAAAGGGGGTACAACACGAGGACTTCCCAAAGGGGTCACCCATCCTAGTACTACTCTCGCCCAAGCACGCTTAACTTCGGAGTTCTGATGGGATTCGGTGCATTAGTGCTGGTATGATCGTACCCGTCATGTTGAGAGCACAATTCCTATATGTGTTTACGGTTCACAGTCCCAGCCTAGAGAGATGGCCCGTTCAAAAGGCCCAATGGGCTTAACGACAACCCATCCGCTTCAACAACGTAGCATCCTCATAAGACTTGATATCGACACGTTGTAGGGCCCTCTGATGTATCGAGAGTCAGGTTGTCGTCCTTTTAACAGCTCACAACGTACGATCCGGGACGGAAAAACAGGGCAAAGGAATAAAAGTGGCCTGAAATTGATGAAAACGTTCGTTTTTGGGCTCCAAAAAGGGGCACGGCGAGCAAGCTCGCCACCCCCGTCGGCGAGCTCTCAGAGAGCTTTGCAACGGTATGTTGTGCGCCACGTAACTCCTTACGGATCAAAAGTTATGGGCACCGGAGCGACGGAGACCTGGTCACAAATCCTACACCCTCGGTTTGAGGGCCCGGCCTCTACGTGAAGCAAAGTTGTCTTGCCCAATGTTCCGTTGGATTCAGTAAGAGAGATTTGGTGGATAAAGTATCTTGGAAACCCTAACCAGGGCAAAAAAAATTCAAAAAGATGTGCAACACGAGGACTTCCCAGGGGGTCACCCATCCTAGTACTACTCTCGCCCAAGCACGCTTAACTTCGGAGTTCTGATGGGATCTGGTGCATTAGTGCTGGCATGATCGCACCCGTCATGTTGAGGGCACAATTCCTATATGTGTTAACGGTTCACAGTCCAAGGCTAGAAAGATGGCCTATTAAAGAGGCCAATGGGCTTAACGAAAATCCATCCGCTTCAACAACGCAGCATCCTCGCAAGACGTGATATCGACACGTTGTAGGGCCCTATGATGTACCGCGAGTAAGGTTGTTGTCCTTTTAACAGCTCATGACGTACGATCTGAGATGGAAAAATAGGGCAAAACAAGAAAAGTGGCCTAAAATTGATGAAAACGTTCGTTTTTGGGCTCCAAAAAGGGGCAAAGCGAGCAAGGTCACTGCCTCCATCGTAGAGATCTCAGAGAGCTTTGCAACGGTATGCTGTGCGCCGCGTAACTCCTTACGGATCAAAAGTTACGGGCACAGGAGCAACGGAGACCTGGTCACAAACCCTACGCCCTCGGTTTGCGGGCCCTGCCTCTACGTGAAGGGAAGTTATCTTGCCCAATGTTCCATGGGATTCGGTAATAGAGATTTGGTGGATAAAGTATCTTGGCAACCCTAACCAGGGCAAAAAAAATTCAAAAGGGGGTACAACACGAGGACTTCCCAGGGCGTCACCCATCCTAGTACTACTCTCGCCCTAGCACGCTTAACTTCGGAGTTCTGATGGGATCCAGTTCATTACTGCTGGTATGATCGCACCCATCAAGTTGAGGGCACAATTCCTATATGTGTTAACGGTTCACAGTCCCAGCCTAAAGTGATGGCCCATTCAAATGGCCCAATGGGCTTAACGACAACCCATCCACTTCAACAACACAGCATCCTCGCAAGACGTGATATCGACATGTTGTAGGGCCATCTAATGTCCCGCGAGTCAGGTTGTCGTCCTTTTAACAGCTCACGACGTACGATCCGGGGCAGAAAAACAGAGCAAAAGAAGAAAAGCGGTCTGAAACTGATCAAAAGTTATGTTGTGCGCCGCGTAACTTCTTACGGATCAAAAGTTATGGGCACCGGAGCGACAGAGACCTGGTCACAAACCCTACGCCCTCGGTTTGCAGGCCCGGCCTCTACGTGAAGCGAAGTTGTCTTGCCCAATGTTCCGTGGGATTCGGTAATAGAGATTTGGTGGATAAAGTATCTTGGCAACCCTAACAAGGGCAAAAAAAATTGAAAAGTGGGTGCAACACGAGGACCTTCCAGGGGGTCACCCATCCTTGTACTACTCTCCCCCAAGCACGCTTAACTTCGGAGTTCTGATGGAATTTGGTGCATTAGTGCTGGTATGATCGCACCCGTCATATTGAGGGCACAATTCCTATATGTGTTAACGGTTCACAGTCCCAGCCTAGAGAGATTGCCCATTCAACAAGCCCAATGGCCTTAACGACAACCCATCCGCTTTAACAACGCTGCATCCTCGCAAGACGTGATATCGACACGTTGTAGGGCCCTCTGATGTCATGCGAGTCAGGTTGTCATCCTTTTAACAGCTCACGACGTACGATCCAGGACGGAAAAGCAGAGTAAAAGAAGAAAAGTTGACTGAAACTAATGAAAACGTTCGATTTTGGGCTCCAAAAAAGTCCATAGAGAGCAAGATGGCAGCCTATGTCGTAGAGCTCTCAAAGAGCTTTGCAACGGTATGCTGTGCGCCGCGTAACTCCTTACGGATCAAAAGTTATGGGCACCTGAGCGACGAAGACTTTTTGACAAACCCTACGCCCTCGGTTTATGGGCCCGGCCTCTACATGAAGCAAGTTGTCTTGCCCAATGTTCGGTGGGATTCGGTAATAGAGATTTGGAGGATAAAGAATTTTGGCAACCCTAACCAGGGCCAAAAAAATTGAAAAGGGGGTGCAACACGAGGATTTCACAGGGGGTCACCCATCCTAGTACTACTCTCGCCCAAGCACGCTTAACTTCGGAGTTCTGATGGGATCTGGTGCATTAGTGCTGGTATGATCGCACCCGTCATGTTGAGGGCACAATTCCTATATGTGTTAAAGGTTCAGAGTCCCAGCCTAGGGAGATGGCCCATTCAAAAGGCCCAGTGGGCTTAACAACAACCCTTCCGCTTTAACAACGAAACATCCTCGCAGGACGTGATATCGACACGTTGTAGGGCCCTCTGATATACCGCGAGTCAGGTTGTCGTCCTTTTAACATCTCACGACGTACAATCCGGGATGAAAAAACAGGGCAAAACATGGAAAGTGGCCTAAAACTGATGAAAACATTCGATTTTGGGCTCCAAAAAGGGGCAAAGCTAGCAACCTCGTTGCCTCTGTCTTTGAGCTCTCAGAGAGCTTTGCAACGGTATGATGTGCGCTGCGTAACTCCTTTCAGATCAAAAGTTATGGGCACCAGAGCGACGGAGACCTGGTCACAAACCCTACGCCCTTGGTTTGCGGGCCCGGCCTCTACGTGAAGCGAAGTTGTCTTGCCCAATGTTCCGTGGGATTCGGTAATAGAGATTTGGTGGATAAAGTATCTTGGCAACCCTAACCAGGGCAAAAGAAATTGAAAAGGGGGTGCAACACGAGGACTTCCCAAGGGGTCACCCATCCTAGTACTACTCTCGCGCAAGCACGCTTAACTTCGGAGTTATGATGGGATCCGGTGCTTTACTGCTGGTATGATCGCACCCGTCATGTTGAGAGCACAATTCCTATATGTGTTAATGGTTCACAGTCCCAGCCTAGAGAGATGGCCCATTCAAAAGGCCTAATGGGCTTAACGATAACCCATCCGCTTCAACAGCGCAGCATCCTCATAAGACGTGATATCGACACGTTGTAGGGCCCTCTGATGTATCGCGAGTCAGGTTGTCGTCCTTTTAACAGCTCACGACATACGATCTGGGACAGAAAAACAGGGCAAAATAAGAAAAATGGCCTGAAACTGATGAAAATGTTCGATTTTGGGCTCCAAAAAGGGGCACGACAAGCAAGTTCGCCGCCCCCGTCGTCGAGCTCTCAGAGGGCTTTGCAACGGTATGCTGTACGCCACGTAAATCCTTACGGATCAAAAGTTATGGGCACCGGAGCGACGGAGACCTTGTCACAAACCCTACGCCATCGGTTTGCGGGCCCGGCATCTACGTGAAGCGAAGTTGTCTTGCCCAATGTTCCGGGGGATTCGATAATAGAGATTTGGTGGATAAAGTATCTTGGCAACCCTACCAGGGCAAAAAAAATTGAAAAGGCGGTACAACACGAGGACTTCCCAGGGGGTCACCCATCCTAATACTACTCTCGCCCAAGCACGCTTAACTTCGGACTTCTTATAGGATCCGGTGCATTAGTACAGGTATGATCGCACCCGTCATGTTGAGGGCACAATTCCTAAATGTGTTAACGGTTCACAGTCCCAGCCTAGAGAGATGGCCCATCCAAAGGGCTTACCGACTATCCATCCGCTTCAACAACGCAGCATCCTCGCAAGACGTGATATCGACACATTGTAGGGCCCTCTGATATACCGTGAGTCAGGTTGTCGTCCTTTTAACAACTCACGACGTACAATCCGGGACGGAAAAAGAGGGGAAAATTAGAAAAGTGGCCTAAAACTGATGAAAACATTCGATTTTGGGCTCCAAAAATGGGCAAAGCGAGCAACCTCGCTGCCTCCGTCTTTGATCTCTCAGAGAGCTTTGCAACGGTATGCTGTGCGCCGCGTAACTCCTTACGGATCAAAAGTTATGGGCACCTGAGCGACGAAGACTTTGTGACAAACCCTACACCCTCGGTTTACGGGCCCGGCCTTTACGTGAAGCGAATTTGTCTTGCCCAATGTTCCGTGGGATTCGGTAATAGAGATTTGGTGGATAAAGTATCTTGGCAACCCCAACCAGGGCAAAAAAAATTGAAAAGGGGGTGCAACACGAGGACATCAAAGGGGGTCACCCATCCCAGTACTACTCTCGCCCAAGCACGCTTTACTTCGGAGTTCTGATGGGATCCGGTGCATTAGTGCTGGTATGATCGCACCCGTCATGTTGAGGGGACAATTCCTATATGTGTTAAAGGTTCACAGTCCCAGCCTAGGGAGATGGCCCATTCAAAAGGCCCAATGGGCTTAACGACAACCCATCCGCTTCAACAACGTAGCATCCTCGCAGGACGTGATATCGACACATTGTAGGGCCCTCTGATGTCCCGTGAGTCAGGTTGTTGTCCTTTTAACAACGCAAGACGTATGATTCGGGACGGAAAAACATAGCAAAAGTAGAAAAGTAGCCTGAAACGGATGAAAATGTTCGATTTTGAGCTCAAAAAATTGGCACGGCGAGCAAGCTGGCTACCCCTGTCGTAGAGCTCTCAGAGGGCTTTGCAACGGTATGCAGTGCACAGCGTAACTCCTTTCGCATCAAAAGTTATGGGCACCGGAGCGACGGAGACCTGGTCATAAACCTTACGCCCTCGGTTTGCGGGCCCGGCCTCTACGTGAAGCGAAGTTGTCTTTCCTAATGTTCCGTGGGATTTTGTAATAGAGATTTGGTGGATAAAGTATCTTGGCAACCCTAACCAGGGCAAAAAAAATTGAAAAGGGGGTGCAACAGGGGTCACCCATCCTAGTACTACTCTCGCCCAAGCACTCCTAACTTCGGAGTTCTGATGGGATCTGGTACATTAATGCTGGTATGATTGCACCCGTCATGTTGAGAGCACAATTCCTATATGTGTTAATGGTTCACAGTCCCAACCTAGAGAGATGGCCCGTTCAAATGGCCCAATGGGCTTAACGACAACCCATCTGCTTCAAAAACGCAGCATCCTCATAAGATTTGATATCGACACGTTGTAGGGCCCTCTGATGTATCGAGAGTCAGGTTGTCGTCCTTTTAACAGCTCACGACGTACGATCCGGGACGAAAAGACAGGGCAAAAGAAGAAAAATGGCTTGAAACTGATGAAAACGTTCGATTTTGCGCTCCAAAAAGGGGTACGTCGAGCAAGCTCGCCACACCCGTCGTCGAGCTCTCAGAGAGATTTGTAACGGTATACCGTGCGCCACGTAACTCCTTACGGATGAAAAGTTATGGGCACCGGAGCGACGGAGACCTGGTCACAAACCCTACGCCCTCGGTTTGCGGGCCCGGCCTCTACGTGAAGCAAAGTTGTCTTGCCCAATGTTCCGTGGGTTTCGATAACAGAGATTTGGTGGATAAAGTATCTTGGCAACCCTACCAGGGCAAAAAAAATTGAAAAGGGGGTGTAACAAGAGGACCTCCCAGGTCATAAGATTTGATATCGACACGTTGTAGGGCCCTCTGATGTATCGAGAGTCAGGTTGTCGTCCTTTTAACAGCTCACGACGTACGATCCGGGACGAAAAGACAGGGCAAAAGAAGAAAAATGGCTTGAAACTGATGAAAACGTTCGATTTTGCGCTCCAAAAAGGGGTACGGCGAGCAAGCTCGCCACACCCGTCGTCGAGCTCTCAGAGAGATTTGTAACGGTATACTGTGCGCCACGTAACTCCTTACGGATCAAAAGTTATGGGCACCGGAGCGACGGAGACCTGGTCACAAACCCTACGCCCTCGGTTTGCGGGCCCGGCCTCTACGTGAAGCGAAGTTGTCTTGCCTAATGTTCCGTGGGTTTCGATAACAGAGATTTGGTGGATAAAGTATCTTGGCAACCCTACAAGGGCAAAAAAAATTGAAAAGGGGGTGTAACAAGAGGACCTCCCAGGGGGTCACCCATCCTAGTATTACTCTCGCCCAAGCACACTTAACTTCGGAGTTCTGATGGGATCCGGTGCATTAGTGCTGGTATGATCGCACCCGTCATGTTGAGGGCGCAATTCCTATATGTGTTAACGGTTCACAGTCCTAGCCTAGAGAGATGGCCGATTCAAAAGGCCCAATGGGCTTAACGACAACCCATCCGCTTCAACAACGCAGCAACCTCGCAAGACGTGATATCGACACGTTGTAGGACCCTCTGATGTACCGCGAGTAAGGTTGTCGTCCTTTTAACAGCTCACGACGTACGATCCCGGATGGAAAAATAGGGCAAAATAAGAAAAGTGGCCTAAAATTGATGAAAATGTTCGATTTTGGGCTCCAAAAATGGGCAAAGCGAGCAAGCTCACTGCCTCCGTCGTAGAGATCTCAGAGAGCTTTGCAACGGTATGCTGTGCGCCACGTAACTTCTTACGGATAAAAAGTTATGGGCACCGGAGCGACGGAGACCAGGTCACAAACCCTACGCCCTCGGTTTGCGGGCCCGGTGTGACACCCCGATCCCTCTCGAGACCGGGAGTTCTATCAATCAAACTAATCACAACCCAAACCAAACCCGGGCAAAATTTTCAGGGAAAACGGACGGAGTCTCCCCTGTTTATAGGCGAAATGCAAAACCTGTAATAGCATATAAATGGACCACCACCGTGTCCAACCATACAAAACTTCCTCAAGGCCATCCGAGCCTCGGTTCTCAACAATTTAAACTCAGCAAGTATACATACATTTCCAATTTAAAAACTAACCTATCTTTTCATTTTGACAAGTACATTCAATTTAGGCAATTAAACCATACAAAGCTACTGCATAAAATAAACTATCATGCCATTCTAATTCTTTTCCTTTGGACATTACAGCCATGCATTGAAGTTAAGCTACATTAACTATATATATAATCTAACTTATCAAACCATTCCAACTACATAGCTAGATTTATATTACATTTCTTTTAACAATAATTATATACAACATAAAAGCATACAACTTGACAACTTTGACAACTCAAGTTACATAGGCACTCAAGACATCTCTTCAAGCACGGACTTTCACGAAATCACGAACTTTCCGGCTAACAGGGCATTTCCTGAAATGTGGTAGTGAGGAGTGAGTATACACAACATGTATACTCAGTGAGGGCGAGACAGATATCGAATTGGAGAGAAAGAAGATCGTGCAATGCAAATAGGTACAGTTAAGCAATACAATCAATAAAAGGCATTCAATATAAACAACAATACAATTAAACAACTAAAGAAAGCATTAACACAACCAATCAAAGCTATACCACACTTTGAAGGCTATGGTTCACTCGAGCGAGTAATGTACCGATCACGATTCCGATGACTTTAACGATGACGCACCGGCCCAAACCACCTTATAACACCAGTTTGGAATACCCCGGAAGTATCCATCAATCCTACGACCCAAATCTCCCTGGGAGGCAACCCAAGCGAGAAAGGGAATAGCAGCGGAGCTAGAGCAACCAACACTGGCAACCCAAGGCTACCCAGAGAGGCCCATCACTCACGCGCGAGACACTATGCAATGCAAGACTCGATACAAGGCGATAAACAAGCGATAAAGCCACACGTGAAAGAATAACAAAGTAGGTTACTCTCGCACGCAATAGCAGCAATTTGATAAGTAATTCAATCCAAAACAACTCAAACAAGTATTCCAAGTAATTCTAAACATTCTATAAGCATAAAGACAAGAAAACACCCAAAAACACAAATCGGCCCCAACTATCAAAATGCTACCATTTCCAAACGAACCAAGAGTTCTGGAAACCGACTTCGCCAACCCTCCTAGGTCACCATAAGGCACGTCTAAAGACCCCGAAACCTTACTTTACCCTAGAACTCGCGCAAAGCCCTGATTTCCTCCTTTCTCGTTTGAACTACAACTATATCAACCAACGCCATAATCGCACCAAAAGTGCTTCCATGGCCTCCCGAAGCAATGCCAACACGCAAAACGAGAAAATGCAAAAGTCGACCAAAACGACCCCAACTTTCCCAAAGGCTTAATTCTCATTTTTTCCACTACGCAACCCAAACAAACCACACATTTTAGCATTCTAGCATACCTAGCACGTTTCTACATCAACGGAAAGAATAACAGCGCAATTTTAACGTTTCAAGATTTTACTATTCATAAAACACTATTCATTTCACAATTTAATTTGCAATCACAACATTTAACCGCAGAAAATGTTACAAACCTATAAATACATGTTCTACAAATGCTAAGGAACATTCTAGAAGCATCAAATCGCTTTAAATAACGATCTACGGATAAATCTAAAAATTGACAAAGTTAACATATACAACGTATAAATGCGCAAATAACATGCTTCCCTCACCTTAGACGCTCCTAGACGCTAGGAAAACCTCGTAGAGTGCCTCGGAAACCACCCCGCACAAGCCCACTTGAAGAATCGAAGATTTGAAGTTGAGATTTTCTTTTTTTTTTCTCCTTCTTTTCCTCATGGTTTCAAGCCTTTTTCTCTCTTTTTTTTTTCGTGCACATTCTGCTTATTTAAAAAAAAATTGTCAAGAAGTCAAATGTCAAAATTCGGTCAACCCGCTAAACCAAAACACCTATGCGCGACCTCACGAAAACGGCCATAACTTCTTCTAGAAAACTTCAATTCACGAACGGTTTGAACCCTCATAAACTAGACTCATAGAGCTTTCCAACCATATATAATTTGCTACCTAACTCTTCCCCAATTGGTTCAGATTTAATTCCAAAGTTGACCCAAAATTTGACTAACTTAACATTGCATTTTTTTATTTCTAATCCCAAGTTTGCCTTTTATTAAACATTACAAAAATTCCAACCTTGTCCTAGTTGGTCAATGTAGATGAAAAGTCAACTAGTTTGGTCAAAGAAGGTGAAAGGTCAATAAAATGCAATTTAAATGAACTTAAAATGCTATTGAATACATGCCAGGTTCGGGGTATCACATCCTTCCTCCCTTAAAACAATTGCGTCCTCGCAATTCTTCTTCCAATAGGACTCTGCATCATCTACAATCCAACTCTGACTAGTCTTCATTAGCTATTGAAAAAGTATTTAATAAAGATGACCAATAGGAAAGTTCAAGTAGAAATGCCAAGTAGTAACGGCAAATAGAAGCTCAAATGCAGATACCGTACAAGAATCCCGTTGACACGAATACCTAAGAAGAATAAATTCCAACCAGAAACGCCGAGATAATACAATAAAGACTAAAGCAAAGATACTGTAGATGTCATTAATACCACACAATAACGACAAGAAGAATACCTCACGCACGAATCTCCAATAGAAGTCTAACTGTTACTGCCCGAGAATTCCCAAGCAAAAAGCCAAATAAAAGCTCAAACAAAGATTCTATCTAGAGGTCCAAAGAAGTACCCCGCTGGTCATGGATTTCATAGAAGAATTCCCTGTTAAGAGTGCTGAAGAAAATACCAAGAACCCAATCAAATATATTTCCAAAGTTCCAAAGAAGCCTTCCAAATAATAACCCCATGGAACAACCAATTAGATTCCGAGTTTTGCTATCAAATGCTGAGAGGAATGTCAAAGGAAATAACATAGAAAATATAACGTGCCCAATAAGAAAACCAAGTTGAATAACAAACATAGTTTCCCAGATGGACGAGAACTCCAAGGATAAACACCGAACTGATGAACAATATACCGAAACCAAACTCTGAGTCCTCTTCACTGTTTGCCAAGTGAGAACTTCATACAACTTTGCCAACAAGGAAAATACCAAGAGAATGCCTAATAAGAATTTCAAAGAATACCATAAGTAGTATTATACAATAAGTCTGATAGGGATTCCAGTTACCAAACCAACTGAGGGATGCCAAAGAAAATACCCGAACAATGCTCCAGTAAGAAAGTACCAAGAATTGCCCAATAAGTAATACTAAATAATTGGCCACTGAGAATACTAGAGAATGCCATTGAAGAATTTCCAATAAGGAATACCAGTAACACTCCAATAAAGACCGAGACACATATGCCATAGATAATACCATGCAGTAAGGCCGATTGAAATCCCATTAACCAAGTCCACCGAGAAGTGCCAACAAAAGTCCCCAAAGAACACCCGTTATGAAAACCAAAGAATGTTCCAGAGAACACCCAATTAAAACCCCAAGAGAAAGCTACTCTTTCGCAACTGTTAAGCACAGAGAAGGACCAAAGGGATTCGCCAATAACCGAGCTCCAAAAGCAATCACCAATTCCCAAATAAAGGCTAGTCAAATGCCATTCATTTCCTGCCAATCCATACACCTTGAAAAGCCAGCGGTGAACCACTTTCTTCAGGGGAGGAAGAGGACTTACTTACCATTTCAATAGGACATGTATGAATGCCAATATATCACAGTTATACATATGCATTAAGCTATTATGCCAGCAAGTTTACAATATAGTTTATTTAACAAAGTCACTCAAGCATAACAATCAAGTCAAGCACAGCATAATCAATTCAAATCACGGCATAGCTAATTCAAGACATTTCAGTACACACATTAAAAGCAATACTTCAAGCAAATAACAATCCACGAGGTCAATTCGATAGGTCAATTCAATGCACAACTAGACACTTTACTTCACTTAGCACACAATTAACACATAACACATAACTATATCACATAGGAGCACACATTCATGCCAAGACACATAATCTCACATAAAAGCATACACTTTCAAGACACACTTAACAAGCACACATTTAAGGGTCACTACCCACCAGATCGAGGACCCTGTCCCGGCTTATGAGCTAAATAAGCTCTGATACCACCTGTGACACCCCGATCCCTCTCGAGACCGGGAGTTCTATCAATCAAACTAATCACAACCCAAACCAAACCCGGGCAAAATTTTCAGGGAAAACGGACGGAGTCTCCCCTGTTTATAGGCGAAATGCAAAACCTGTAATAGCATATAAATGGACCACCACCGTGTCCAACCATACAAAACTTCCTCAAGGCCATCCGAGCCTCGGTTCTCAACAATTTAAACTCAGCAAGTATACATACATTTCCAATTTAAAAACTAACCTATCTTTTCATTTTGACAAGTACATTCAATTTAGGCAATTAAACCATACAAAGCTACTGCATAAAATAAACTATCATGCCATTCTAATTCTTTTCCTTTGGACATTACAGCCATGCATTGAAGTTAAGCTACATTAACTATATATATAATCTAACTTATCAAACCATTCCAACTACATAGCTAGATTTATATTACATTTCTTTTAACAATAATTATATACAACATAAAAGCATACAACTTGACAACTTTGACAACTCAAGTTACATAGGCACTCAAGACATCTCTTCAAGCACGGACTTTCACGAAATCACGAACTTTCCGGCTAACAGGGCATTTCCTGAAATGTGGTAGTGAGGAGTGAGTATACACAACATGTATACTCAGTGAGGGCGAGACAGATATCGAATTGGAGAGAAAGAAGATCGTGCAATGCAAATAGGTACAGTTAAGCAATACAATCAATAAAAGGCATTCAATATAAACAACAATACAATTAAACAACTAAAGAAAGCATTAACACAACCAATCAAAGCTATACCACACTTTGAAGGCTATGGTTCACTCGAGCGAGTAATGTACCGATCACGATTCCGATGACTTTAACGATGACGCACCGGCCCAAACCACCTTATAACACCAGTTTGGAATACCCCGGAAGTATCCATCAATCCTACGACCCAAATCTCCCTGGGAGGCAACCCAAGCGAGAAAGGGAATAGCAGCGGAGCTAGAGCAACCAACACTGGCAACCCAAGGCTACCCAGAGAGGCCCATCACTCACGCGCGAGACACTATGCAATGCAAGACTCGATACAAGGCGATAAACAAGCGATAAAGCCACACGTGAAAGAATAACAAAGTAGGTTACTCTCGCACGCAATAGCAGCAATTTGATAAGTAATTCAATCCAAAACAACTCAAACAAGTATTCCAAGTAATTCTAAACATTCTATAAGCATAAAGACAAGAAAACACCCAAAAACACAAATCGGCCCCAACTATCAAAATGCTACCATTTCCAAACGAACCAAGAGTTCTGGAAACCGACTTCGCCAACCCTCCTAGGTCACCATAAGGCACGTCTAAAGACCCCGAAACCTTACTTTACCCTAGAACTCGCGCAAAGCCCTGATTTCCTCCTTTCTCGTTTGAACTACAACTATATCAACCAAACACCCAACCAACGCCATAATCGCACCAAAAGTGATTCCATGGCCTCCCGAAGCAATGCCAACACGCAAAACGAGAAAATGCAAAAGTCGACCAAAACGACCCCAACTTTCCCAAAGGCTTAATTCTCATTTTTTCCACTACGCAACCCAAACAAACCACACATTTTAGCATTCTAGCATACCTAGCACGTTTCTACATCAACGGAAAGCATAACAGCGCAATTTTAACGTTTCAAGATTTTACTATTCATAAAACACTATTCATTTCACAATTTAATTTGCAATCACAACATTTAACCGCAGAAAATGTTACAAACCTATAAATACATGTTCTACAAATGCTAAGGAACATTCTAGAAGCATCAAATCGCTTTAAATAACGATCTACGGATAAATCTAAAAATTGACAAAGTTAACATATACAACGTATAAATGCGCAAATAACATGCTTCCCTCACCTTAGACGCTCCTAGACGCTAGGAAAACCTCGTAGAGTGCCTCGGAAACCACCCCGCACAAGCCCACTTGAAGAATCGAAGATTTGAAGTTGAGATTTTCTTTTTTTTTTCTCCTTCTTTTCCTCATGGTTTCAAGCCTTTTTCTCTCTTTTTTTTTTCGTGCACATTCTGCTTATTTAAAAAAAATTGTCAAGAAGTCAAATGTCAAAATTCGGTCAACCCGCTAAACCAAAACACCTATGCGCGACCTCACGAAAACGGCCATAACTTCTTCTAGAAAACTTCAATTCACGAACGGTTTGAACCCTCATAAACTAGACTCATAGAGCTTTCCAACCATATATAATTTGCTACCTAACTCTTCCCCAATTGGTTCAGATTTAATTCCAAAGTTGACCCAAAATTTGACTAACTTAACATTGCATTTTTTTATTTCTAATCCCAAGTTTGCCTTTTATTAAACATTACAAAAATTCCAACCTTGTCCTAGTTGGTCAATGTAGATGAAAAGTCAACTAGTTTGGTCAAAGAAGGTGAAAGGTCAATAAAATGCAATTTAAATGAACTTAAAATGCTATTGAATACATGCCAGGTTCGGGGTATCACACCCGGCCTCTACGTGAAGTGATGTTGTCTTGCCCAATGTTCCATGGGATTCGGTAAAAGAGATTTGGTGGATAAAGTATCTTGGCAACCCTAACCAGGGCAAAAAAAAATTGAAAAGGGGGAGTAACACGAGGACTTCCCAGGGGGTCACCCATCCTAGTACTATTCTCGCTCAAGCACGCTTAACTTCGGAGTTCTGATGGGATCCGGTGCATTAGTGCTGGTATGATTGCACCCGTCAAGTTGAGGGCACAATTCCTATATGTGTTAACGGTTCACAGTCCCAACCTAAAGAGATGGCCCATTCAAAAGGCCCAATGGGCTTAACGACAACCCATCCGCTTCAACAACGCAGCATCCTCGCAAGACGTGATATCGACACATTGTAGGGCCGTTTGATGCCCCGTGAGTCAAGTTGTCGTCCTTTTAACATCTAACGAAGATCTGGGACGGAAAAATAGGGCAAAAGAAGAAAAGTGGCCTGAAACTGATGAAAACGTTCGATTTCGGCCTCCAAAAAGGGCACGGCGATCAAGCTGGCTGCCTACGTCGTAGAGCTCTCAAAGAGCTTTGCAACGGTATGCTGTGCGCCACGTAACTCCTTACGGGTCAAAAGTTATGGGCACCTGAGCGACGGAGACTTTGTGACAAACCCTACGCCCTCGGTTTACGGGCCCGGCCTCTACGTGAAGCGAAGTTGTCTTGCCCAATGTTCCGTGGGATTCGATAATTGAGATTTGGTGGATAAAGTATCTTGGCAACCCCAACTAGGGCAAAAAAAATTGAAAAGGGGGTGCAACACGAGGACTTCACAGGAGGTCACCCATCCTAGTACTACTCTCGCCCAAGCACTCTTAACTTCGGAGTTCTGATGGGATCCGGTGCATTAGTGCTGGTATGATTGCACCCGTCATGTTGAGGGCACAATTCCTATATGTGTTAACAGTTCACAGTCCCAGCCTAGAGAGATGGCCCATTCAAAAGGCCCAATTCACTTAACGACAACCCATCCGCTTCAACAACGCAGCATCCTCGCATGACATGATATCGACACGTTGTAGGGCCCCTTGATGTCCCGCGAGTCAGGTTGTCGTCCTTTTAACAGCTCATGACGTACAATTCGGGACGAAAAAACAGAGCAAAAGTAGAAAAGTAGCCTGAAACTGATGAAAATGTTCGATTTTGGGCTCCAAAAACGGGCACAGCGAGCAAGCTGGCTGTCCTTGTCGTAGAGCTCTCAGAGGGCATTGCAACGGCATGCTGTGCGCTGCGTAACTCCGTTCGAATCAAAAGTTATGGGCAACGGAGCGACGGAGACCTGGTCACAAACCCTACGCCCTCGGTTTGAGGGCCCGGCCTCAACGTGAAGCAAAGTTGTCTTGCCCAATGTTCCGTGGGATTCGGTAATAGAGATTTGGTGGAGAAAGTATCTTGGCAACCCTAACCAGGGCAAAAAAAATTGAAAAGGGGGTGCAACACGAGGACTTCCCAAGGGGTCACCCATCCTAGTACTACTCTCGCCCAAGCACGCTTAACTTCGGAGTTCTGATGGGATCCAGTGCATTAGTGCTGGTATGATCGCACCTGTCATGTTGAGAGCACAATTCCTATATGTGTTAATGGTTCACAGTCCCAGCCTAGAGAGATGGCCCGTTCAAAAGGCCCAATGGGCTTAACGACAACCCATCCACTTCAACAACGCAGCATCCTCATAAGACGTGATATCGACATGTTGTAGGGCCCCCTGATGTATCGAGAGTCAGGTTGTCGTCCTTTTAATAGCTCACGACATACGATCCGGGATGAAAAAATAGGGCAAAAGAAGAAAAGTGGCCTGAAACTGATGAAAACGTTCGATTTTGGGCTCCAAAAAGGGGCACGGCGAGCATACTCGCCGCCCACGTCGTCGAGCTCTCAGAGGGCTTTGCAACGGTATGCTGTGCGCCACGTAACTCCTTACGGATCAAAAGTTATGGGCACCGGAGCGACGGAGACCGGGTCACAAACCCTATGGCCTCGGTTTGCGAGCCCGCCCTCTACGTGAAGCGAAGTTGTCTTGCCCAATGTTCCGTGGGATTCGATAATAGAGATTTGGTGGATAAAGTATCTTGGCAACCCTACCAGGGCAAAAAAAATTGAAAAGGGGGTGCAACACGAGGACTTCCCAGGGGGTCACCCATCTTAGTACTACTCTCACCCAAGCACGGTTAACTTCGGAGATCTAATGGGATCCGGTGCATTAGTTCTAGTATGATCGCACCCGTCATGTTGAGGGCACAATTCCTAAATGTGTTAACGGTTCACAGTCCCAGCCTACAGAGATGGCCTATTCAAAAGGCCCAATGGGCTTAACGACAACCCATCCGCTTCAACAACGCAGCATCCTCGCAAGACGTGATATCGACACATTGTAGGGCCCTCTGATATACTAAGAGTCAGGTTGTTGTCCTTTTAACAACTCACGACGTACAATCCGGGATAGAAAAACAGGGAAAAAAAAGAAAAGTGGCCTAAAACTGATGAAAACGTTCGATTTTGGGCTCCAAAAATAGGCAAAGTGATCAAGCTGGCTGCCCCCAACGTAGAGCTCTCAGAGAGCTTTGCAACGGTATGTTGTACGCCGCGTAACTCCATACAGATCAAAAGTTATGGGTACCGGAGAGACGGGGACCTAGTCACAAACCCTACGCCTTTGGTTTGCGGGCCCGGCCGCTACGTGAAGCGAAGTTGCCTTGTCCAATGTTCCGAGGGATTCGGTAATAGAGATTTGGTGGATAAAGTATCTTGGCAACCCTAACTAGGGCAAAAAAAATTGAAAAGGGGGTGCAACACGAGGACTTCCCAGGGGGTCACCCATCCTAGTACTACTCTCGCCCAAGCACGCTTAACTTCGGAGTTCTGATGGGATCCAGTGCATTAGTGCTGGTATGATCGCACCCATCATGTTGCGGGCACAATTCCTATATGTGTTAACGGTTCACAGTCCCAGCCTAGAGAGATGGCCCATTCAAAAGGCCAATGGGATTGACGAAAACCCATCCGCTTCAACAATGCAGCATCCTCGCAAGACGTGATATCGACACGTTGTCGGGCCCTCTGATGTGCCGCGAGTAAGGTTGTCGTCCTTTTAACAGCTCACGACGTACGATCTGGGATGGAAAAAAGGGCAAAACAAGAAAAGTGCCCTAAAACTGATGAAAATGTTTGATTTTGGGCTCCAAAAACAGGCAAAGCGATCAAGCTGGCTGCCTCCGTCGTAGAGATCTCAGAGAGCTTTGCAACGGTATGCTGTGCGCTGCGTAATTCCTTACGGATCAAAAGTTATGGGCACCGGAGCGACGGATACCTGGTCACAAATCCTACGCCCTCGGTTTGCGGGCCCGGCCTCTACGTGAAGCGAAGTTGTCTTGCCCAATGTTCCGTGAGATTCGGTAATAGAGATTTGGTGGATAAAGTATCTTGGCAACCCAAACCAGGGCAAAAAAAATTGAAAAGGGGGTGCAACACGAGGACTTCCCAGGGGGTCACCCATCCTAGTACTACTCTCGCCCAACCACGCTTAACTTCGGAGTTCTAATGGGATCCGGTGCATTAGTGCTGGTATGATCGAACATGTCATGTTGGGGGCACAATTCCTATATGTGTTAACGGTTCACAGTCCAAGCCTAGAGAGATGGCCCATTCAAAAGGCCCAATGGGCTTAACGACAACCCATCCGCTTCAACAACGCAGCATCCTCGCAACACGTGATATCGACACGTTGTAGGGCCCTCTGATATACTGAGAGTCAGGTTGTTGTCCTTTTAACAACTCACGACGTACAATCCAGGACAGAAAAACAGGGAAAAAAAAGAAAAGTGGTCTAAAACTGATGAAAGCGTTCGATTTTGGGCTCCAAAAACAGGCGAAGCGATCAAGCTGGCTGCCCCCGTCGTAGAGCTCTCAGAGAGATTTGTAACGGTATGATGTACGCCGCGTAACTCCTTACAGATCAAAAGTTATGGGTACCGGAGCGACAAGGACCTAGTCACAAACCCTATGCCTTTGGTTTGCGGGCTCGGCCGCTACGTGAAGCGAAGTTGCCTTGTCCAATGTTCCGCGGGATTAGGTAATAGAGATTTGGTGGATAAAGTATCTTGGCAACCTTAACTAGGGCAAAAAAAATTGAAAAGGGGGTGCAACACGAGGACTTCCCAGGGGGTCACGCATCCTAGTACTACTCTCGCCCAAGGACGCTTAACTTCGGAGTTCTGATGGGATCCGGTTCATTAGTGCTGGTATGATCACACCCGTCAGGTTGAGGGCACAATTCCTATATGTGTTAACAGTTCACAGTCCCAGCCTAGAGAGATGGCCCATTCAAAAGGCCAATAGGCTTAACGAAAACCCATCCGCTTCAACAACGCAGCATCCTCGCAATACGTGATATCGACACATTGTAGGGCCTTCTGATGTGCCGCGAGTAAGGTTGTCGTCCTTTTAACAGCTCACGACGTACGATCCAGGATGGAAAAAAGGGCAAAACAAGAAAAGTGTCCTAAAACTGATGAAAACGTTCGATTTTGGGCTCCAAAAACAGGAAAAGCGATCAAGCTGGCTGCCTCCGTCATAGGGATCTCAGAGAGCTTTGCAATGGTTTGCTGTGCGCCGCGTAATTCTTTACGGATCAAAAGTTATGGGCACCGGAGCAAAGGATACCTGGTCACAAATCCTACGCCCTCGGTTTGCGGGCCCGGCCTCTACGTGAAGCGAAGTGGTCTTGCCCAATGTTCCGTGGGATTCGGTAATAGAGATTTGGTGGATAAAGTATCTTGGCAACCCAAACCAGGGCAAAAAAAATTGAAAAGGGGGTGCAACACGAGGACTTCCCAGGGGGTCACCCATCCTAGTACTACTCTCGCCCAACCACGCTTAACTTCGGAGTTCTAATGGGATCCGGTGCATTAGTGCTGGTATGATCGAACATGTCATGTTCAGGGCACAATTCCTATATGTGTTAACAGTTCACAGTCCAAGCCTAGAGAGATGGCCCATTCAAAAGGCCCAATGGGCTTAACGACAACCCATCCGCTTCAACAACGCAGCATCCTCGCAGGACGTGATATCGACACGTTGTAGGTCCCTCTGATATACTGAGAGTCAGGTTGTTGTCCTTTTAACAACTCACGACGTATAATCCGGGACAGAAAAACAGGGAAAAAAAAGAAAAGTGCCCTAAAACTGATGAAAACGTTCGATTTTGGGCTCCAAAAACAAGCAAAGCGATCAAGCTGGCTGCCCCCGTCGTAGAGCTCTCAGAGAGCTTTGTAACTGTATGTTGTACGCCGCGTAACTCCTTACAGATCAAAAGTTATGGGTACCGGAGCGACGGGGACCTAGTCACAAACCCTACGCCTTTGGTTTGCGGGCCCGGCCGCTACGTGAAGCGAAGTTGCCTTGTCCAATGTTCCGCGGGATTCGGTAATAGAGATTTGGTGGATAAAGTATCTTGGAAACCCTAACTAGGGCAAAAAAAATTGAAAAGGGGGTGCAACACGAGGACTTCCCAGGGGGTCACCCATCCTAGTACTACTCTCGCCCAAGCACGCTTAACTTCGGAGTTCTGATGGGATCCGGTTCATTAGTGTTGGTATGATCACACCCGTCATGTTGAGGCACAATTCCTATATGTGTTAACAGTTCACAGTCCCACCCTAGAGAGATGGCCCATTCAAAAGGCCAATAGGCTTAACGAAAACCAATCCGCTTCAACAACGCAGCATCCTCGCAAGACGTGATATCGACACGTTGTAGGGCCCTCTGATGTGCCGCGAGTAAGGTTGTCGTCCTTTTAACAGCTCACGACGTACGATCCGGGACGAAAAAAAGGGCAAAACAAGAAAAGTGGCCTAAAACTGATGAAAACGTTCCATTTTGGGCTCCAAAAATAGGCAAAGCGATCAAGCTGGCTGCCTTCGTCATAGGGATCTCAGAGAGCTTTGCAATGGTATGCTGTGCGCCGCGTAATTCCTTACGGATCAAAAGTTATGGGCACCGGAGCGACGGATACTTGGTCACAAATCCTACGCCCTCGGTTTGCGGGCCCGGCCTCTAGGTGAAGCGAAGTTGTCTTGCCCAATGTTCCGTGGGATTCGGTAATAGAGATTTGGTGGATAAAGTATCTTGGCAACCCAAACCAGGGCAAAAAAAATTGAAAAGGGGGTGCAACACGAGGACTTCCCAGGGGGTCACCCATCTTAGTACTACTCTCGCCCAACCACGCTTAACTTCGAAGTTCTGATGGTATCCGGTGCATTAGTACTGGTATGATCGCACCCGTCCTGTTGAGGGCACAATTCCTATAGGGGTTAACGGTTCACAGTCCCAACCTAGAGAGATGGCCCATTCAAAAGGCCCAATGGGCTTCACGACAACCCATACGCTTCAACAACGCAGCATCCTTGCAAGACGTGATATCGACACATTGTAGGACCCTCTGATGTCCCGCGAACCAGGTTGTCGTCCTTTTAACAACTCACGACGTACGATCCGGGACGAAAAAATAGAGAAAAAGAACAAAAGTGGCCAGAAACTAATGAAAACGTTCGATTTTGGGCTCCAAAAACATGCAAAGCGAGCAACCTCGCTGTCTCTGTCTTTGAGCTCTTAGAGAGCTTTGCAACGGTATGTTGTGCGCTGCGTAACTCCTTACGGATCAAAAGTTATGGGCACTGGAGCGACGGAGACCTGGTCACAAACCCAACGGCGTCGGTTTGCGGGCCCGGCCTCTACGTGAAGCGAAGTTGTCTTGCCCAATGTTCCGTTGGATTTGGTAATAGAGATTTGGTGGATAAAGTATCTTGGCAATCCTAACCAGGGCAAAAAAAATTCAAAACGGGGTACAACACAAGGACTTCCCAGGGGGTCACCCTTCCTAGTACTACTCTCACCCAAGCACGCTTAACTTCGGAGTTCTGATGGGATCCGGTGCATTAGAGCTGGTATGATCGCACCCGTCATGTTGAGGACACAATTCCTATATGTGTTAACGGTTCACAGTCCCAGCGTAGAGAGATGGCCCATTCAAAAAGTCCAATGGGCTTAACGACAACCCATCCACTTCAACAACGCAGCATCCTCGCAAGACGTAATATCGACACGTTGTAGGGCCCTCTGATGTCCTGCGAGTTAGGTTCTCGTCTTTTTAACAGCTCACGACGTACAATCCGGGACGGAAAAATAGAGCAAAAGAACAAAAGTGGCCTGAAACTGATGAAAACGTTCGATTTTGGGCTCCAAAAATGGGCACAACGAGCAAGCTGGCTTCCCCCGTCGTAGAGCTCTCAGAGAGCTTTGCAACGGTATGCTGTGCACCGTGTAACCCATTACAGATCAAAAGTTATGGGCACCGGAGTGAAAGAGACCTGGTCACAAACCCTACTCCCTCGGTTTACGGGCCCGGCCTCTACGTGAAGCGAAGTTGTCTTGCCCAATGTCCCGTGGGATTCAGTAACAAAGATTTGGGGAATAAAGTATCTTGGCAACCCCAACCAGGGCAAAAAAAATTGAAAAAGGGGTGCAACACCAGGACTTCCAAGGGGTCACCCATCCTTGTATTAGTCTCGCCCAAGCACGCTTAACTTCGGAGTTCTGATGGGATCCGGTGCATTAGTGCTGGTATGATCGCACCCGTCAAGTTGAGAGCACAATTCCTATATGTGTTAACGGTAAACAGTCCCAGCCTAAAGAGATGGCCCATTCAAAAGGCCCAATGGGCTTAACGACAACCCATAAGCTTCAACAACGCACTATCCTCGTAAGACGTGATATCGACACGTTGTAGGGCTTTCTGATGTCCCGCGAGTCAGGTTGTCGTCCTTTTAACAGCTCACGACGTTCGATCTGGGACAGAAAAATAGAGCAAAAGAAGAAAAGTGGCCTGAAACTGATGAAAACGTTCGTTTTAGGGCTACAAAAATGGGTATTGCAAGCTTGTAGAGCTCTCAGAGAGCTTTGCAACGGTATGCTGTGCGCCGCGTAACTCCTTACGGATCAAAAGTTATGGGCACCGGAACGACGGAGACCTGGTCACAAACCCTACGCGCTCGGTTTGCGGGCCCGACCTCTACGTGAAGCGAAGTTATCTTGCCCAATGTTCCGTGGGATTCTGTAATAGAGATTTGGTGGATAAAGTATCTTGGCAACCCTAACCAGGGCAAAAAAAATTGAAAAGGGGGTGCAACACGAGGACTTCCCAGGGGGTCACCCATCCTAGTACTACTCTCGCCCAAGCACGCTTAACTTCGAAGTTCTAATGGGATCCGGTGCATTAGTGCTGGTATGATCACACCCGTCCTGTTGAGGGCACAATTCCTATAGGTGTTAACGGTTCACAGTCCCAGCCTAGAGAGATGGCCCATTCAAAAGGCCCAATGGGCTTAACGACAACCCATCCTCTTCAACAACGCAGTATCCTCGCAAGACGTGATATCGACACATTGTAGGCCCCTCTGATGTCCTTTTAACAACTCACGTCGTACGATCTGCGAAGGAAAAATATAGCAAAAGAACAAAAGTGGCCTGAAACTAATGAAAACGTTCGATTTTGGGCTCAAAAACGGGCAAAGCAAGTAACCTCGCTGCCTCTGTGTTTGAGCTATATGAGAGCTTTGCAACGGTATGTTGTGCGCCGCGTAACTCCTTACGGATCAAAAGTTATGGGCACTGGAGCGAAGGAGACCTGGTCATAAACCCTACGCCCTCGGTTTACGGGCCCGGCCTCTACGTGAAGCGAAGTTGTCTTGCCAAATGTTCCGCTGGATTCGGTAATAGAGATTTGGTGGATAAAGTATCTTGGCAACCCTTACCAGGGCAAAAAAAAATTCAAAAGAGGGTACAACACAAGGACTTCCCAGGGGTTCACCCATCCTAGTGCTACTCTCGCCCAAGCACGCTTAACTTCGGAGTTCTAATGGGATCCGGTGCATTACTGCTGGTATGATCGCACCCGTCATGTTGAGGGCACAATTCCTATATGTGTTAACGGTTCACAGTCCTAGCCTAGAGAGATGGCCCATTCAAAAGGCCCAATGGGCTTAACGACAACCCATCCGCTTCAACAACGCAGCATCCTCGCAAGACGTGATGTCGACATGTTGTAGGGCCCTCTGATGTCCCGCGAGTCAGGTTTTCGTCCTTTTAACAGCTCACGACGTACGATTAGGGACGGAAAAGTAGAGCAAAAGAACAAAAGTGGCCTGAAACTGATGAAAACGCTTGATTTTGGGCTCCAAAAACGGGCACAACGAGCAAGATGGCTGCCCTCGTCATAGAGCTCTCAGAGAGCTTTGCAACGGTATGCTGTGCACCATGTAACTCCTTACAGATCAAAAGTTATGGGCACCCGAGCGACGGAGACCAGGTCACAAACCCTACGCCCTCGGTTTGCGGGCCCGGCCTTTACATGAAGCGAAGTTGTCTTGCCCAATGTTCCGTGGCATTCGGTAATAGAGATTTGGTGGATAAAGTATCTTGGCAACCCTAACCAGGGCAAAAAAAATTGAAAATAGGGTACAACACGAGGACTTCCAAGGGGGTCACCCATCCTAGTACTACTCTCGCCCAAGCACGCTTAACTTCGGAGTTCTGATGGGATTCGGTGCATTAGTGCTGGTAGGATCGCGTCCGTCATGTTGATGGCACAATTCCTATATGTGTTAACGGTTGACAGTCCCAGCCTAGAGAGATGGCCCATTCAAAAGGCCCAATGGGCTTAACGACAAGTCATCCGCTTCAACAACGCAGCATCCTCGTAAGACGTGATATCGACATGTTGTAGGGCCCTCTGATGTACCGCGAGTCAGGTTGTCATCCTTTTAGCAGCTCACGACGTACGATCCGGTACGAAAAAATAGGGCAAAACAAGAAAAATGTCCTAAAACTGATGAAAACGTTCGATTTTGGGCTCCAAAAATGGGCAAAGCGAGCAATCTCACTGCCTCCGTCGTAGACATCTCAGAGAGCTTTTCAACGGTATGATGTGCGTCGTGTAACTCCTTACGGATCAAAAGTTATGGGCACCGAAGCGACGGAGACCTGGTCACAAACCCTACGCCCTCGGTTTGCTGGCCCGGGCTCTATGTGAAACGAAGTGGTCTTGCCCAATGTTCCGTTGGATTCGGTAATAGAGATTTGGTGGATAAAGTATCTTGGCAACCCTAACCAGGGAAAAAAAATTCAAAAGGGGGTGCAACACAAGGACTTCCCCGGGGGTCACCCATCCTAGTACTACACTTGCCCAAGCACGCTTAACTACGAAGTTCTGATGGGATCCGGTGCATTAGTGCTGGTATGATCGCACCTGTTGTAATACCCGAGCCCGGAATGTGAATTTTCTTGTTTATTATTTTGAAAATTTTATTTCCTTAAATTCTTTGTGAATTAATTGTTACTTTCTCGCCTACGCAACGTGCATTGCATTTCAGGAGCGATAGCTAGAGAACGATTTCTTGTCCTCAGCAAATAGTGAAACTAGTGTTTAGATGACTTAAATTTTATATTTTAAATGTTGCTAGCTTTAATTGATCTTACCTTAGCTAAAATGGCTTTAAAATGCACAAAAATAGAGCCTTTGACCAAGTTTTAGGTTGTTTGACTTGGACCTTTGACCCTTTGACCATTTAACTCTTAAATAAACATTTAACTAAGCAAAAAAAAAACAGCAGCAAAACAGAGCAGCTCTGGCCGTGAGTTTCCAAGAAGAAAAAAAAAACCTTTCAACTTCCAATCATTCAATCTTCGCGTGAGCTCGTGCGGGGTGGTTTCCGAGGTGACTAGCGTTGTTTTCCTAGCGACTAGGAGTGCCTAAGGTGAGGGAAGCATGTTATTTGCGCATTTAAACGTTATGTATGTTAACTTTGTCAATTTTGAGATTTATCCGTAGATCGTTATTTAAAGTGATTTGATGTTTCTAGAATGTTCCTTGGCATTTGTAGAACATGTATTTATAGCTTTGTAACATTTTCTGCGGTTAAATGTTGTGATTGCAAATTAATTGTCAATTGAATAGTGTTTTATGAATAGTAAAACCTTGAAACGTTGAAGTTGCGCTATTATGCTTTCTGTTGATGTAGAAATGTGCTAGGTACGCTAGAATGCTAAAATGTGTGGTTTGTTTGGGTTGCGTAGTGGAAAAAATGAGAATTATGCCTTTGGGAAAGTCGGGGTCGATTAGGTCGACTTTAACGTTTTCTCGTTTTGCGTGTTGGCATTGCTTCGGGAAGCCATGGAAGCACTTTTGGTGCGATTATGGCGTTGGTTGGGTGTTTGGTTGTTATAGTTGTAGTTCAAACGAGAAAGGGGGAAATCGGGGCTTTGCGCGAGTTCTAGGGTAAAGTAAGGTTTCGGGGTCTTTAGACGTGCCTTATGGTGACCTAGGAGGGTTGGCGAAGTCGGTTTCCAGAACTCGTGGCTCGTTTGGAAATGGTAGCGTTTTGATAGTTGGGGCCAATTTGTGTTTTTGTGTGTTTTCTTGACTTTATGCCTATAGAATGCTTAGAATTACTTGAAATACTTGTTTGAGTTGTTTTGGATTGAATTGCTTATCCATTGCTGCTATTGCGTGCGAGAGTAACCTACTTTGTTATTCTCCCACGTGTGGCTTTATCGCTTGTTTATCGCCTTGTATCGAGTCTTGCATTGCATAGTGTCTCGCGCGTGAGTGATGGGCCTCTCTGGGTAGCCTTGGGTTGCCAGTGTTGGTTGCTCTAGCTCCGCTGCTATTCCCTTTCACGCTTGGGTTGCCTCCTAGGGAGATTTGGGTCGTAGGTTGATGGATACTTCCGGGGTATTCCAAATTGGTGTTATAAGGTGGTTTGGGCCGGCGCGTCATCATCGAATTCGTGTTTGAAAGTTGTTCTTGAAAAGAGTATCGTATCCTTTGAATGAGTGTTTATAGCTTTAATGCTTGCCTTGCTTTGTTGATGGCTTTATTATATCTCGGTATGATATATGTATACATTGCTTGGCTAATTGCATTGCATACTCCTCTCATCTCCGTCCTTGAGACCAATTGCCCTCGCTGAGCAATAGTTTTTGCTCATTCTTTTCTATACCATATTTTTTACAGGAGTAGTTGAAGCAGACCCTCTCGAGGTAATTGAGGAGGAGGAACAGGTGGAGGTGTTCCTGTGATTGCACTTCTTTGCTTTGCTGGTGGTTGGTTGCCAGATTTTTGTGCGAGCCTTGCATGATATGTATATTGCTTGGATGTCGTTTAATTTTGAGGCTTGTAGCCTTGTATGTATTTTCTAGTTTGAGGCCTCTACGGTCTATTGTTGTATAAGTTGGAAGAATGTAAAGTTGTAACTTATACTCTTGTGACTAGTAAGAAAATGCATGCTAATAGAATTGATTAGTGGCATAAGTACTTGTGTAGTATGCATATCATTTTTGGTTTGGAAAGTTTGTTAATAAGAAATGTATGTTTTTAAAGAAAGTTGGCTTGTTTTGATTATTTTATGGCTTTCGCAAGTATTATATTGATTTTAGGGTTTTCGGATCGTCCGCAGTACAGAGGAGACTTCGTCCGTGTGCCGGGTCCGGGCTTGGCCTTTTGCGGGGTCAGGTCGGGGCGTGACACCCGTCATGTTGAGGGCACAATTCCTATATGTGTTAACGGTTCACAGTCCCAGCCTAGAGAGATGGCCAATTCAAAAGGCCCAATAGGCTTAACGATAGCCCATCCGCTTCAACGACGTAGCATCCTTGCAAGACGTGATATCGACACGTTGTAGGGCCCTCTGATGTACAGCGAGTCAGGTTGTCGTCCTTTTAACAGCTCAAGACGTACGATCCGGGCAAAAAAACAGGGCAAAACAAGAAAAGTGGCCTAAAACTGATGAAAATGTTCGATTTTGGGCTCCAAAAATGGGCAAAGCGAGCAAGCTCGCTGCCTCCGTCGTACAGATCTCAGAGAGCTTTGCAACGGTATGCTGTGTGCCGCGTAACTCCTTACGGATCAAAAGTTATGGGCACCGGAACACCGGAGACCTGGTCATAAACCCTACGCCCTTGGTTTGCGGGCCCGGCCTCTACATGAAGCGAAGTAGTCATGCCCATTGTTCCGTTGGATTCTGTAATAGAGATTTGGTGGATAAAGTATATCTTGGCAACCCTAACCAGGGCAAAAAAAATTCAAAAGGAGGTGCAACACGAGGACTTCCGAGGGGGTGATCCATCCTAGTACTACTCTCGCCCAAGCACGCTTAACTTCGTAGTTCTGATGGGATCCGGTGCATTAGTGCTGGTATGATCGCACCCGTCAAGTTGAGGGCACAATTCCTATATGTGTTAACGGTTCACAGTCCCAGCCTAGAGAGATGGCCCATTCAAAAGGCCCAATGGGCTTAACGACAACCCATCCGCTTCAACAATGCAGCATCATCGCAAGACGTGATATCGACACGTTGTAGGGCCCTCTGATGTCCCGCGAGTCAGGTTGTTGTCCTTTTAACATCTCACGACATACGATCCGGGACGGAAAAATAGAGCAAAAGAAGAAAAATGGCCTGAAACTGATGAAAACGTTTGATTTTGGGCTACAAAAATGGGCATAGCGAGCAAGCTGGCTGCCCCCGTCGTAGAGCTCTCAGAGAGCTTTGCAACGGTATGCTGTGCGCCGCGTAACTCCTTACGGATCAAAAATTATGGGCACCGGAGCGACGGAGACCTGGTCACAAACCGTACGCCCTCGGTTTGCGGGCCCGGCCTCTACGTGAAGCGAAGTTCTCTTGCCCAATGTTCCATGGGATTCGGTAATAGAGATTTGGTGGATAAAGTATCTTGGCAACCCTATCCAGGGCAAAAAAAAATTGAAAAGGGGGTGCAACACGAGGACTTCCCAGGGGGTTACCCATCCTAGTACTACTCTCGCCCAACCACGCTTAACATCGGAGTTCTGATGGGATCCGGTGCATTAGTGCTGGTATGATCGCACCCATCAAGTTGAGGGCACAATTCCTATATGTGTTAACGGTTCATAGTCCCAGCCTAGAGAGATGGCCCATTCAAATGGCCCAATGGGCTTAACAACAACCCATCCGCTTCAACAATGCAGCATCCTCGCAAGACGTGACATCGACACATTGTAGGGCCCTCTAATGTCCAGCGAGTCAGGTTGTCGTCCTTTTAACAACTCACGAAGTACGATACGGGATGGAAAAATATAGCAAAAGAACAAAAGTGGCGGAAAACTAATGAAAACGTTCGATTTTGGGCTCCAAAACAGGGCATAGCGAGCAAGCTGGCTGCCCCCGTCGTAGAGCTCTCAGAGAGCTTTGTAACGGTATGTTGTGCGCTGCGTAACTCCTTACGGATAAAAAGTTATGGGAACCAGAGCGACGGAGACCTGGTCACAAACCCTACGCCCTCGGTTTGCGGGCCTGGCCTCTACGTGAAGCGAAGTTTTCTTGCCCAATGTTCCGTGGGATTCGGTAATAGAGATTTGGTGGATAAAGAATCTTGGCAACCCTAACCAAGCCAAAAAAAGTTGAAAAGGGGGTGCAACACGAGGACTTCCCAAGGGGTCACCCAACCTAGTACTACTCTCGCCCAAGCACGCTTAACTTCGTAGTTCTGATGGGATCTGGTGCATTAGTGCTGGTATGATCGCACCCGTCATGTTTGGGGCACAATTCCAATATTGTTAAAGGTTCACAGTGCCAGCCTAGAGAGATGGCCCATTCAAAAGGCCCAATGGGCTTAACGACAACCCATCCGCTTCAACAACGCAGCATCCTCGTAAGACGTGACATTGACACATTGTAGGGCCTTCTGATGTTCCGCGAGTCAGGTTGTCGTCCTTCTAACAGCTCACGACGTACGATCCGTGACGGAAAAACAAAGCAAAAGAAGAAAAGTGGCCTGAAACTGATGAAAACGTCCGATTTTGGGCTTCAAAAATGGGCACAGCGAGCAAGCTGGCTGCCCACGTCATAGAGCTCTCAGAGTGCTTTGCAACGGTATGTTGTGCGCCGCGTAACCCCTTACAGATCAAAAGTTATGGGCACCGTAGTGACGAAGACCTGGTCAAAAACCCTACGCCCTCGGTTTGCGAGCCCGGCATCTACGTGAAGCGAAGTTGTCTTGCCCAATGTTCCGTGGGTTTCTGTAATAGAGATTTGGTGGATAAAGTATCCTGGCAACCCTAACGAGGGCAAAAAAAATTGAAAAGGAGGTGCAACACGAGGACTTCCCTGGGGTCACCCATCCAAGTACTACTCTCGCCCAAGCACGCTTAACTTCGGAGTTCTGATGGGATCCGATGCATTAGTGCTGGTATGATCGCACCCGTCATCTTGAGGGCACAATTCCTATATGTGCTAACGGTTCACAGTCCTAGCCTAGAGAGATGGCCCATTGAAAAGGTCCAATGGGCTTAACAACAACCCATCCGCTTCAACAACGCAGCATCCTCGCAAAATGTGATATCAACACATTGTAGGGCCTTCTGATGTCCCGCGAGTCAGGTTGTCGTCCTTTTAACAGCTCACGACGTACGATCCGGGACGGAAAAACGGATAAAAAGAAGAAAAGTGGCCTGAAACTGATGAAAACCTTCGATTTTGGGCTCCAAAAAGGGCACAGCGAGCAAGCTGGTTGCCCCTGTCGAAGAGCTCTCAGAGAGCTTTGCAACGGTATGTTGTGCGCTGCGTAACTCCTTACGGATAAAAAGTTATTGGCACCTGAGCGACGAAGACCTGGTCACAAACACTACGCCATCGGTTTGCGGGCCCGACCTCTACGTGAAGCGAAGTTGTTTTGCCCAATGTTCCACGGGATTTGGTAATAGAGATTTGGTGGATAAAGTATCGTGGCAACCCTAACCAGGGCAAAAAAAATTGAAAAGGGGGTGCAACACGAGTACTTCCCAGGGGGTCACCCATCCTAGTACTACTCTCGCCCAAGGACGCTTAACTTCGGAGTTCTGATGGGATCCAGTGCATTAGTGCTGGTATGATCGCACCCGTCTTGTTGAGGGCACAATTCCTATATGTGTTAACGGTTCATAGTCCCAGCCTAGAGAGATGTCCCATTCAAATGGCCCAATGGGCTTAATGACAACCCATCAGCTTCAACAACGCAGCACCCTCACATGATGTTATATCGACACGTTGTAGGGCCCTCTGATGTCCCGCGAGTCAGGTTGTCATCCTTTTAACAGCTCATGACGTACGATCCGGGATGGAAAAACAGAGCAAAAAAGAAAAGTGACATGAAACTGATGAAAACGTTCAATTTTGGGCTCCAAAAACTGGCACAACGAGCAAGCTGGCTGCCCTTGTCGTAGAGCTCTCAAAGAGCTTTGCAACGGTATGCTGTGTGCTACGTAACTCCGTACGGATCAAAAGTTATGGGCACCGGAGCGACGGAGACCTGGTCACAAACCCTACGGCCTCGGTTTGCGGGCCCGACCTCTACGTGAAGCGAAGTTGTCTTGCCTAATGTTCCGTGGGATTCGGTAATAGAGATTTGGTGGATAAAGTATCTTGGCAACCCTAACTAGGGCAAAAAAAATTGAAAAGGGGGTGCAACACGAGGACTTCTAAGGGGGTCACCCATCCTAGTACTACTTTCGCCCAAGCACGCTTAACTTAGGAGTTCTGATGGGATCTGGTGCATTAGTGCTGGTATGTTCGCACCCGTCATGTTGAGGGCACTATTCCTATATGTGTTAACGGTTCACAGTCCCAGCCTAGAGAGATGGCCCATTCAAAAGGCCCAATGGGCTTAACGATAACCCATCCGCTTCAACAACGCAACATCCTCGCAAGATATGATATCGACACGTTGTAGGGCCCTCTGATGTCCCACGAGTCAAGTTGTCGTCCTTTTAACAGCTCACAACGTACGATCCGAGATGGAAAAACATAGCAAAAACGAAAAGTGGCATGAAACTGATGAAAACGTTCGATTTTGGGCTCCAAAAACTGGAACAGCGAGCAAGTTGGCTGCCCCTGTCGTAGAGCTCTCAGAGAGGTTTTCAACGGTATGCTGTGCGTTGCGTAACTCCTTACGGATCAAAAGTAATGTGCACCGGAGCGACGTAGACCTGGTCACAAACCCTACGGCCTCGGTTTTTGGGCCCGACCTCTACGTGAAGCGAAGTTGTCTTGCCTAATGTTCCATGGGATTCGGTAATAGAGATTTGGTGGATAAAGTATCTTGGAAACCCTAACCAGGGCAAAAAAAAATGGAAAGAGGGTGGAACACGAGGACTTCCAAGGGGGTCACCCATCCTAGTACTACTCTCGCCCAAGCACGCTTAACTTCGGAGTTCTGATGGGATCCGGTGCATTAGTGCTGGTATGCTTACACCCGTCATGTTGAGGGCACAATTCCTATATGTGTTAACGGTTCACAGTCCCAGCCTAGAGAGATGGCCCATTCAAAAGGCCCAATGGGCTTAACGACAACCCATCCGGTTCAACAACGCAGCATCCTCGCAAGATATGATATCGACATGTTGTAGGGCCCTCTGATGTCCCACGAGTCAAGTTGTCGTCCTTTTAACAGCTCACGATGTACGATCTGGGACGAAAAAACAAAGCAAAAGAAGAAAAGTGGCATAAAACTAATGAAAACGTTCGATTTTGGTCTCCAAAAATGGGCAAAGCGAGCAAGCTGATAGCCCCTGTCGTAGAGCTCTCAGAGAGATTTGCAACGGTATACTGTGCGCTGCGTAACTCCTTACGGATCAAAAGTTATGGGCACCGGAGCGACGGAGACCTGGTCACAAACCCTACGGCCTCGGTTTGCGAGCCCGACCTCTACGTGAAGCGAAGTTGTCTTGCCTAATGTTCCGTGGGATTCGGTAATATAGATTTGGTGGATAAAGTATCTTGGCAACCCTAACTAGGGCAAAAAAAATTGAAAAGGGGGTGCAACACGAGGACTTCTAAGGGGGTCACCCATCCTAGTACTACTTTCGCCCAAGCACGCTTAACTTAGGAGTTCTGATGGGATCTGGTGCATTAGTGCTGGTATGTTCGCACCCGTCATGTTGAGGGCACTATTCCTATATGTGTTAACGGTTCACAGTCCCAGCCTAGAGAGATGGCCCATTCAAAAGGCCCAATGGGCTTAACGATAACCCATCCGCTTCAACAACGCAACATCCTCGCAAGATATGATATCGACACGTTGTAGGGCCCTCTGATGTCCCACGAGTCAAGTTGTCGTCCTTTTAACAGCTCACAACGTACGATCCGAGATGGAAAAACATAGCACAAATGAAAAGTGGCATGAAACTGATGAAAACGTTCGATTTTGGGCTCCAAAAACTGGAACAGCGAGCAAGTTGGCTGCCCCTGTCGTAGAGCTCTCTGAGAGGTTTTCAACGGTATGCTGTGCGTTGCGTAACTCCTTACGGATCAAAAGTAATGTGCACCGGAGCGACGTAGACCTGGTCACAAACCCTACGGCCTCGGTTTTTGGGCCCGACCTCTACGTGAAGCGAAGTTGTCTTGCCTAATGTTCCATGGGATTCGGTAATAGAGATTTGGTGGATAAAGTATCTTGGAAACCCTAACCAGGGCAAAAAAAAATGGAAAGAGGGTAGAACACGAGGACTTCCAAGGGGGTCACCCATCCTAGTACTACTCTCGCCCAAGCACGCTTAACTTCGGAGTTCTGATGGGATCCGGTGCATTAGTGCTGGTATGCTTACACCCGTCATGTTGAGGGCACAATTCCTATATGTGTTAACGGTTCACAGTCCCAGCCTAGAGAGATGGCCCATTCAAAAGGCCCAATGGGCTTAACGACAACCCATCCGGTTCAACAACGCAGCATCCTCGCAAGATATGATATCGACATGTTGTAGGGCCCTCTGATGTCCCACGAGTCAAGTTGTCGTCCTTTTAACAGCTCACGATGTACGATCTGGGACGAAAAAACAAAGCAAAAGAAGAAAAGTGGCATAAAACTAATGAAAACGTTCGATTTTGGTCTCCAAAAATGGGCAAAGCGAGCAAGCTAATAGCCCCTGTCGTAGAGCTCTCAGAGAGATTTGCAACGGTATACTGTGCGCTGCGTAACTCCTTACGGATCAAAAGTTATGGGCACCGGAGCGACGGAGACCTGGTCACAAACCCTACGGCCTCGGTTTGCGGGCCCGACCTCTACGTGAAGCGAAGTTGTCTTGCCTAATGTTCCGTGGGATTCGGTAATATAGATTTGGTGGATAAAGTATCTTGGCAACCCTAACCAGGGCAAAAAAAATTGAAAAGGGGGTGCAACACAAGGACTTCCAAGGGGGTCACCCATCCTAGTACTACTCTCGCCCAATCACTCTTAACTTTGGAGTTCTGATGGGATCCGGTGCATTAGTGCTGGTATGTTCGCACCCGTCATGTTGAGGGCACAATTCCTATATGTGTTAACGGTTCACAGTCCGAGCCTAGAGAGATGGCCCATTCAAAAGGCCCAATGGGCTTAAGGACAACTCATCAGCTTCAACAACGCAGCATTCTCGCAAGACGTGATATCGACACGTTGTAGGGCCCTCTGATGTCCCGCGAGTCAGGTTGTCGTCCTTTTAACAGCTCACGACGTACGATTCGGGACGAAAAAATGGAGCAAAAGAAGAAAAGTGGCCTGAAACTGATGAAAACGTTCGATTTTGGGATCCAAAAATGGGCACAGCTAGCAAGCTCACTGCCACCGTCGTAGAGCTCTTAGACAGCTTTGCAACGGTATGCTGGGCGCTGCGTAACTCCTTACGGATCAAAAGTTATGGGCATCGGAGCGACGGAGACCTGGTCATAAACCCTACACCCTCAGTTTGCGGGCCCGGCCTCTACGTGAAGTGAAGTTGTCTTGCCCAATGTTCCGTGGGATTCGTTAATAGATCTTTGGTGGATAAAGTATCTTGGCAGCCCTAACCAGGGCAAAAAAAATTGAAAATGGGGTGCACACGAGGACTTCCGAAGGGGTCACCTATCCTAGTACTACTCTCGCCCAAGCATGCTTAACTTCGGAGTTCTGATGGGATCCAGTGCATTAGTGCTGGTATGATCGCACCCGTCATGTTGAGGGCACAATTCCTATATGTGTTAACGGTTCATAGTCCCAGCCTTGAGAGATGGCCCATTCAAAAGACCCATTGGGATTAACGACAACCCATCTGGTTCAACAATGCAGCATCCTTGCAAGACGTGATATCAACACGTTGTAGGACCCTCTGATGTACCGCGAGTCAGGTTGTCGTCCTTTTAACAGCTCACGACGTACGATCCGGGACGAAAAAATAGAGCAAAAGAAGAAAAGCCAACTGAAACTGATGAAAACGTTCGATTTTGGGCTTCAAAAATGGGCACAGCGAGCAAACCGACTGCCCACGTCGTAGAGCTCCCAGAGAGCTTTACAACGGTATGTTGTGCACCACGTAACTCCTTACAGATCAAAAGTTATGGGCACCGGAGCGACGGAGACCTAGTCACAAACCCTACGCCCTCGGTTTGTGGGCCCGGCCTCTACGTGAACGAAGTTGTCTTGCCCAATGTTCCGTGGGATTCGGTAATAGAGATTTGGTGGATAATGTATCTTGGCAACCCTAACCAGGGCCAAAAAAATTGAAAAGGGGGTGCAACACGAGGACTTCCCAAGGGCTCACCCATCCTTGTACTACTATCGCCCAAGCACGTTTAACTTCGGAGTTCTGATGGGATCCGGTGCATTTGTGCTGGTATGATCGCACCCGTCATGTTGAGGGCACAATTCCTATATGTGTTAACGGTTCATAGTCCCAGCCTAGAGAGATGGCCCATTCAAAAGACCCATTGGGAATAACGACAACCCATCCGCTTCAACAATACAGCATCCTCACAAGACATGATACCGACACGTTGTAGGGCCCTCTGATGTCCTGCGAGTCAGGTTGTTTCCCTTTTAACAGCTCACGACGTACGATCCGGGACGAAAAAACAATGCAAAAGAAGAAAAATGGCCAGAAACTGATGAAAACGTTCCATTTTGGGCTCCAAAAATGGGCACAGCGAGCAAGCTGGCTGCCCCTGTCATAGAGCTCTTAGAGAGCTTTGCAACAGTATGCTGTGCGCTGCGTAACTCCTAATGGATCAAAAGTTATGGGCACCGGAGCGAAAATGACCTGGTCACAAACCCTACATACTCGGTTTGTGGGCCCGGCCTCTACGTGAAGCGAAGTTGTCTTGCCCAATGTTCCGTGGGATTCGGTCATAGATATTTGGTGGATAAAGTATCTTGGCAACCCTAACCAGGGCAAAAAAAATTGAAAAGGGGGTACAACACGAGGATTTCCAAGGGGGTCACCCATCCTAGTACTACTCTCGCCCAATCACGCTTAACTTCGGAGTTCTGATGGGATCTGGTACATTAGTGCTGGTATGTTCGCACCCATCATGTTCAGGGCACAATTCCTATGTGTTAACGGTTCACAGTCCCAGCCTAGGGAGATGGCCCATTCAAAAGGCCCAATGGGCTTAACGACAACTCATCCACTTCAACAACGCAGCATTCTCGCAAGACGTGATATCGACACATTGTAGGGCCCTCTGATGTCCCACGAGTCAGGTTGTCGTCCTTTATACAGCTCACGACGTACGATCCGAGATGGAAAAACAAAGCAAAAGAATAAAAGTGGCCTGAAACTGATGAAAACGTTCGATTTTGGGTTCCAAAAACGGGCACAGGGAGCCGGCTCGCTGCCCCCGTCGTAGAGCTCTCAGACAGCTTTGCAACGGTATGTTGGGCGCTGCGTAACTCTTTACGGATCAAAAGTTAAGGGCACCGTAGCGACGGGGACCTGGTCATAAACCCTATGCCCTCGGTTTGCGGGCCCGGCCTCTACGTGAAGCGACGTTGTCTTGCCCAATGTTCCGTGGGATTCGGTAATAGAGATTTGGTGGATAAAGTATCTTGGCAACCCTAACTAGGGCAAAAAAAATTGAAAAGGGGGTACACCACGAGGACTTCCCAAGGGCTCACCCATCCTTGTACTACTATCGCCCAAGCACGCTTAACTTCGGAGTTCTGATGGGATCCGGTACATTTGTGCTGGTATGATCGCACCCGTCATGTTGAGGGCACATTTCCTATATGTGTTAACGGTTCATAGTCCCAGCCTAGAGAGATTGTGATACCCCGAACCTGGCATGTATTCAATAGCATTTAAAGTTCATTTAAATTGCATTTTATTGACCTTTCACCTTCTTTGACCAAACTAGTTGACTTTTCATCTACATTGACCAACTAGGACAAGGTGGGAACTTTTGAAATGTTTAATAAAGGGAAAACTTGGGATTAGAAATAAAAAAATGCAATCTTAAGTTAGTCAAAATTTGGGTCAACTTTGGAATTAAATCTGAACCAATTAGGGAAGAGTTAGGTAGCAAATTATATATGGTTGGAAAGCTCTATGAGTCTAGTTTCTGAGGCTTCAAACCGTTCGTGAATTGGAGTTTTCTAGAAGAAGTTATGGCTGTTTTCGTAAGGTCGCGCATAGCTGTTTTGGTTTAGCGGGTTGACCGAATTTTTTTGACCTTTGACTTCTTGTCATTTTTTCCTAAATAAGCAGAATGCACATGAAAAAAAACAGAGAAAAAGGCTTGAAACCATGAGGAAAAGAAAGAGAAAAAGAAAGAAGAAAATTTCAACTACAAATCACCAAATCTTCGCGTGAGCTTGCACGGGGTGGTTTCCGAGGCACTCTACGAGGTTTTCCTAGCGTCTAGGAGCGTCTAAGGTGAGGGTTTCATCGTTATTTGCGCATTTGAAAATATTGAACGTAAACTTTAATTTTTGTGATTTAACCGTAGGTTGTTATTTTGTCTGTTTCATTGCTTAAAGAATGTTCCCTAGCAATTGTAGAACGTGTATTTATAACTTTTTAACATTTTCTGCGGTTGAATATCGAATTTGAAATATAAATTGTGTAATGAATAGTAAATAGTGAATAGTAAACCCCCGTTTCGATGAAGTTGCGCTGTTATGCTTTCTGTTGATGTGAAAAGGTGCTAGGTATGCTAGAATGTCTAAATGCATGGTTTGTTTAGGTTGCGTAATGGAAAAAATGAGAAAAATGCCTCGGTGAAAGTCGGGGTCGTTTAGGTCGAGTTTAGCGTTTTCTCGTTTTACGTGATGGCATTGTTTCGGGAGGCCATGGAAGCACTTTTGGTGTGATTATGGCATTGGTTGGGTGTTTGGTTAGTATAGTTGTAGTTCAAACGAGCAAAGGGGGAAATCGGGACTTTGCGTGAATTCTAGGGTAAAGTAGGGCTTCGGGGTCTTTAGACGTGCCTTATGGTGACCTAGGAGGATTGGTGAAGTCGGTTTCCAAAGCTCGTGGCTCGTTTGAAAGTAGTAGCGTTTTGAAAGTTGGGGACATTTTTGGGATTTTGTGTGTTTTCATAGTATATTGTTTATAGAATGTTTATAATGCCTATAGAATACTTGTTAATGCTTGATAATGTTAGTTGGTGTTGTTCTTGTTACTTGTTTGATTGCAAATGCTTGTTAATGCTTATTACGCTTGTTAGAGTTGATTATTGATTGAAATGTTTATCAATTGTTGAGAATGCTTGATATCTCTCGTTTATCGCCTTGTATCGAGTCTTGCATTGCATAGTGTCTCGCATGTGAGTGATGGGCCTCTCTGGGTAGCCTCGGGTTGCCAGTGTTGGTTGCTCTAGCTCCGTAGCTATTCCCTCTTCTCGCTTGGGTTGCCTCCCAGGGAGTTTTGGGTCGTAGAATTGATGGATACTTCCGGGGTATTCCAAACTGGTGTTATAAGGTGGATACGCGCTTATTGTCATCGTTGTCAACATCAAGCTCGAGATTGATGTATCGCTCGTGAAATGGTACATTGCTCGTATGAGTGGACCATAGCCTTCGGAGTATGGTATAGCTTTGAATGGTTGTGTTAATGCTTTCAGTAATTGCTTATTGTATTGATTGTTTGTCTTGATTGCTTATTTATCAGTTATATTGCTTAACTGTCTTATTTGCATTGCACGACTTTCTTTCTCTCCAACTCGATATATGTCTCGCCCTCACTGAGTATACGTGTTGTGTATACTCACTCCTCACCACCACATTTCAGGAAATGTCATGTTAGCTGGAAAGTTCGTGATTTCGTGAAAGTTCGTGCCTGAAGAGTTGTCTTGCGTGCCTATGTGGCTTGAGTGTCGAAGTTGTAAAGATATATGCTTTCATATGTTGTATGTATTTATTGTTAAAAGAAATGTAATTTAAATCTAGCTAGGTAGTTGAGGTAAATTAATAAGCTAGTTTCTGTAATCAGTTAGCATAGCTTAACTTCAATGCATGTTGTAATGTCCAAAGGAAAAGAGCTAGAATGGCATGATAGTTTATTTTATGCAGTAGCTTAGTATGGTTTAATTTTCAAGTTTGAGTGTACTTGTCAAAAATGAAAAGAGATAGGTTAGCTTTTAAATTGGAAATGTATGTATACTTGTTGAGTTTAATTGTTGAGAACCGAGGCTCGGATGGCCTTGAGGAAGTTTTGTATGGTTGGACACGGTGGTGGTCCATTTATATGCTATTACAGGTTTTACATTTCGCCTAGAAACAGGGGAGACTCCGTCCGTTTTCCCTGAAAAATTTGCCCGGGTTTGGATTTGGGTTGTGATTAGATCGATTGATAGAACTCCCGGTCTCGAGAGGGATCGGGGTGTTACAGGTGGTATCAGAGCTTGTCTAGCTCATAAGCCGGGACATGGTCCTCGGTCTGGTGGGTAGTGATCCTTGAATGTGTGCTTGTTAAGTGTGTCTTGAAAGTGTATGCTTGTATGTGAGATTGTGTGTCTTGACTTGAATGTATGAACTTATGTGATATAGTTATGTGTTATGTGTTAAATGTTTCTCAAGAAAGGTGAAATGTCTAGTTGTCTATCGAATTGACTTATTGAATTGGCATCATGAATCGAATCGACCTCGTGAATTGTTATTTGCTTGAAGTATTGCTTGTAATGTATGTATTGAAATGTCTTGAATTGGTTATGCTGTGATTTGAATTGATTATGTTGTGCTTGACTTGATTATCATGATTGATTGACTTTGTTGAATAAACTCTTTTGTGAACTTGCTTGCATAATAGTATAAGGCATGTGTATAACTGCGATATATTGGCATTCATACATGTCCTATTGAAATGGTAAGTAAATCTTCTTCCTCCCCTGAAGAAAAGTGGTTAGTAGCAGGCCCTCCAAGTAATATGGATTGACGGGAATAAGCAGTATTTGACTAGCCTTTATTTGGCAGTTGGTGTTTGCTTTTGGATCTCGGTTATTGGCGAATCTCTAAGGTCTTCCTCTGTGATTAACAATTGTGAAGAGTAGTTTTCTCTTGGGGTTTTATTTGATTGTTCTCTGGGGCATTCTTTGGTTTTCTCAATGGGTATTCTTTGGAGACTTCTGTTGGCACTTTTCGGTGGACTTGGCTATTGGGTTTCAATTGGATTTACTGCACGATATTATCTATAGTATATGTGTCTCGGACTTTATTGGTATGATACTGACATCCCTAATTGGAAATTCTTCAATGGCATTTTATAGAATTCTTAGTGGGCATTCTACTAGTATCTTTCCTTGATGGCACTTATTGGAAGTCTTACACTTGGAATCCTGTTCAGACTTATTATCTCATATTGCTTATGGTATGATGTAAAATGCTTTGGGCTTTCTTGGTGGTAAATTGTATAAGTTCTCACCTGGCGAACAGTGAAGAGGCCTTGGAGTTTGGTTTTGTATGTTGTACACCTGCTCGGGAATCTTACTCGGATTTCTCATCTAGTTGGAAAAATTATATTTGTTATTTAACTTGACTGTCTTATTAGGCACATGATAATTCCTCTAGTATTTCCTTAGACATTATTCTCAGCATTTGATAGCGATACTCGGAATCTAATGGGTTGTCCTATGGGGTTATTATTTGGAAGGCTTCTTTGGAACTTTGGAAGTATATTTGATTGGGTTTCTTGGTATTTTCTTCAGCACTCTTAACAGGGAATTCTTCTATGAAATTCATAACCAGCGGGGTATTTCTTGGACCTTTGGATAGAACCTTTGATTGAGCCTTTATTTGGCTTTTTGCTTGGGGATTCTCAAGCAGTAATAGTTGAACTTCTACTAGAGATTCGTGTATAGGGTATTCATTTGGTATTCCTCTTATCATTAATATGTGATGTGATTTTATCTACAGTATATTTGCTTAGGTCTTTATTGGTATTATCTCGGCGCTTTTGGTTGGAATTTTATTCTTCTTCGGTATTCGTGTCAACGGGATTCTTCAACCGATGAAGATTAGTCTGAATTGGATTTCAGATTATGCTGAGTTCTATTGGAAGAAGAATTGCGAGGACGCAATTGTTTTAAGGGGGGAAGGATGTGATACCCTGAACCTGGCATGTATTCAATAGCATTTAAAGTTCATTTAAATTGCATTTTATTGACCTTTCACCTTCTTTGACCAAACTAGTTGACTTTTCATCTACATTGACCAACTAGGACAAGGTGGGAACTTTTGAAATGTTTAATAAAGGGAAAACTTGGGATTAGAAATAAAAAAAATGCAATCTTAAGTTAGTCAAAATTTGGGTCAACTTTGGAATTAAATCTGAACCAATTAGGGAAGAGTTAGGTTGCAAATTATATATGGTTGGAAAGCTCTATGAGTCTAGTTTCTGAGGCTTCAAACCATTCGTGAATTGGAGTTTTCTAGAAGAAGTTATGGCTGTTTTCGTAAGGTCGCGCATAGCTGTTTTGGTTTAGCGGGTTGACCGAATTTTTTTGACCTTTGACTTCTTGTCTTTTTTTCCTAAATAAGCAGAATGCACATGAAAAAAAACAGAGAAAAAGGCTTGAAACCATGAGGAAAAGAAAGAGAAAAAGAAAGAAGAAAATTTCAACTACAAATCACCAAATCTTCGCGTGAGCTTGCACGGGGTGGTTTCCGAGGCACTCTACGAGGTTTTCCTAGCGTCTAGGAGCGTCTAAGGTGAGGGTTTCATCGTTATTTGCGCATTTGAAAATATTGAACGTAAACTTTAATTTTTGTGATTTAACCGTAGGTTGTTATTTTGTCTGTTTCATTGCTTAAAGAATGTTCCCTAGCAATTGTAGAACGTGTATTTATAACTTTTTAACATTTTCTGCGGTTGAATATCGAATTTGAAATATAAATTGTGTAATGAATAGTAAATAGTGAATAGTAAACCCCCGTTTCGATGAAGTTGCGCTGTTATGCTTTCTGTTGATGTGAAAAGGTGCTAGGTATGCTAGAATGTCTAAATGCATGGTTTGTTTAGGTTGCGTAATGGAAAAAATGAGAAAAATGCCTCGGTGAAAGTCGGGGTCGTTTAGGTCGAGTTTAGCGTTTTCTCGTTTTACGTGATGGCATTGTTTCGGGAGGCCATGGAAGCACTTTTGGTGTGATTATGGCATTGGTTGGGTGTTTGGTTAGTATAGTTGTAGTTCAAACGAGCAAAGGGGGAAATCGGGACTTTGCGTGAATTCTAGGGTAAAGTAGGGTTTCGGGGTCTTTAGACGTGCCTTATGGTGACCTAGGAGGATTGGTGAAGTCGGTTTCCAAAGCTCGTGGCTCGTTTGAAAGTAGTAGCGTTTTGAAAGTTGGGGACATTTTTGGGATTTTGTGTGTTTTCATAGTATATTGTTTATAGAATGTTTATAATGCCTATAGAATACTTGTTAATGCTTGATAATGTTAGTTGGTGTTGTTCTTGTTACTTGTTTGATTGCAAATGCTTGTTAATGCTTATTACGCTTGTTAGAGTTGATTATTGATTGAAATGTTTATCAATTGTTGAGAATGCTTGATATCTCTCGTTTATCGCCTTGTATCGAGTCTTGCATTGCATAGTGTCTCGCATGTGAGTGATGGGCCTCTCTGGGTAGCCTCGGGTTGCCAGTGTTGGTTGCTCTAGCTCCGTAGCTATTCCCTCTTCTCGCTTGGGTTGCCTCCCAGGGAGTTTTGGGTCGTAGAATTGATGGATACTTCCGGGGTATTCCAAACTGGTGTTATAAGGTGGATGCGCGCTTATTGTCATCGTTGTCAACATCAAGCTCGATATTGATGTATCGCTCGTGAAATGGTACATTGCTCGTATGAGTGGACCATAGCCTTCGGAGTATGGTATAGCTTTGAATGGTTGTGTTAATGCTTTCAGTAATTGCTTATTGTATTGATTGTTTGTCTTGATTGCTTATTTATCAGTTATATTGCTTAACTGTCTTATTTGCATTGCACGACTTTCTTTCTCTCCAACTCGATATCTGTCTCGCCCTCACTGAGTATACGTGTTGTGTATACTCACTCCTCACCACCACATTTCAGGAAATGTCATGTTAGCTGGAAAGTTCGTGATTTCGTGAAAGTTCGTGCCTGAAGAGTTGTCTTGCGTGCCTATGTGGCTTGAGTGTCGAAGTTGTAAAGATATATGCTTTCATATGTTGTATGTATTTATTGTTAAAAGAAATGTAATTTAAATCTAGCTAGGTAGTTGAGGTAAATTAATAAGCTAGTTTCTGTAATCAGTTAGCATAGCTTAACTTCAATGCATGTTGTAATGTCCAAAGGAAAAGAGCTAGAATGGCATGATAGTTTATTTTATGCAGTAGCTTAGTATGGTTTAATTTTCAAGTTTGAGTGTACTTGTCAAAAATGAAAAGAGATAGGTTAGCTTTTAAATTGGAAATGTATGTATACTTGTTGAGTTTAATTGTTGAGAACCGAGGCTCGGATGGCCTTGAGGAAGTTTTGTATGGTTGGACACGGTGGTGGTCCATTTATATGCTATTACAGGTTTTACATTTCGCCTAAAAACAGGGGAGACTCCGTCCGTTTTCCCTGAAAAATTTGCCCGGGTTTGGATTTGGGTTGTGATTAGATCGATTGATAGAACTCCCGGTCTCGAGAGGGATCGGGGTGTTACAGAGATGGCCCATTCAAAAGTCCCATTGGGATTAACGACAACCCATCCACTTCAACAATGCAGCATCCTCGCAAGACGTGATATCGACACGTTGTAGGGACCTCTGATGTCCCGCGAGTCAGGTTGTCGTCCTTTTAACAGCTCACGACGTACAATCCGGGACGGAAAAATTGAGCAAAAGAACAAAAGTGGCCTGAAACTGATGGAAATGTTCGATTTAGGGCTCCAAAAATGGGCAGAGCGAGCAAGCTAGCTACCCCCGTCGTAGAGCTTTCAGAGAGTTTTGCAACGGTATACTGTGCGCCACGTAACTCTTTACGGATCAAAAGTTATGGGCACCGGAGCGTCGGAGAACTGGTCACAAACCCTACGCCCTCGGTTTGCGGGCCCGGCCTCTACGTGAAGCGAAGTTTTCTTGCCCAATGTTCCGTGGGATTCGGTAATAGAGATTTGGTGGATAAAGTATCTTGGCAAATCTAACCAGGGCAAAAAAAATTGAAAAGTGGGTGCAACACGAGGACTTCCCAGGGGGTCACCCATCCTAGTACTACTCTCGCCCAAGCATGCTTAACTTCAGAGTTCTGATAGGATCCTGTGCATTAGCGCTTGTATGATCGCACCCGTCATGTTGAGGGCACAATTCCTATATGTGTTAATGGTTCACAGTGCCATCCTAGAGAGATGGCCCATTCAAAAGGCCCAATGGGCTTAACGACAACCCATCCGCTTCAACAACGCAGCATCCTCGCAAGACGTGATATCGATACATTGTAGGGCCCTCTGATGTACCGCGAGTCAGGTTGTCGTCCTTTTAACAGCTCACGACGTACGATCCGGGATGGAAAAATAGGGCAAAATAAGTAAAGTGGCCTGAAACAGATGAAAACGTTCGGTTTTCGGATCCCAAAACAGGCACAGCGAGTGTGCTCGCTGCCACCGTCGTAGAGCTCTCAGAGAGCTTTGCAACGGTATGTTTTCCGCCGCGTAACTCCTTACGGATCAAAAGTTATGGGCACCGGAGCAATGGATACCTGGTCACAAACCCTACGCCCTCGGTTTGCGGGCCCAGCCTCTACGTGAAGCGAAGTTCTCTTGACCAATGTTCCGTGGGATTCGTTAATAGAGATTTGGTGGATAAAGTATCTTGGCAATCCTAACCAGGGCAAAAAAAATTGAAAAATGGATGCAACACGAGGACTTCCATGGGGGTCACCCATCCTAGTACTACTCTCGCCCAAGCACGCTTAACTTCGGAGTTCTGATGGGATCCGGTGCATTAGTGCTGGTATATTCGCACCCGTCATGTTGAGGGCATAATTCCTATATGTATTAACGGTTCACAGTCCCAGCCTAGAGAGATGGCCCATTCAAAAAGCCCAATGGGCTTAACGACAACCCATCCGCTTCAACAACGCAGCTTCCTCGCAAGACGTGATATTGACACGTTGTAGGGCCCTCTGATGTACCGGGAGTCTGGTTGTCGTCCTTTTACAGCTCACGACTTACGATATGGGACGAAAAAACACGGCAAAAGAAAAAAAATTGGCCTGAAACTGATGAAAACGTTCAATTTTGGGCTCCAAAAATGTTCACAACAAGCAAGCTCTCGCTGCCCCGTCGTAGAGCTCTTCGAGAGCATTTCAACGGTATCATGTGCGCAGCGTAACTCCTTACATATCAAAAGTTATGGGCACCGCAGTGATGGAGACTTGGTCTCAAATCCTATACCCTCGGTTTGTGGGCCCGGCCTCTACGTGAAGAGAAGTTGTCTTGCCCAATGTTCCGTGGGATTCGGTAATAGAGATTTGGTGGATAATGTATCTTGGCAACCCAAACCAAGGCAAAAAAAATTGAAAAGGGGGTGCAACAAGAGGACTTCCCAAGGAGTCACCCATCCTAGTACTACTCTCGCCCAAGCACGCTTAACTTCGGAGTTCTGATGGGATCCGGTGCATTAGTGCTGGTATGATCGCACCAGTCATGTTAAAGGCACAATTCCTATATGTGTTAACGGTTCACAGTCCCAGCCTAGAGAGATGGCCCATTCAAAAGGCCCAATGGGCTTAACGACAACCCATCCCCTTCAACAACGCAGCATCCTCGCAAGACGTGATATCGACACGTTGTAGGGCCCTCTGATGTCCCGTGAGTCAGGTTGTCTTCCTTTTAACAGCTCACGAAATGCGATCCGGGAAGGAAAAATATAGCAAAAGAAGAAAATTAGACTGAAACTGATGAAAATGTTCGATTTTGGGCTCCAAAAATGGGCAAAGCGAGCAAGCTGGCTACCCACGTCGTAGAGCTCTCAGAGAGCTTTGCAACGGTATGATGTACGCCGCGTAACTCCTTACGAATCAAAAGTTATGGGCACCAGAGCGACGGAGACCTGGTCATAAACCCTACGTCCTCAGTTTGCGGGCCCGGCCTCTACGTGAAGCGAAGTTGTCTTGCCCAATGTTCTGTTGGATTCGGTAATAGAGATTTGGTGGATAAAGTATCATGGCAACCCTAACCAGGGCAAAAAAAATTGAAAAGGGGGTGCAACACGAGGACTTCCCAGGGGGTCACCCATCCTAGTACTACTCGTTCGGAGTTCTGATGGGATCCGGTGCATTAGTGCTAGTATGATCACACCCGTCATGTTGAGGGCACAATTCCTATATGTGTTAACGGTTCACAGTCCTAGCCTAGAGAGATAGCCCATTCAAAAGGCCCAATGGGCTTAACGATAACCCATCTGCTTCAACAACGCAGCATCCTCGCAAGACGTGATATCGACACGTTGTAGGGCCCTCTGATGTCCCGCGAGTCAGGTTGTCGTCCTTTTAATAGCTCACGACGTACGATCCGGGATGGAAAAACAGAGTAAAAGAACAAAAGTGGCCTGAAACTGATAAAAACGTTCGATTTTGGGCTCCAAAAATGGACACAGCGAGCAAGCTGGCTGCCCCCGTCGTAGAGCTCTTAGAGAGCTTTGTAACGGTATGTTGTGCGCCGCGTAACTCCTTACGGATCAAAAGTTATGGGCACCGGAGCGACGGAGACCTGGTCACAAACCCTACGCCCTCGATATGCGGGCCCGGCCTCTACGTGAAGCGAAGTTGTCTTGCCCAATGTTCCGTGGGATTCGGTAATAGAGATTTGGTGGATAAAGTATCTTGGCAACCTTAACCAGGGCAAAAAAAATTGAAAAGGGGGTGCAACACGAGGACTTCCCATGGGGTCACCCATCCTAGTACTACTTTCGCCCAAGCATGCTTAACTTCGGAGTTCTGATGGGATCCGGTGCATTAGTGCTGGTATGATCGTACCCGTCATCTTGAGGGCACAATTCCTATATGTGTTAACGATTCACAGTCCCAACCTAGAGAGATGGCCCATTCAAAATGCCCAATGGGCTTAACAACAACCCATCCGCTTCAACAACGCAGCATCCTCGCAAGACGTGATATCGACACGTTGTAGGGCCCTCTGATATCCCGCAAGTCAGGTTGTCGTCCTTTTAACAGCTCACGACGTACGATCTGGGACGGAAAAACAGAGCAAAAGAAGAAAAGTGGCCTGAAACTGATGAAAACGTTCGATTTTGGGCTCCAAAAAGATGCACAGTGAGCAAGCTAGCTGCCCCTGTCGTAGAGCTCTCAGAGAGCTTTGCAACGGTATGTTGTACGCTGCATAACTCCTTACGGATAAAAAGTTATGGGCACCGGAGCGACGGAGACCTGGTCACAAACCCTTCGCCCTCGGTTTGCGGGCTCGGCCTCTACGTGAAGCGAAGTTGTCTTGCCCAATGTTCCGTGGGATTCGGTAATAGAGATTTGGTGGATAAAGTATCTTGGCAACCCTAACCAGGGCAAATGAAATTGAAAAGGGGGTGCAACACGAGGACTTCCCTGGGGCCAATGTTCCGTGGGATTCGGTATGCCCCTTCCTGTCACAATAAGAAAAGCTGACGGACTGAGTAGCCGGTGAACTACCTGTGGATACGCGGACGGAAGAGGCTGATGGCGCTTTCGTCGGGCCACAGTTATTCCCTGGTATGTTCTGGCTCTGGCCCTGATTACGACCCTGACTCTAGAATTTCCTCTGCTGACCTGGAGGCTGGTATGGTTTCTTGTTTGGCTGACTCGAACCGGCTTCCTCTGGTTTCCTCTTCTCCACTCGAGAGGCAGCAGCAAAGAGAGTAGAATAGGTATTAAAGTCATGAGAGGCCAACTGGTCCTGAATCTCTGGCCTCAATCCAATAGTAAATTTCCACATTCTTGCCTCCGGAGTACAAACCATAAATTGAGCATAACTGGACAGTCGATCAAAACGAGCCTCGTACTGGGCCACCGTCATATTACCCTGGGTCAAGTGCATGAACTCCTCGATCCGCCTCTACCTGGAAACTGTAGGTACATATTTCTCCTTAAATGCCTTAACGAAATTACCCCACAAGCGAGGTGTCTAATCAGTCTCCCACAGTGCCTCTACAGTGTGCCACCAATGCTCGGCATCCCCGTGCAATAGAAATACAGCAAACTCCACTTTCTCTTCATCTGTATAATCAAGTGGCTTGAAAATCTTCTCAATCTCGGACAGCCAAGCCTCTGCTTTCTCATCATCAGCTTCCCCGTAGAATTTAGACGGGCGAAAGTCAAGGAATTCCCTCATTCTGCTATGTCTCCTATGGTTACCCTCATTCCTGTTGTTGATGTTGTTGTTGTTGGCTTCACGAGCATCCTGACGCACCATCACACGTGATACACAATCCATGGAATTTTCCATCATATTAAACATAGCTATACCGGGATTAGTCTGATAGGCATCCCCGGTCTCTTGAGGTTCACCGCTCCTATTAGTAGTACGGGTACTAGGGCCAGCCATCTATAGGCACAAATTACGATGTACAATTTATTGAAATATGACAATTAAGAATCTAATGCATATGATATGCAACATAATATAGGTACAATTCTAAAAACATTTAAGGCAGGTAAGTCACTTAAGCACATAGAACATAGAAGGCACATTTATCACACAATAACACATAAACAAGTCATCCTAATTATCTTAAGGCTCTACCCACGGTCCGAGAGTTAAACCCGGCTTAAGCAATCTTAGCTCTGATACCATTCTCCTAAGGTGTCACGCCCCAACCCGGCCTATAAGGTTAGACTAGGGTGTGAACTACCATTCAAGTAATATCACGTACTTAGCTGTTTATGAAGATTAACACCTAATGATTTAGTCTAAACTCCAAAGTTTTTCCGGAAAACCGGCAGCATAACGGCTGTAATTGGCCCTTTGGTTTAACCTAATTCTCTAAACGTCTCAAAATTTACCATCTCAAATTCATTTCCAACTAAGATTACTAATTTACCATCAATTGAATTGCCTATTGGTTATTTCGACGTCCCGTTTGATTTATAACCTAGCATGATACTATGTCTCGTTTGTTTATTTATCCTCGTTACAAATATACCTATTGATCTTAGCTCAATAGCAAGTACCTGTTAAGATTGGATAAGTTCATTTACTTAGTTCTTAACTAAAGCGTCATAACCTAAGATAGATACTAGCGGTAATAAAAGCAAAACGATCATAGTAGTGTCATGTCTAGCATCAGTCTACTTAATATAAGTACAAACCAAAATTAGACCCCAAATTACAACGAGGGTCTTTTACATCATGACATCGAGCAACATAAAAGGAAATAGTCTTCAAGTAACATAAAGTTCACAAGTAGTCACATTCAAGCAAAACAAACAATGACAGGCAGTCACTCCAGAGGTTCATCATTAGGCACACCGTCCTCGGGTACCTGTTCTGGGTCTTCTTCACCTGAGATGATAAAAGAGGGTTAGTCCTTATGAACTCAGCGAGGGAGAACGAGAAATAAGTTTTGAAACTCATTTTCCAGTTCAACTTATGAAAATCCTTTTTGCAAACATGAACACAACAGAAATATAAGTACAGAAACAGGAATACCGGTCTTTCCTCCCCGAGGTTCTCTAGGAATCAAGCGAGAGTACTTATACACATAGTAAAAAGGATACAGTGAGCTTTTGCTCTCAGATCAGTTCCAGGATCAGTTGTTGCAGCCGACTTCAAATCATCCCCCAAACACGCCAAGTGGGTGTACTCCGGATGTACCCAGAAATCCTACGACCCAACTCTCCGAGGAAGTCTAGCCCCCAAGCGAGAGAGGGAATGGGACCATGGTAGTCACGGGAGCACCAGCAAGCCCGATGCCGCCCAGTGTGCGTGATCGCTACCATGCCAACAGGAAAGGTTGCAACCTTGTATGCAAATGCACATTCATGACAGGTAATATATCACAGTAGGAGGACAACAAAGTAGGTTGCCTCCGGACAGTCATAAGATTGCACATTGACAGGTAAACAAGCAGGGCACGATAAGACAGGAAATTTCACTTGAAAGGCATATAGAGTTATATGAAAATTAAATGGGCAGCCATGTAACACATGTAAAACAGGCCATATAACTCATTAAGAAGCCCACGTGATCAAGTGATAAGATTATTCAACATGCAATGATATCAACATGGGTTCGGATGCAAGGAAAGCTTATTTGTCAACATGCAATGGTCAAAATCCCATTTAAAGTTATAATACAATTACGGGCAGCCCACTAAGCATATAATTTCCACACAATATCCAAATGATCAACACTTAGCAAGACTACCTAGTCATTAGGGTTTCCGTTTCATGCTTAATCGTGTGATTAAAACTCTAAGTCAACTCAAAATCATTCTCAAGTCATGCATCATTCAATTCAAGCATCCTCAAGTACTCAAAACAGTCCACATAACATCCCAACACCACATTTCCACACAATTAGTACCACAAGAGAGGTTACAACAATTTTCCAAGCATGTAGTTAAGTGAAACCTTTACTGCAATAGGCTGTTTTCTCACAATCAATAGGATAATCAAACAATCTCAAAATTCAGTGAATAAGATGTCAAATTAAATCTTAAGAAGTTAAATAAAATCAGAAACAAACCTTGCATCAATTGGAGTTCGGAATCATTAGTTATAGCCGAAACAGTGAGGTAGCACAAAACTGTCCAGATTTGCACACTTTTCAGAAATTGACGTTTTTAAGGTCCTTAGGGTCAGTTTTAGCCTTAGTCCATTTCTGACAAAATTGTTCAGAACTGAAAAATCTATCATAAAAACAAATTTCATGTGTTTTGGACATCATTTACTAAGTCAAATATGGTTCGTTCCACAAGGTCAGTGCATCTGCCAAAACCTGCTTCATTTTTCCAGATTTCCAGATTTGGTCACATTTTAAAGATTTTCCATTTTGAGGACCTTAGAGTCAAAATTTGCTTCGGCCTATTTCTGGGAAAAATGTTCAAAACTGTCCAAACTATTCACCTACCAATTTCATTCATTTTCAACATCATTTGCCTAGCTAAACTTACCTCGCACAGACTGGTCAGAGAGCTGTCAACAATTTCGACTTCTCCTAGCATCATTTTCAAGCCAAGATCTTGCCATGCATGGTTGTTTAAGCTTATGAACGACCATATAGCTCAAGTACAGAAGCAAATACACACATTTATGAGCATGCATGTGAATTTTTGAAGATTTTTCAAAAGGTTTTAACCCTCACCTTAGAAATCAACCACAAAGATGCTCAAAAACCTTGTTGAAGCATAACCTTCTTCCTCTCCTTGCTTAGCCGAAAACCCAACTAGCTTTTCTCTATTTTTCCTAGCTTAGTGATCAATCTCTTAGCACATGCATGAAGTTAGAACATGAAGAAAAGAAATGGAAGCCAAGAAGCTTACCTAGGCCGAATAGAGTCTTCAATGCACATGCATGTGTAATTTTCACCTCCTAGCTAGCTCGGTTGAGGTTCTTTGCTTGTATCTTGCTTTGCTTAGCTATGGTGTGAAGAAGAGAAGCTAAGAAGATGAAGAACTCAGCCAAGGCCGAGAATGAGAGAGGAAAATGTGAGGGGAGAGAGAAAGATTGAAAAGGAAATGAAGAAATGACAAGAATAAAACTCTTTTGCATTCACCCAAGCATTGGTCGGCCTTGGGCTTCCAAATTTGATTTTTTTTTTTTGTCTTCAAGGTGGAATTTTGAAATGTTAGCATGGGCTATGAGTTTTTGGTCGAGCAAGAGAGAGATTTGAGGTGGTTTTGATCATATTTTTATGCATTTTGTGTCATAGTTTGTCCAAGCATGCATAGTTGATTATAAAATTGTTCAAACCTTGTGCAAAACCATGGTATGGTCGGCCAAGCATGTGGGAAAATTCTGAATTTTGTCTTGGTTAAGCTTATTTTATTGCTTGTGTTTGGAAGTGCAAAAAGAAAAGGAATAAAGAATGAAGAATGTTTAGTGTTTGGTGCATTTTTTGCCTTCTAATGAGTTGAATTAGGATTATTATATTGATAGGGGATTTTGTAGGATTGTTTAATAGTCTAGTGCTCCGTGAAAGATGCTTTCTTGATTAGCGTGAAGGCAAGCTTTCCTAGGTCTAGGGCACGCACTACAAGGTAGGACACGAACTACGAGACGAATGCACGTTTTCCAAGTAAGTGCACGCAACCCTAAATGAATGCACGTAATTCAATGCATGGCACAAATAATGAACACAATTCTTAAACCTAGGTCATGGCACGCAAATCTAGGTTAGGGCACACGAAGCTAGGTTTCGCATGCAAATCGGGGTCGGGCCCCACAACTTCCCATGGGGTCACCCATCCTAGTACTATTATCGCCCAAGCACGCTTAACATCGGAGTTCTGACGGGATTCGGTGCATTAGTGCTGGTATGATCGCACACGTCATGTTGAGGGCACAATTCCTATATGTGTTAACGGTTCACAGTCCTAGCCTAGAGAGATGGCCCATTCAAAAGGCCCAATGGGCTTAACGACAACCCATCCGCTTCAACAACGCTGCATCCTCGCAAGATGTGATATCGACACGTTGTAGGGCCCTCTGATGTCCCGCGATTCAGGTTGTCGTCCTTTCAACAGCTCACGACGTACGATCCAGGACGGAAAAACAGAGCAAAAGAAGAAAAATGGCTTGAAACCGATGAAAACGTTCGCGTTTGGGCTCCAAAAATGGGCAAAGCAAGCAAGCTGGCTGCCCCTATCGTAGAGCTCTCAGAGAGCTTTGCAACGGTATGATGTGCGCTGCGTAACTCCTTACGGATCAAAAGTTATGGGCACCGGAGCGATGGAGACCTGGTCACAAACCCTACGCCCTCGACTTGCGGGCCCGGCCTTTACGTGAAGCGAAGTTGTCTGCCCAGTGTTCCGTGGGATTCGGTAATAGAGATTTGGCAAATAAAGTATCTTGGCAACCCTAACCAGGGCAAAAAAAATTGAAAAGGGGGTGCACATGAGGACTTCCCAGGGGGTCACCCATCCTAGTACTACTCTCGCCCAATCACGCTTAACTTCGGAGTTCTGATGGGATCCGGTTCATTAGTGCTGGTATGATCGCACCCATCATATTGAGGGCACAATTCCTATATGTGTTAACGGTTCACAGTCCCAGCCTAGAGAGATGGCCCATTCAAAAGGCCAATGGGCTTAACGACAACCCATCCACTTCAACAATGCAGCATCCTCGCAAGACGTGATATCGACACGTTGTAGGGCCCTTTGATGTTCGCGAGTCAGGTTGTCGTCCTTTGAACAGCTCACGACGTACGATCCAGGACAGAAAAACAGAGTAAAAGAAGAAAAGTGGCCTGAAACTGATGAAAACGTTCAATTTTTGGGTCAAAAAATGGGCACAACGTGCAAGCTTGTTGCCCCTGCCGTAAAGCTCTCAGAGAGATTTACAATGGTATGCTATGCGCTGCGAGCAAGCTGGCTACCCCTGTCGTAGAGCTCTTAGAGAGCTTTGCAACGGTATGTTTTGTGCTGTGTAACTCCTTACGGATCAAAAGTTATGGGCACCGGAGCGACGGAGACCTGGTCACAAACCCTACGCCCTCGGTTTGCGGGCCCGGCCTCTACATGAAGCGAAGTTGTCTTGCCCAATGTGCCGTGGGATTCGGTAATAGAGATTTGTTGGATAAAGTATCTTGGCAACCCTAACCAGGGCAAAAAAAATTGAAAAGGGGGTTCAACACGAGGACTTCCCAGCGGGTCACCTATCCTAGTACTACTCTCGCCCAAACACACTTAACTTCGGAGTTCTGAAGGGATCCGGGGCATTAGTACCGGTATGATTGCACCCGTCATGTTGAGGGCACAATTCCTATATGTGTTAACGGTTCACAATCTTAGCCTAGAGAGATGGCCCATTCAAAAGGCCCAATGGGCTTAACGACAACCCATCCGCTTCAACAACGAAGCATCCTTTCAAGACGTGATATCGACACGTTGTAAGGCCCTCTGATGTACCGCGAGTCAGGTTGTCTTCCTTTTAACAGCTCACGACGTACGATCCGGGACGGAAAAACAGAGCAATAGAAGAAAAGTGGCCTGAAACTGATGAAAACATTTGATTTTGGGCTCCAAAAAAGGCCACAGCGAGCAAGCATGCTGCCCCTGTCGTAGAGCTCTCAAAGAGATTTACAACGGTATGTTGTGCACTACGTAACTCCTTACGGATCAAAAGTTTTGGGCACTGGAGCGACGGAGACCTGGTCACAAACCCTACGCCCTCGGATTGCGAGCCCGGCCTCTACGTGAAGTGAAGTTGTCTTGCCCAATGTTCCGTGGGATTTGGTAATAGAGATTTGATGCTTAAAGCATCTTGGCAACCCTAACCAGGGAAAAAAATTTTGAAAAGCGGGTGCAACACGAGGAATTCCTAGGGGGTCACCCATCCTAGTACTACTCTCGCCCAAGCATGCTTAGCTTTGGAGTTCTGATGGGATTCGGTGCATTAGTGCTGCTATGATCGCACCCGTCATGTTGAGGGCACAATTCCTATATGTGTTAACGGTTCACAGTCCCAGCCTAGAGAGATGGCCCATTCAAAAGGCCCAATGGGCTTAACGACAACCCATCTGCTTCAACAACGCAGCATCCTCGCAAGACGTGATATCGACACGTTGTAGGGCAATCTGATATCCCGCGAGTCAGGTTGTCGTCCTTTTAACAGCTCACGACGTACGATCCGGGATGAAAAAACAGGGCAAAATGAGAAAAGTGGCCTGAAACAGATGAAAACGTTCCATTTCGGGATTCCAAAACGGTCACAGCGAGCGAGCGAGCTTCCCCCGTCCTAGAGCTCTCAGAGAGCTTTGCAATGGTATGCTGTGCGCCGCGTAACTCCTTCCGGATCAAAAGTTATGGGCACCGGAGCGACGGAGACCTGGTCACAAACCATACGCCCTCGGTTTGCGGGCCCGGCCTCCACGTGAAGCAAAATTGTCTTGCCCAATGTTCCGTGGGATTCGGTAATAGAGATTTGGTGGATAAAGTATCTTGGCAACCCTAACAAGGGCAAAAAAAATTGAAAAGGGGGTGCAAAACGAGGACTTCCCAGGGGGTCACCCATCCTAGTACTACTCTCGCTCAAGCACGCTTTACTACGGAGTTCTGATGGGATCCGGTGCATTAGTGCTAGTATGATCGCACCCGTCATGTTGAGGGCACAATTCCTATATGTGTTAACGATTCACAGTGCCAGCCAAAAGAGATGGCCCATTCAAAAGGCCCAATAGGCTTAACGACATCCCATCCGCTTCAACAACGCAACATCCTCGCAAGACGTGGTATCGACACGTTGTAGGGCCCTCAGATGTCTCGCGAGTCGGGTTCTCGTCCTTTTAATAGCTCACGACGTACGATCCGGGACGAAAAAATAGAGCAAAAGAACAAAAGTGGTCTGAAACTGATGAAAACGTTCAATTTTGGGCTCCAAAAATGGGCATAGCGAGCAACCTCGCTGCCTCCGTCTTTGAACTCTCAGAGAGCTTTGCAACGGTATGCTGTGCGCCGTGTAACTCTTTACGGATCAAAAGTATTGGGCACCGGAGCGACGGAGACCTGGTCACAAACCTTACGCCCTCGGTTTGCAGGCCCAGCCTCTACCTGAAGCGAAGTTGTCTTGCCCAATGTTTTGTGGGATTCGGTAATAGTGATTTGGTGGATGAAGTATCTTGGCAACCCTAACCAGGGCAAAAAAAATTGAAAAGGAGGTGCAACCCGAGGACTTCCAAAGGGGTCACCCATCCTAGTACTACTCTCGCCCAAGCATGTTTAACTTCGGAGTTCGGATGGGATCCGGTGCATTATTGCTGGTATGATCACACCCGTCATGTTGAGGGCACAATTCCTATATGTGTTAACGGTTCACAATGCCAGCCTAGAGAGATGGCCCATTCAAAAGGCCCAATGGGCTTAACAAAAACCCATCCACTTCAACAACGCAGCATCATCGCAAGACGTGATATCGACACGTTGTAGGGCCCTCTGATGTCCTGCGAGTCAGGTTGTCGTCATTTTAACAGCTCACGACGTATGATACAGGACGAAAAAACTGAGCAAAAGAAGAAAATTGGCTTGAAACTGATGCAAATGTTCGATTTTGGGCTCCAAAAACGGGCACAGCGAGCAAGCTGGCTACCCCCGTGGTAGAGCTCTCAGAGAGCTTTGCAACGGTATGCTGTGCGCCGCGTAACTCCTTACGGATCAAAAGTTATGGGCACCGGAGCGACGTAGACCTAGTCACAAACCCTACGCCCTCGGTTTGCGGGCCCGGCCACTATGTGAAGCGAAGTTGTCTTACCCAATGTTTCGTGGGATTCGGTAATAGAGACTTGGTGGATAAAGTATCTTGGCAACCCTAACCAGGGCAAAAAAAATTGAAAAGCCGGTGCAACACGAGGACTTCTCAAGGTCTCACCCATCCTAGTACTAATCTCGCCCAAGCACGCTTAACTTCGGCGTTCTGATGGGATCCGGTGCATTAGTGCTGGTATGATCGCACCCGTCATGTTGACAGCACAATTCCTATATGTGTTAACGATTCACAGTGCGAGCCTAGAGAGATGGCCCATTCAAACGGCCCAATGGGCTTAACGACAACCCATCCACTTCAACAACGTAGCATCCTCGCAAGACGTGATATCGACACATTGTAGGGCCCCCTGATGTACCGCGAGTCTGGTTGTCGTCCTTTTAACAACTCACGACGTACGATCCGGGACGGAAAAACAGGGAAAAAGAAGAAAAGTGTCCTGAATCTGATGAAAATGTTCGATTTTGGGCTCCAAAAATGGGCACAGCGAGCAAGCTAACTGCCCCCATCGTAGAGCTCTCAGAGAGCTTTGCAACGGTAAGCTCTGCGCCGCGTAACTCCTTACGGATCAAAAGTTATGGGCACCGGAGCGATGGAGACCTGGTCAAAAACCCTACGCCCTCGGTTTGCAGGCCCGACCTCTACGTGAAACGAAGTTGTCTGGCCCAATGTTCCGTGGTATTCGGTAATAGAGATTTGGTGGATAAAGTATCTTGGCAACCCTAACCAGGGCAAAAAAAATTGAAAAGGGGGTGCAACACGACGACTTCCTAGGGGGTCACCCATCCTAGTACTACTCTCGCCCAAGCACGCTTAACTTCAGAGTTCTGATGCGATCCGGTGCATTAGTGCTGGTATGATCGTACCCGTCATGTTGAGGGCACAATTCCTATATGTGTTAATGATTCACAGTGCCAGCCTAGTGAGATGGCCCATTCGAAAGGCCCAATGGGCTTAACGACAACCTATCCGCTTCAACAATGCAACATCCTCGCAAGACTTGATATCGACACGTTGTAGGGCCCTCTGATGTACCGCAAGTCAGGTTGTTGTCCTTTTCACAGCTCACGACGTACAATCCGTGACGAAAAAATAGAGCAAAAGAACAAAAGTGGCCTAAAACTGATAAAAACATTCGATTTTGGGCTCTAAAAAGGGCACAGCGAGCAAGCCAGCTGCCCCCGTTGTAGAGCTCTCAGAGAGCTTTGCAACGGTATGCTGTGCGCCGCGTAACTACTTACGGATCAAAGGTTATGGGCACTGGAGCAACGGATACCTGGTCACAAACCCTACGCCCTCTGTTTGCGAGCCCGGCCTCTACGTGAAGCGAAGTTGTCTTGCCCAATGTTCCATGGGATTCGGTAATAGAGATTTGGGGGATAAAGTATCTTGGAAACCCTAGCCAGGGCAAAAAAAATTGAAAATGGGGTGCAACACGAGGACTTCCCAGTGGGTCACCCATCCTAGTACTACTCTCGCCCAAGCACACTTAACTTCGGAGTTCTGATGGGATCCTGTGCACTAGTGCTGGTATGATCGCACCCGTCATGTTGAGGGCCCAATTCCTATATGTGTTAACGGTTCACAGTCCCAGCCTAGAGAGATGGCCCATTCAAAAGGCCCAATGGGCTTAACGACAACCCATCCACTCCAACAATGCAACATCCTCGTAAGACGTGATATCGACACGTTGTAGGGCCCTCTGATGTCCCGCGAGTCAGGTTGTCGTCCTTTTAACAGCTCACGACATACGATCCGGGATGAAAAAATAGAGCAAAAGAACAAAAGTGGCCTGAAACTGATGAAAACATTCGATTTTGGGCTCCAAAAAGGGGCACAGTGAGCAAGCTAGCTGCCCCCGTCGTATAGCTCTCAGAGAGCTTTGCAACGGTATGTTCTGCGCCGCGTAACTCCTTACGGATCAAAAGTTATAGGGACCGGAGCGACGGAGACCTGGTCACAAACCCTACCCCCTCGGTTTACGAGCCCAGCCTCTATGTGAAGCAAAGTTGTTTTACCCAATGTTCCGTGGGATTCGGTAATAGAGATTTGGTGGATAAAGTATTTTGGCAACCCTAACCAAGCCAAAAAAAAAAATGAAAAGCGGGTGCAACACGATGACTTCCCATGGGGTCACCCATCCTAGTACTACTCTCGCCCAAGCACGCTTAACTTCCGAGTTCTGGTGGGATCCGGTGCATTAGTGCTGGTATGATCGCACCCATCATGTTGAGGGCACAATTCCTATATGTGTTAACGGTTCACAGTGCCAGCCTAGAGAGATGGCCCATTCAAAAGGCCCAATGGGCTTAACGACAACCCATCCGCTTCAACAATGCAGCATCCTCGCAAGACATGATGTCAACACATTGTAGGGCCCTTTGATATCCCGCGAGTCAGGTTGTCATCCTTTTAACAACTCACAACATACGATCTGGGATAGAAAAATAGAGGAAAAGAAGAAAAGTGGCCTGAAACTGATGAAAATGTTCGATTTTGGGCTCCAAAAACGCGCACAGCTAGCTCTCTGCCCTCGTCGTAGAGCTCTTAAAGAGCTTTGCAACGGTATGCTGTGCGCTGCGTAACTCCTTACGGATCAAAAGTTTTGGGCACTGGAGCGACAGAGACCTGGTCACAAACCCTACGCCCTCGGTTTGCAGGCCCGGCCTCCACGTGAATCGAAATTGTCTTGCCCAATGTTCCGTGGGATTCGGTAATATAGATTTGATGGATAAAGTATCATGGCAACCCTAACCAGGGCAAAAAAAATTGAAAACGGAGGTGCAACACGAGGACTTCCTATGGGGTCACCCATCCAAGCACTACTCTCGCCCAAGCACGCTAAACTTAGGAGTTCTGATGGGATCCGGTGCGTTAGTGCTGGTATGATCGCACCCATCATGTTTAGGGCACAATTCCTATATGTGTTAACGGTTCACAGTGCCAGCCTACAGAGACGGCCCATTGTAAAGGCCCAATGGGCTTAACGACAATCCATCCGCTTCAACAACGCAGCATCCTCGCAAGACGTGATGTCGACACGTTGTAGGGCCCTCTGATATCCCGCGAGTCAGGTTGTCGTCCTTTTAACAGCTCACGACGTACGATCCGAGACGAAAAAACAGAGCAAAAGAAGAAAAGTGGCCTGAAACTGATGAAAACGTTCCATTTTGGGCTCCAAAAAGGGCACAGCAAGCAGGCTGGCTGCCCCTGTCTTAGAGCTCTAAGAGAGCTTTGCAACGGTATGTTGTGCGCTGCGTAACTCCTTACGGATCAAAAGTTATGGGCACCAGAGCGACGGAGACCTGGTCACGAACCCAACTTCCTCGGTTTGCGGGCCCGGCCTCTACGTGAAGCGAAGTTGTCTTGCCCAATGTTCCGTGGCATTCGGTAATAGAGATTTGGTGCCTAAAGTATCTTAGCAACCCTAACCAGGGAAAAAAAAATTGAAAAGGGGGTGCAACACGAGGACTTCCCAGGGGGTCACCCATCATAGTACTACTCTCGTCCAAGCATGCTTAGCTTCGGAGTTCTGATGGGATTCGGTGCATTAGTGCTGGTATGATCGCACCCGTCATGTTGAGGGCACAATTCCTATATGTGTTAACGGTTCACAGTGCCAGCCTAGAGAGATGGCCCATTCAAAAGGCCCAATAGGCTTAACGATAACCCATCCGATTCAACAACACAGCATCCTCGCAAGACGTGATATCGACACGTTGTAGTGCCATCTCATATCACGCGAGTCAGGTTGTCGTCCTTTTAACAACTCACGGCATACGATCCGGGACGGAAAAACAGGGCAAAAGAAGAAAAGTGGCCTGAAACAGATGAAAATGTTCCATTTTGGGATCCCAAAACGGGCACAGCGAGCAAGCTCGCTGCCCCCGTCATAGAGCTCTCAGAGAGCTTTACAACGGTATGATGTGCGCTGCGTAACTCCTTACGGATCAAAAATTATGGGCACCGGAGCGACGAAGACTTGGTCACAAACCCTACGCCCTCGGTTTGCGGGCCCGGCCACTACGTGAAAGGAAGTTGTCTTGCCCAATGTTTCGTGGGATTCGGTAACAGAGATTTGGTGGATACAGTATCTTGGCAACCCTAACCAGGGCAAAAAAAATTGAAAATGGGGTACAACCCGAGGACTTCCCAGGGGGTCACCCATCCTAGTACTACTCTCGCCCAAGCACGCTTAACAACAGAGTTCTGATGGGATCCGATGCATTAGTGCTAGTATGATTGCACCCGTCATGTTGAGGGCACAATTCCTATATGTGTTAACGATTCACAGTGCCAGCCTAGAGAGATGCCCATTCAAACGGCCCAATGGGCTTAACGACAACCCATCTGCTTCAACAACGCAACTTCCTCGCAAGACGTGATATCGACACGTTGTAGGGCCCTCTAATGTCCCGCAAGTCAGGTTGTCGTCCTTTTAACAGCTCACGACGTACGATCCGCGACGGAAAAATAGAGCAAAAGAACAAAAGTGGCCTGAAACTGATGAAAACGTTCAATTTTGGGCTCCATAAATGGGCATAGCGAGCAAGCTAGCTACCCCGGTCGTAGAGCTCTCAGAGAGCTTTGCAACGGTATGCTGTGCGCTGCGTAACTCCTTACGGATCAAAAGTTATGGGCACCGGAGCGACGGAGACCTGGTCACAAACCCAACGCCCTCGGTTTGCGGGCCCGGCCTCTACGTGAAGCGAAGTTGTCTTGCCCAATGTTCCGTGGGATTCGGTAATAGAGATTTGGTGGATACAGCATCTTGGCAACCCTAACCAGGGCAAAAAAAATTGAAAAGGGAGTGCAACCCAATGACTTCCCAAGGGGTCACCCATCCTAGTACTACTCTCGCCCAAGCATGTTTAACTTCGGAGTTTGGATGGGATCCGGTGCATTAGTGCTGGTATGATCGCACCCATCATGTTGAGGGCACAATTCCTATATGTGTTAACGGTTCACAATGCCAGCCTAGAGAGATGGCCCATTCAAAAGGCCCAATGGGATTAACGAAAACCCATCCACTTCAACAACGCATCATCCTCGCAAGACGTGATATCGACACATTGTAGGGCCCTCTGATGTCATGCGAGTCAGGTTGTCGTCCTTTTAAGAGCTCACGAAGTATGATACGGGATGAAAAAACTGAGCAAAAGAAGAAAAGTGGCTTGAAACTGATGAAAATGTTCAATTTTGGGCTCCAAAAACGGGCACAGCGAGCAAGCTTGCTGACCCCGTGGTAGAGCTCTTAGAGAGCTTTGCAACGGTATGCTATGCGCCGCGTAACTCCTTACGGATCAAAAGTTATGGGCACCGGAGCGACGGAGACCTGGTCACAAACCCTACGCCCTCGGTTTGCGGGCCCGGCCACTATGTGAAGCGAAGTTGTCTTACCCAATGTTCCGTGGGATTCGTTAATAGAGATTTGGTGGATAAAGTATCTTGGCAACCCTAACCAGGGCAAAAAAAATTGAAAAGCCGGTGCAACACGAGGACTTCTCAAGGGCTCACCCATCCTAGTACTACTCTCGCCCAAGCACGCTTAACTTCGGAGTTCTGATGGGATCTGGTGCATTAGTGCTGGTATGATCGTACTCGTCAGGTTGACAGCACAATTCCTATATGTGTTAACGGTTCACAGTGCCAGCCTAGAGAGATGGCCCATTCAAAAGGCCCAATGGGCTTAACGACAACCCATCCACTTCAACAACACAGCATCCTCGCAAGACGTGATATCGACACGTTGTAGGGCCCTCTGATGTACCGCGAGTCAGGTTGTCGTCCTTTTAACAGCTCACGACGTACGATCCGGGACGGAAAAACAGGGCAAAAGAAGAAAAGTGTCTTGAAACTGATGAAAACGTTCGATTTTGGGCTACAAAAATTGGCATAGCGAGCAAGCTAGCTGCCCCCGTCGTAGAGCTCCCAGAGAGCTTTGCAACGGTATGCTGTGCGCCGCGTAACTCCTTACGGATCAAAAGTTATGGGCACCGGAGCGACGGAGACCTGGTCAAAAACCCTACGCCCTCGGTTTGCGGGCCCGACCTCTACGTGAAACGAAGTTGTCTTGCCCAATGTTCCGTGGTATTCGGTAATAGAGATTTGGTGGATAATGTATCTTGGCAACCCTAACCAGGGCAAAAAAAATTGAAAAGGGGGTACAACACGAGGACTTCCCAGGGGGTCACCCATCCTAGTACTACTCTTACCCAAGCACGCTTAACTTCGGAGTTATGAGGGGATCCGTTACATTAGTGCTGGTATGATCACACCCGTCATGTTGAGGGCACAATTCCTATATCTGTTAATGATTCACAGTGCCAGCCTAGAGAGATGACCCATTCAAAAGGCCCAATGGGCTTAACGACAACCCATCCACTTCAACAACGTAGCATCCTCGCAAGATGTGATATTGACACGTTGTAGGGCCCTCTGATGTCCCGCGAGTCAGGTTGTTGTCCTTTTAACAGCTCACGACGTATAATCCGGGATGAAAAAATAGAGCAAAAGAACAAAAGTGGCTTGAAACTGATAAAAACATTCGATTTTGGGCTCTAAAAAGGGCACAGCGAGCAAGCTAACTGCCCCCGTCGTAGAGCTCTCAGAGAGCTTTGCAACGGTATGCTGTGCGCCGCGTAACTCTTTACGGATCAAAAGTTATGGGCACCGGAACGACGGAGACCTGGTCACAAACCCTACGCCCTCGGTTTGCGGGCCTGGCCTCTACGTGAAGCGAAGTTGTCTTGCCCAATGTTCCATGGGATTCGGTAATAGAGGTTTGGTGGATAAAGTATCTTGGAAACCCTAGCCAGGGCAAAAAAAATTGAAAAGGGGGTGCAACACGAGGACTTCCCAGTGGGTCGCCCATCCTAGTACTACTCTCGCCCAAGCACACTTAACTTCGGAGTTCTGATGGGATCCGGTGCACTAGTGCTGGTATGATCGCACCCGTCATGTTGAGGGCACAATTCCTATATGTGTTAACGGTTCACAGTCCCAGCCTAGAGAGATGGCCCATTGAAAAGGCCCAATGGGCTTAACGACAACCCATTCACTTCAACAACGCAACATCCTAGCAAGACGTGATATTGACACGTTGTAGGGCCCTCTGATGTCCCGCGAGTCAGGTTGTCGTCCTTTTAACAGCTCATGATGTACAATCCGAGATGAAAAAATAGAGCAAAAGAACAAAAGTGGCCTAAAACTGATAAAAACATTTGATTTTGGGCTCCAAAAAGGGGCACAGTGAGCAAGCTAGCTGCCACCGTCGTAGAGCTCTCAGAGAGCTTTGCAACGGTTTGTTGTGTGCCGCGTAACTCCTTACGGATCAAAAGTTATGGGCACCGGAGCGACGGAGACCATGTCACAAACCCTACGCCCTCGGTTTGCGGGCCCAGCCTCTATGTGAAGCGAAGTTGTTTTACCCAATGTTCCGTGGGATTCGGTAATAGAGATTTGGTGGATAAAGTTTTTTTGGCAACCATAACCAGGGCAAAAAAAATTGAAAAGCGGGTGCAACACGAGGACTTCCCAGGGGGTCACCCATCCTAGTACTACTCTCGCCCAAGCACGCTTAACTTCGGAGTTCTGATGGGATCCGGTGCATTAGTGCTGGTATGATCGCACCCGTTGTGAGGTCCAACCCCGAATAACGTGTGTTACCTTGATTTGCGTGCCATAGACCCCTAATTATATGACCGACCTTAGATTACGTGTCCTATCTTGGTTTTCGTGCATACCTCGTCATACGTGCCTTGACCTAGAATAGTGTGCCCCAATCCCCGACTCACGTGCGGTACCTAGAAATACATGCCGTAACCTCGATGAACATGCGTTACCTCGTTTCGTGTGTCCTAACCTTGAACTACGTACCTTAACCTAGGTTTAAGAGTCGTACCTCGATTTGCGTGCATTGCATTGGATTACGTGCCTTGCATTGGTTTACGTGCATTAGTCTTGAAGTTCGTGTCTTACCTCGTAGTTCGTGTCTACCTCATGATTCGTTCCCTGTATTGATTTATGTGTGTGTCTCGTTGTGCGTGCCCTAGACTTAGGAAAGCGTGCCCACACGCTAATCAATAAAGAATCCTACACAAAGCACTATACTATAAAATAATCCTACAAACACCACTAACTATTATTATAATCCTAATTCAAATCTCTACAAAATCACTAACACCTAAATATTATATTTTAAACTCACTACATGACAAAATCTCACAAACCTCTAAACATATCCTATATTCTATTCTACCTAAAATCCCTAAATACCCAACATTCTCTTACACACATGTTAAAACAATTCAAAAGATGACACAAATCTGAATTTTTGCATGCCCAAGGCCAACATATGCATCAACTTTTGCAAAAGCCTCATTTTTCTCTCATTTCTCTCACTTTCCTCACATTTTCTCTCTCTCCCTCTCGCTCTCTCTCTCCATTTCGGTTTTGGCTGAGTTCTCTCCACCTCTTAGCTCATCTTCATCATCCTATGGTGCATCAAGACAAACCACAAGCAAAGAAACTCACCCAAGCAAGCTAGGATGCAAGAAACACACATGCAAGCATTTTGAGTCACCATTTTCGGCCTTGGTGAGTTTTTAAGCTTCCATTTCTTTTCTTCTTGTTCTAACCTCATGCATGTGCTAAGAGATTGATCACTAAGCTAGGAAAAATAGAGAAAAGCTAGTTGGAATCTCGGCTAAGCAAGAAGAAGAAGAGATTTGAGCTTCAACAAGGTTTTTGAGCATTTTTTGGGTTGATTGCAAAGGTGAGGGCTAAAACCTTTTGAAAACTCTTCAAAAATCCACATGCATGCTAATAAATGTGTGTATTTTCTTCTGTACTTGAGGTATGAGGTCGTTCATAAGCTTAAACAACCATGCATGGCAAGATCTTGGCTTGAAAATGATGCTAGGTGAAGTCGACATTGTTGACAGCACTCTGACCAGTCTGTTCGAGGTACGTTTAGCTAGGAAAATGATGTTGAAAATACATGAAAATTGGTAGGTGTCTATTTTGGACAGTTTTGAACATTTTTCCCAGAAATAGGCCAAAGCTAATTTTGAGTCTAAGGTCCTCAAAATGGCAAATCTTTAAAATGTGACCAAATCTGGAAATCTGGAAAAATGAAGCAGGTTTTGGCAGATGCACTGACCATGTGGAACGAACCATATTTTACTTAGTAAATGATGTCCAAAATGTATTAAATTTTTGTGTGCTGCTATATTTTTCAGTTCTGGACAATTTTTTCAGAAATGGACCAAGGCTAGAACTGACCCTAAGGACCTCAAAAACGTCAATTTCTGAAAAGTGTGCAAATCTGGACAGTTTTGTGCTATTCCACTGTTTCGGATATATCTAATGATCCCGAACTCCAATTGATGCAAGGTTTGTTTCTAATTTTAGTTAACTTCTTGAGCTTTAATTTGACATCTTATTCACTGAATTTGGATATTGTTTGCTTATCCGATTGATTGTGAGAAGACAGCCTGTTGCAGTAAGGGTTTCACTTAATGTTGTGCTTGGAAATATTGTTGTGACTCCTCTTGTTGAATTAGATGCTTGGGATTGTAGCTACGGGATGTTGTGTGGACTGTTTTGAATGTTTGAGGATGTTGAATTAAATGATGCATGGTTTGAGATTGACCTTGAGTTGGGTTGAGGCCCAAATTGCACGAATATACATGAAATGGAAACCATAATGACTAGGTAGTTTTGCTAAGTATTGATCAATTGGATATTGTGTGGGAATTATATGCTTAGTGGGCTGCCCGTTAATGTCTTATAACTTCAAATGTGATTTTGACCATTGCATGTTGGCAAATAAGCTTTTCTTGCACCCGAACCCATGATTGATGTCATTGCATGTTGAATAATCTTATCACTTGATCACGTGGACTTCTTAATGAGTTATATGGCCTGTTTTACATGTGTTACATGGCTGCCCGTTTAATTTTCATATAACTCTATATGCCTTCAAGTGAAATTTTCCTGTCTTATCGTGCCTTGCTTGTTTACCTGTCATAAATGTGCATTGAATACAAGGTTGCAACCTTTCCTGTTGGCATGGTAGCGATCACGCACACCGGGAGGCATCGGGCTTGCCGGTGCACCCGTGACTACCATGGTCCCATTCCCTCTCTTGTTTGGGGGCTAGACTTCCTCGAAGAGTTAGGTCGTAGGATTTCGGGGTACATCCGGAGTACACCCACCTGGCGTGTTTGGGGGATGATTTGAAGTCGGCCGCAACAACTGATTCTGGAACTGATCTGAGAGCAAAAGCTCACCGTATCCTTTTACTGTGTGTATAAGTACTCTCGCTTGGTTCCTAGAGAACCTCGGGGAGAAAAGACTGGTATTTCTGTTCCTGTACTTATATTATTGTTACATTCATGCTTGCAAAAGGATTTTCATAAGTTGAACCGGAAAATGAGTTTCAAAACCTATTTCTCGTTCCCCCTCGCTGAGTTCATAAGGACTCACCCTCTTTTATCATCTCAGGTCAAGAAGATCAAGAACAGGTACTCGAGGACGATGTGCCTAACGATGATTCCTTGGAGTGATTGCCTATCCCTACGTGCTTTTGTGCTTTGCCTGAAAGTGGTTGCTATATGGATGTTGTGTTTGATTGCAAACTACTCATTTTATTGATGTAAATGACCCCGTTGTAATTTGGGTCTAATTATGGGATTGTACTATCTATAACCGGACGAACTTTTATTTGGTTGTTTGCTTTCGTTTTCTTCATTAGTAGTTATCGTTGGCATTCAAACCACTAGATGAACAATCAACTAAGTTAATTCTATCTAATTTCACTTAGGTGCTCATTTGCAAACTAAAGGATAATAGGTACTTGCATGATAGGAAATTGACAAATAAACGGGACATAGTTATCATGTTAGGCTTATTAACCAAACGAGACTTTCAAGATAAACTAGTAGGCAAATCGGTTGGTGACAAATAGGAGTCCTTAATGGAATTGGATTAATGATTGGAATAATTGAGGCATTTAGAGAATTAGGTCAAACCAAAGAGCCCAATTACAGCCGTTATGCTGCCGGTTTACCGAAAAATTTTGGAGTTTAGGCCAAAATATTAAGCGTTAAATCTTCATGAACGGTTAAGTACGTGAAATGATATGAACGTTTAGATCACACCCTAGTCTAACCTTCATAGGTCGGGTTGGGGCGTGACACCTTATAGTAGAATGGTATCAGAGCTTAGTTTAGTAACTAGGCGTTAGCTGGGTTCAACTCTCGGACCATGGGTAAAAGCCTAAGGTAATTATGATGTCTTGTTTATATGTGTTAATGTGTGCTAATGTGCTTTAATTGCTTTGAGAATTGAATACTATGTTCCTTTGTGGACTATATGTATTATGTGTCATGTACACCGACACGTTAGTGCCCTCAATATTGCATGCATGCTTTTATACTCCTTCCTTCATACATGTGCATGTTATATAACCGTGAATGATTGTTTATACACATAGATAGTTAGGATTAGGACTTTTAGGGAAGTGAATTTGTGCAGGACGAACGAAAAGGCTCGGTTAGAGATTTCTGGCATCTTTACAGGTACTCAATGGATCATATATATTATTGGATATGCATATATAAAATGCGTAGCACAGGTATAATTGTTGAGGTAAAGTTATCTCCTTATCTTTGGAATATCTATACATGTAATTAAGTTATCAATTTTGTAGCCATAAAGTTCTTGATTCTGTTAAATTGTTCTTCTAATTGTGGTTCAAGAATAAATGTTAAGGACATACAACTTCCCTTAGATATAAGAATATACTATTGGACATGTGGAGTAATCTATCTATATATTCGTATGCCTATAATGGAAGTTTGACTTAGGAGCTGCTTTTGAATCAAATTCTTATATCTTCAAATGGTATAATAGACTATTTATATGATTGAATCCTTACTTGATTGGAATTAAGCATCGTTGAACCTAATAAGGTGTATATTAACGAGTTTCAAGTTTACTCAAGGGTAAGATTGTGACCTAGAAATTAAGAGATGAACTCGTGGAAATGGACGATAGGGGTTAGATTATTAAGGTGTGAATAATGTGTTTAAGTAACTTAACAATGGATGACCTCAAGACATGTAGGCAACTCTGGAGACCGAATTTAACAAGGTTGATGATTCTTTAATATAACAAGATATAAGGATGATGTAATCAATGAATTCACGTAGCTAGAACTCGTGTTTGGAAAGCTGCACCTAAAATGTTAGGTCGGATAGAAGTGTAAGGAATTGAATTATACATTAGATGACTAACATTGCTAAAGGTCCTAAGTTGGATATTGGTGATATTAAGAATCATGGTATTAAATTGTTGCCCCTCGGATTTAGTTATGATTATGCGAAGTAAGTCATTCTATGCACTCGTTATTTGGATACCCTAAAGGATATTAGGAAGCATATATCCCTAAGTATTACCGATGGACCTAATATATAAACCATGGAAATGAGATTAAAGCATTCGGTTACAAAGTGGAGTCGTTAGGGTATGATTAGTAATCCTAAATAGCTAATAGTGAGTATGCATGATGATTCATGGTGAACCGTAGGGCCTAAGGTCAATGAGTCTTGATGCTCTTAGCTAGTTGAACATGTAAATGAGAAGAGTAAGATTTCATATAGTTAAGATAGATATGAATTAGAGTTACGATGACCCAAGAGACTGTTGTTAGACAACCGTATTTAAGTGCACCGTTTCACTTCTAAAAACTAGCGGTTGGTAAACTTCGAATCGTGGTCGTTGAATAGAGGGTGAATCTTGTAGTGATAGTTAAATAAGTGGTTGATTACTTTTGAAGTTCTATTAGGTTATGTTGAAGGATGCCTCGTGATCATAATTCTTATGTTGATACAACCCTGAAGTTATCTCGCGTAAGTATTTTATGAGCTAGATCATTTCGGTACCCATTTATTGCCCTAGGATTGTTGTTGTATGGCCGGTAACCTAGTAGAGCATTGATATCACCTACATGGCGATGAACCCAGCTTAGTAACATTAATGTCGAAGATATATTGGCGGGCATTAAGTATTCAAAGGAATGACTAGGTCGCTAAATGAGTAGGACCATTGTCTTCTTAAGTATGACGTAACCTTGGATTGAGGTGAGTGGAATTTATTTGAGGTTGAAACTAATCGCCTTAGGAGTTTTGGATAAGATTAAAAGAAAATTATGAAGTCTCGTGACTTGAAGATAGAGATTCGAATAAGGAAATAAATTGTGGATCATAAGCTGATGAATTTTACTTGTAAGAGTTGAACTAGTGCTACATGATTAGTTACTCATGCAATTTCAATGGCAATTTGTTGATGGTACTTAATAAACCTTAGAGTTTGAGTTTCATGAACCTCAACAGTCTTTCTCCTTGATTACGGGCGTGAAGGTTAACGAAGCTGGGAAAGGATGTTAGTGAATAGGAGCCTATGATCGGGAGACTAGTCATTAGAAGATTTGCTAATCTAATGTACCTGCGAGATAAGAAGGGCTATAATACCATCGATAGATGACGATTTGAGATGGATCAGTTTGTTTGGAGAGTTTTTCCTGAAAATAGAGTCGTATTGTGGAAACGACCCATAACATGTGTATGTCCTAGGTGTTAACAATTTTGAAGCTAGTTGATAGAATATGTAAATCTGATATAGATCTATCGTCTTGAAATTAGCGTATGTCACCCTAGGACCATGGAATTATTATGATATTCCTTTTGAGGTATGAATGTGAGATTGACACAACATGAGTCATGATTTTGGAGTTACAGTTCTATTGTTAGAATACCGATGCAACTTTGATGACTATGTTTGAAGACTCTAACCTTAGTTAATGAACTTGACCTTAAGATCAAATGGAGAATAGAGTCGTTCAAAGAAAAGAACTATAAATGTAGAGGTCACACCGAACTAAATGATTGGAGAAACATAGGAAGTGAATTGGTTATGGTAAGAGATCACCAAACACGGGACGAACCGGAGTAGGAAGAATAACAAGGGTCAGAATCCGTCTAAATGACCTCAATAGACAAGAATGAATTTCGGGACGAAATTCTTTTAAGGAGGGGAGGATGTGAGGCCCGACCCTGAATAACGTGTGTTACCTTGATTTGCGTTCCATAGACCCCTAATTATATGACCGACCTTGGATTACGTGTCCTATCTTGGTTTTCGTGCATACCTCGTCATACGTGACTTGACCTAGAATAGTGTGCCCTAATCCCCGACTCATGTGTGGTACCTAGAAATACATGCCCTGACCTCGATGTACATGCGTTACCTCGTTTTGAGTGCCCTAACCTTGAACTGTGTACCTTAACCTAGGTTTAAGAGTCGTACCTCGATTTACGTGCCTTGCATTGGATTACGTGCCTTGCATTGGTTTACGTGCATTTACCTAGGATTGCATGCATTAGTCTTGAAGTCCGTATCTTACCTCGTAGTTCGTGTCTACCTCGTGATTCGTGCCCTGTATTGATTTCTGTGTGTGTCTCGTTGTGCGTGCCCTAGACTTAGAAAAGTGTGCCCGCACGCTAATCAATAAATAATCCTACACAAAGCACTAGACTATAAGATAATCATACAAACACCACTAACTATTATTATAATTCTAATTCAAATCTCTACAAAATCCACTAACACCTAAATATTATATTTTAAACTCACTACATGACAAAATCTCACAAACCTCTAAACATATCCTATATTCTATTCTACCTAAAATCCCTATATACCCAACATTCTCTGACACACATGTTAAAACAATTCAAAAGTTGACACAAATCTGAATTTTTGCATGCCCAAGGCCAACATATGCATCAACTTTTGCAAAAGCCTCATTTTTCTCTCATTTCTCTCACTTTCCTCACATTTTCTCTCTCTCCCTCTCACTCTCTCTCTCCATTTCGGTTTTGGCTGAGTTCTCTCCACCTCTTAGCTCATCGTCATCATCCTATGGTGCATCAAGACAAACCACAAACAAAGAAACTCACCCAAGCAAGCTAGGATGCAAGAAACACACATGCAAGCATTTTGAGTCACCATTTTCGGCCTTGGTGAGTTTTTAAGCTTCCATTTATTTTCTTCTTGTTCTAACCTCATGCATGTGCTAAGAGATTGATCACTAAGCTAGGAAAAATAGAGAAAAGCTAGTTGGAATCTCGGCTAAGCAAGAAGAAGAAGAGATTTGAGCTTCAACAAGGTTTTTGAGCATTTTTTGGGTTGATCGCAAAGGTGAGGGCTAAAACCTTTTGAAAACTCTTCAAAAATCCACATGCATGCTATTAAATGTGTGTATTTTCTTCTTTACTTGAGGTATGTGGTCGTTCATAAGCTTAAACAACCATGCATGGCAAGATCTTGGCTTGAAAATGATGCTAGGTGAAGTCGAAATTGTTGATAGCTCTCTGACCAGTCTGTTCGAGGTAAGTTTAGCTAGGAAAATGATGTTGAAAATACATTAAAATTGGTATGTGACTATTTTGGACAGTTTTGAACATTTTTCTCAGAAATAGGCCGAAGCTAATTTTGAGTCTAAGGTCCTAAAAATGGCACATCTTTAAAATGTGACCAAATCTGGAAATCTGGAAAAATGAAGCAGGTTTTGGCAGATGCACTGACCTTGTGGAACGAACCATATTTTACTTAGTAAATGATGTCCAAAATGTATTAAATTTTTGTGTGCTGCTAGAATTTTCAATTCTGGACAATTTTGTCAGAAATGGACCAAGACTAAAACTGACCCTAAGGACCTCAAAAACATCAATTTCTGAAAAGTGTGCAAATCTAGACAGTTTTGTGCTATTCCACTGTTTCGGCTATATCTAATGATCCCGAACTCCAACTGATGCAAGGTTTGTTTCTGATTTTAGTTAACTTCTTAAGATTTAATTTGACATCTTATTCACTGAATTTGGATATTGTTTGCTTATCCGATTGATTGTGAGAAGACAGCCTGTTGCAGTAAGGGTTTCACTTAATGTTGTGCTTGGAAATATTGTTGTGACTCCTCTTGTTGAATTAGATGCTTGGGATTGTAGCTACGGGATGTTGTGTGGACTGTTTTGAATGTTTGAGGATGTTGAATTAAATGATGCATGGTTTGAGATTGACCTTGAGTTGGGTTGAGGCCCAAATTGCACGAATATACATGAAATGGAAACCATAATGACTAGGTAGTTTTGCTAAGTATTGATCAATTGGATATTGTGTGGGAATTATATGCTTAGTGGGCTGCCCGTTAATGTCTTATAACTTCAAATGTGATTTTGACCATTGCATGTTGGCAAATAAGCTTTTCTTGCACCCGAACCCATGATTGATGTCATTGCATGTTGAATAATCTTATCACTTGATCACGTGGACTTCTTAATGAGTTATATGGCCTGTTTTACATGTGTTACATGGCTGCTCGTTTAATTTTCATATAACTCTATATGCCTTCAAGTGAAATTTTCCTGTCTTATCGTGCCTTGCTTGTTTACCTGTCATAAATGTGCATTGCATACAAGGTTGCAACCTTTCCTGTTGGCATGGTAGCGATCACGCACATCTGGCGGCATCGGGCTTGCCGGTGCACCCGTGACTACCATGGTCCCATTCTCTCTCTTGCTTGGGGGCAAGACTTCCTCGGAGAGTTAGGTCGTAGGATTTTGGGGTACATCCGGAGTACACCCACCTGGCGTGTTTGGGGGATGATTTGAAGTCGGCCGCAACAACTGATTCTGGAACTGATCTGAGAGCAAAAGCTCACCGTATCCTTTTACTGTGTGTATAAGTACTCTCGCTTGGTTCCTAGAGAACCTCGGGGAGAAAAGACAGGTATTTCTATTCTTGTACTTATATTATTGTTACATTCATGCTTGCAAAAGGATTTTCATAAGTTGAACCGGAAAATGAGTTTCAAAACCTATTTCTCGTTCCCCCTCGTTGAGTTCATAAGGACTCACCCTCTTTTATCAACTCAGGTGAAGAAGATCAAGAACAGGTACTCTAGGACGATGTGCCTAACGATGATTCCTTGGAGTGATTGCCTGTCCCTACGTGCTTTTGTGCTTTGCCTGAAAGTGGTTGCTATATAGATGTTGTGTTTGATTGCAAACTACTCATTTTATTGATGTAAATGACCCCGTTGTAATTTGGGTCTAATTATGGGATTGTACTATCTATAACCGGACGAACTTTTATTTGGTTGTTTGCTTTTGTTTTCTTCATTAGTAGTTATCGTAGGCATTCAAACCACTAGATGAACAATCAACTAAGTTAATTCTATCTAATTCAACTTAAGTGCTCATTTGCAAACTAAAGGATAATAGGTACTTGCATGATAGGAAATTGACAAATAAACGGGACATAGTTATCATGTTAGGCTTATTAACCAAACGAGACTTTCAAGATAAACTAGTAGGCAAATCGGTTGGTGACAAATAGGAGTCCTTAATGGAATTGGATTAATGATTGGAATAATTGAGGCATTTAGAGAATTAGGTCAAACCAAAGAGCCCAATTACAACCGTTATGCTGCTGGTTTACTGAAAATTTTTGGAGTTTAGGCGAAAATGTTAAGCGTTAAATCTTCATGAATGGTTAAGTATGTGAAATGATAAGAACGTTTAGATCACACCCTAGTCTAACCTTCATAGGCCGGGTTGGGGCGTGACACTTGTCATGTTGAGGGTACAATTCCTATATGTGTTAACGGTTCACAGTGCCAGCCTAGAGAGATGGCCCATTCAAAAGGCCCAATGGGCTTAACGATAACCCATCCGCTTCAACAACGCAGCATCCTCGCAAGACGTGATATCGACACGTTGTAGGGCCCTATGATGTATCGCAAGTCAGGTTGTCGTCTTTTTAACAGCTCACGACATACGATCCGGGATGGAAAAACAGGGCAAAAGAAGAAAAGTGTCTTGAAATTGATGAAAATGTTCAATTTTGGGCTCCAAAAAGGGGCACATCGAGCAAGCTGGCTGCCCCCGTCGTAGATCTCTCAGAGAGCTTTGCAACGGTATGTTGTGCGCCGCGTAACACCTTACGGATCAAAAGTTATGGGCACCAGAGCGACGGAGACCTGGTCACAAACCCTATGCCCTCAGTTTGCGGGCCCGGCCTCTACGTGAAGCGAAGTTGTCTTGCCCAATGTTCCGTGGGATTCGGTAATAGAGATTTGGTGGATAAAGTATCTTGGAAACCCTAGCCAGGGCAAAAAAAATTGAAAAGTGGGTGCAACCCGAGGACTTCCCAGTGGGTCGCCCATCCTAGTACTACTCTCGCCCAAGCACTCTTAACTTCGGAGTTCGGATGGGATCCGGTGCATTAGTGCTAGTATGATCTTACCCATCATGTTGAGGGCACAATTCCTATATGTGTTAACGGTTCACAGTACCAGCCTAGAGAGATGGCCCATTCAAAAGGCCCAATGGGCTTAACGACAACCCATCCGCTTCAACAACGCAGCATCCTCGCAAGACATGATATCGACACATTGTGGGGCCCTCTGATGTACCGCGAGTCAGGTTGTCGTCCTTTTAACAGCTCACGAGCAAAAGAAGAAAAGTGGCTTGAAACTGATGAAAACGTTCGAGTTTGGGCTCCAAAAATGGGCACAACGAACAAGCTAGCGGCCCCGTCGTAGAAAACTCAGAGAGCTTTGCAACGGTATGCTGTGCACCGCGTAACTCCTTACGGTTCAAAAGTTATGGGCACCGGAGCGGCGGAGACCTGGTCACAAACCCTATGCCCTCGGTTTGCGAGCCCGGCCTCTATGTGAAGCGAAGTTGTCTGACCCAATGTTCTATGGGATTCGGTAATAGAGATTTGATAGAAAAAGTATCTTGGCAACCCTAACCAGGGCACAAAAAATTGAAAAGGGGGTGCAACACGAGGACTTCCCAGGGGGTCACCCATCCTAGTACTACTCTCGCCCAAGCACGCTTACCATCGGAGTTCTGATGGGATCCGGTGAATTAGTGCTGGTATGATCGCACCCGTCATGTTGAGGGCACAATTCCTATATGTGTTAACGATTCACAGTGCCAGCCTAGAGAGATGGCCCATTCAAAAGGCCCAATGGGCTTAACGACAACCCATCCACTTTAACAACGCAGCATCCTCGCAAGACGTGATATCGACACATTGTAGGGCCCTCTAATGTCCCGCAAGTCAGGTTGTCGTCCTTTTAACAGCTCATGACGTACAATCCGGGATGAAAAAATAGAGCAAAAGAACAAAAGTGGCCTGAAACTGATGAAAACGTTCGATTTTGGGCTCCAAAAAGGGCACAACGAGCAAGCTAGCTGCCCCCGTCGTAGAGCTCTCAGAGAGCTTTCCAACGGTATGCTGTGCACCGCGTAACTCCTTACGGATCGAAAGTTATGTGCACCGGAGCAACGGATACCTGGTCATAAACCCTACGCCCTCGGTTTGAGGGCCCGACCTCTACGTGAAGCGAAGTTGTCTTGCCAAATTTTCCGTGAGATTCGGTAATAGAGATTTGGTGGATAAAGTATTTTGGAAACCCTAGCCAGGGCAAAAAAAATTGAAAAGGGGGTGTAACACGAGGACTTACCAGGGGGTCACCTATCGTAGTACTACTCTCGCCCAAGCACGCTTAACTTCGGAGTTCTGATGGGATCCGGTGCATTAGTGCTGGTATGATCGCACCCGTCATGTTGAAGGCACAATTCCAATATGTGTTAACGGTTCACAATCATTGCATAGAGAGATGGCCTATTCAAAAGGCCCAATGGGCTTAACGATAACCCATCCACTTCAACAACGCAGCATCCTCGCAAGACGTGATATCGACACGTTGTAGGGCCCTCTGATGTCCCGCGAGTCAGGTTGTCGTCCTTTTAATAGCTCACGACATACGATCCGAGACGGAAAAGTAGAGCAAAATAACAAAAGTGGCATGAAACTGATGAAAACGTTCGATTTTGGGATCCAAAAACAAGCACATTGAGCAAGCTAGCTGCCCCCGTCGTAGAGCTCTCAGAAAGATTTACAACTATATGTTGTGCACCGCGTAACTCCTTACGGATCAAAAGTTATGGGTATCGGAGCGACGGAGACCTGGTCACAAACCCTACGCCATCGGTTTGCGGGCCCGGCCTCTACGTGAAGCGAAGTTGTCTTGCCCAATGTTCCGTGAGATTCGGTAATAGAGATTTGGTGGATAAAGTATCTTGGCAACCCTAACCAGGGCAAAAGAAATTGAAAAGGGGGTACAACACGAGGACTTCCCAGGGGGTCACCCATCCTAGTACTACTCTCTCCCAGGCACGCTTAACTTCGGAGTTCTGATGGGATCCGGTGCATTAGTGCTGGTATGATCGCACCCGTCATGTTGAGAGCACAATTTCTTTATGTGTTAACGGTTCACAGTGCCAGCGTAGAGAGATGGCCCATTCAAAAGGCCCAATGGGATTTACGACAACCCATCCGTTTCAACAATGCAGCATCCTCGCAAGACATGATATCGACACATTGTAGGGCCCTCTGATGTACCGCAAGTCAGGTTGTCGTCCTTTTAACAGCTCACGACGTACGATCAGGGACGGAAAAATAGGGCAAAAGAAGAAAAGTGACCTGAAACTGATGTAAACGTTCAATTTTGGGCTCCAAAAATGGGCAAAGCGAGCAAGCTCATTACCCATGTCGTAGAGCTCTCTAAGAGCTTTGCAACGGTATGTTGTGCGCCGCTTAACTCCTTACGGATAAAAAGGTATGGGCACCGTAGCGATGGAGACCTGGTCACAAACCCTACGTCCTCGATTTATGGGCCCAGCCTCTACGTGAAGCAAAGTTGTCTTGCCCAATGTTCCGTGGGATTCGGTAATAGAGATTTGGTGGATAAAGTATCTTGGCAACCCTAACAAGGGCAAAAAAAATTGAAAAGGGGTGCAACACGAGGACTTCCCATGGGGTCACCAATCCTATTACTACTCTCGCCCAAGCACGCTTAACTTTGGAGTTCTGATGGGATCCGGTGCATTATTGCTGGTATGATCGCACCCGTCAAGTTGAGTGCACAATTCTTATATGTGTTAACGGTTCACAGTCCCAGCCTAGAGAGATGGCCCATTCAAAAGGCCGAATGGGCTTAACGACAACCCATCTGCTTTAACAACGCAGCATCCTCGCAAGATGCGATATCGACACGTTGTATGGCCCTCTGATGTACCGCATGTCAGGTTGTTGTCCTTTTAACAACTCACGACGTACAATCCGGGATGGAAAAATAGAGCAAAAGAACAAATGTGGCCTGAAACTGATGAAAACGTTCGATTTTGGGCTCCAAAAAGGGGCACATCGAGCAAGTTGGCTGCCCCTGTTGTTGAGCTCTCAGAGAGTTTTGCAACGGTATGTTGTGCGCCGCGTAACTCCTTACGGATCAAAAGTTATGGGCACCGCAGTGACGGAGACCTGGTCACAAACCCTACGTCCTCGGTTTGCGTGCCCGTCCTCTACGTGAAGCGAAGTTGTCTTGCCCAATGTTCCGTGGGAATCGGTATAAGAGATTTGGTGGATAAAGTATCTTCTCAACCCTAACCAGAGCAAAAAAAATTGAAAAGGGGGTGGAACACGAGGACTTCCCAATGGGTCACCCATCCTATTACTACTCTCGCCCAAGCACGCTTAACTTCGGAGTTCTGATGGTATCCGGTGCATTAGTGCTGGTATGATCGCACCCTTCATGTTGAGACACAATTCCTATATGTGTTAACGGTTCACAGTGCCAGCCTATATAGATGGCCCATTCAAAAGGCCCAATGGGCTTAACGACAACCCATCCGCTTCAACAACGTAGCATCCTCGCAAGACGTGATATCGACACGTTGTAGGGCCCTCTGATGTACCGCAAGTCAGGTTGTCATCCTTTTAACAACTCACGACGTACGATCCGGGATGAAAAAATAGAGCAAAAGAACAAAAGTGGCCTGAAATTGATGAAAACATTCAATTTTGGGCTCCAAAAAGGGGCACAATGAGCATGCTTGCTGCCCCCGTCGTAGAGCTCTCTGAGAGCTTTGCAACGGTATGTTGTGCACCGCGTAACTCCTTGCGGATCAAAAGTTATTGGCACCGGAGCAATGGATACTTGGTCGCAAACCCTACGCCCTCGGTTTGCGGGCCCGGCCTCTACTTGAAGCGAAGTTGTCTTGCCCAATGTTCCGTGGGATTCGGTAATAGAGATTTGGTGGATAAAGTATCTTGTCAACCCTAACAAGGGCAAAAAAAATTGAAAAGGGGGTGTAACACGAGGACTTCCCATGGGGACACCCATCCTAGTACTACTCTCGCCCAAGCATCCTTAACTTCGGAGTTCTGATGGGATCCGGTGCATTAGTGCTGGTATGATCGCAACCGTCATGTTGAGGGCACAATTCCTATAGGTGTTAACGGTTCACAGTGCCAGCGTGGATAGATGGCCCATTCAAAAGGCCCAATCGGCTTAATGACAACCAATCCGCTTCAACAACGCAGCATCCTCGCAAGACGTGATTCGACACGATATAGGGCCCTCTGATGTACTGCGAGTCAGGTTGTCGTCTTTTTAACAGCTCACAACGTACGATCCGGGATGGAAAAATAGGGTAAAAGAAGAAAAGTGGCCTGAAACTGATGAAAACGTTCGATTTTGGGATCCAAAAATGGGTACAGCGAGCAAGCTCGCTACCCCAGTCGTAGAGCTCTCAGAGAGCTTTGCAACGGTATGCTGTGCGCCGCGTAACTCCTTATGGATCAAAAGTTATGGGCACCGGAGCGAGGGAGACCTGGTCACAAACCCTACGCCCTCGGTTTGCGGGCCCGGCCTCTACGTGAAGCGAAGTTGTCTTGCCCAATGTTCCGTGAGATTCGGTAATAGAGATTTGGTGGATAAAGTATCTTGGCAACCCTAACCAGGGCAAAAGAAATTGAAAATGGGGTGCAACACGAGGACTTCCCAGGGGGTCACCCATCCTAGTACTACTCTCGCCTAAGCACGCTTAACTTCAGAGCTCTGATGGGATCCGGTGCATTAGTGCTGGTATGATCGCACCCGTCATGTTGAGGGCACAATTCCTTTATGTGTTAACGGTTCACAATGCCAGCCTAGAGAGATGGCCCATTCGAAAGGCCCAATGGGCTTAACGACAACCCATCCACTTCAACAATGCAGCATCCTCGCAAGACATGATATCGGCACATTGTAGGGCCCTCAGATGTACCGCAAGTCAGGTTGTCGTCCTTTTAACAGCTCACGACGTACGATCAGGGACAGAAAAATAGGGCAAAAGAAGAAAATTGGCCTAAAACTGATGTAAACGTTCAATTTTGGGCTCCAAAAATGGGCAAAGCGAACAAGCTCATTGCCCACGTCGTAGAGCTCTCTAAGAGCTTTGCAACGGTATGCTATACGCCGCGTAGCTTCTTACGGATCAAAAGTTGTGGGCACCGGAGCGACGGAGACCAGGTTACAAACCCTACGCCCTCGGTTTGCGTGCCCGGCCTATACGTGAAGCGAAGTTGTCTTGCCCAATGTTCCGTGGGATTTAGTAATAGAGATTTGGTGGATAAAGTATCTTGGCAACCCTAACAAGGGCAAAAAAAATTGAAAGGGGGTGCAACACGACGACTTCCCATGGGGTCACCAATCCTAGTACTACTCTCGCCAAAACACACTTAACTTCAGAGTTCTGATGGGATCCGGTGCTTTAGTGCTGGTATGATCGCACCCGTCATGTTGAGGGCATAATTCCTATATGTGTTAACGGTTCACAGTCCCAGCCTAGAGAGATGGACCATTCAAAAGGCCCAATGGGCTTAACGACAACCCATCTGCTTCAACAACGCAGCATCCTCGCAAGACGTGATATCGACACGTTGTAGGGCCCTCTGATGTACAGCGAGTCAGGTTGTCGCCTTTTAACAACTCACGACGTACGATCCTGGACAGAAAAATAGAGCAGAAGAACAAAAGTGGCAAGAAACTGATGAAAATGTTCGATTTTGGGCTCCAAAAAGGAGCACAGCGAGCAAGCTGGCTGCCCTCGTCGTAGAGCTCTCAGAGAGCTTTGCAACGGTATGCTGTGCGCCGCGCAATTCCTTACGGATCAAAAGTTATGGGCACCGGAGCGACGCACACTTGGTCACAAACCCTACGCCCTCAGTTTGCGGGCCCGGCCTCTACGTGAAGCAAAGTTGTCTTGTCCATTGTTCCGTGGGATTCGGTAATAGAGATTTGGTGGATAAAGTATCTTCGCAACCCTAACTAGGGCAAAAAAAATTGAAAAGGGGGTGCAACACGAGGACTTCCCAAGGGGTCACCCATCCTAAAAATTACTCTCGCCCAAGCACGCTTAACTTCCGAGTTCTGATGGGATCCGGTGCATTAATGCTTTTATGAACGCACCCATCATGTTGAGGCACAATTAATATATGTGTTAACGGTTCACAGTGCCAGCCTATAGAGATGGCCCATTCAAAAGGCCCAATGGGCTTAACGACAACCCATCCGCTTCAACAACGCAGCATCCTCGCAAGACGTGATATCGACACGTTGTAGGGCCCTTTGATGTACCTCGAGTCAGGTTGTCATCCTTTTAACAGCTCACGACGTACGATCCGCGACAAAAAAATAGGGCAAAAGAAGAAAAGTTTCCTGAAACTGATGAAAACGTTCGATTTTGGGCTATAAAAATGGGCACAGAGTGCATGCTAGCTGCCCTCGTTGTAGAGCTCTCAGAGAGCTTTGCAACGGTATGCGGTGCGCCACGTAGCTTCTTACGGATCAAAATTTATGGGCACCGGAGCGACGGAGACCTGGTCACAAACCCTACGCCCTTGGTTTGCGGGCCCGACCTCTACGTGAAGCGAAGTTGTCTTGCCCAATGATCTGCGGGATTCAATAATGGAGATTTGGTGGATAAAGTATCTTGGCAGCACTAACTAGGGCAAAAAAATTGAAAAGGGGGTGCAACACGAGTACTTCCCAGGGGGTCACCCATCCTAGTACTGCTCTCGCCCAAGCACTCTTCACTTCGGAGTTCTGGTGGGATCCAGTGCATTAGTGCTGGTATGATCGCACCCGTCATGTTGAGGGCACAATTCCTATATGTGTAACGGTTCACAGTGCTAGCCTAGAGAGATGGCCCATTGAAAAGGCCCAATGGGCTTAATGACAACCCATTTGCTTCAACAACGCAGCATCCTCGCAAGACGTGATATCGACACATTGTAGGGCCCCCTGATGTCCCGCGAGTCAGGTTATCGTCCTTTTAACAGCTCACGACGTACAATTCGGGACGGAAAAATAGAGCAATAGAACAAAAGTGGCCTCAAACTGATGAAAACGTTCGATTTAGGGCACCAAAAAGGGGCACAGCGAGCAAGCTAGCTGCCCCCGTCATAGAGGTCTCAGAGAGCTTTGTAACGGTAGGCTGTGTGCCGCGTAACTCCCTACAGATCAAAAGTTATGGGCACTGAAGCGACGCAGACCTGGTCACAAACACTACGCCCTCGGTTTGTGGGCCCAGCCTCTACGTGAAGCGAAGTTGTCTTGCCCAATGTTTCGTGGGATTCGGTAATAGAGATTTGGTGGATAAAGTATCTTCGTAACCCTAACCAGCGGAAAAAAAATTAAAGAGGGGATGCAACACGAGTACTTCCAAGGGGGTCACCCATCCTAGTACTACTCGCGCCCAAGCACGCTTAACTTTGGAGTTCCGATGGGATCCGGTGCATTAGTGCTGGTATGATTGCACCCGTCATGTTGAGGCACAATTCCTATATGTGTTAACGGTTCACAGTGCCAGCCTAGAGAGATGGCCCATTCAAAAGGCCCAATGGGCTTAACGATAACCCATCCGCTTCAACAACGCAGCATCTTCGTAAGACGTGATATCGACACATTGTAGGGCCCTCTGATGTACCTCGAGTCAGGTTCTCGTCCTTTTAACAACTCACAACGTACGATCTGGGACGAAAAAATAGGGCTAAAGAAGAAAAGTGCCCAGAAACTGATGAAAACGTTCGATTTTGGGCTCCAAAAATGGGTACAGCGAGCAAGCTTGCTGCCCCCGTGGTAGAGCTCTCAGAGAGCTTTGCAACGGTATGATGTGCACCGCGTAACTCCTTACGGATCAAAAGTTATGGGCACCGGAGCGACGGAGACCTGGTCACAAACCCTACGCCCTCAGTTTGCGGGACCGGCCTCTACGTGAAGTGAAGTTGTCTTGCCCAATTTTCTGTGGGATTCGGTCATAGAGATTTGGTGGATAAAGTATCTTGGCAACCCTAACCAGGGCAAAAAAAATTGTAAAGGGGGTACAACACGAGGACTTCCCATGGGGATACCCATCCTAGTACTACTCTCGCCCAAGCACGCTTAACATCGGAGTTTTGATGGGATCCGGTGCATTAGCGTTGGTATGATCGCAACCGTCATGTTGAGGGCACAATTCCTATATGTGTTAACGGTTCACAGTGCCAGCCTAGAGAGATGGCCCATTCAAAAGGCCCAATGGGCTTAACGACAACACATCCGCTTCAACAACGCAGTATCCTCGTAAGACGTGATATCGACACGTTGTAGGGCACTCTGATGTACCGCAAGTCAGGTTGTCGTCCTTTTAACAGCTCACGACGTACGATCCAGGACGAAGAAAAAGGGAAAAGAAGAAAAGTTTCCTGAAACTAATGAAAATGTTCAATTTTGGACTCCAAAAATGGGCACAGAGAGCAAGCTCGCTGCCTCCGTCGTAGAGCTCTCATAGAGCTTTGTAACGGTATGCTGTGCGCCGCGTAACTCCTTACGGATCAAAAGTTATGGGCACCGGAGCGACGGAGACCTGGTCACAAACCTTACGCCCTCGGTTTGCGGGCACGGCCTCTACGTGAAGCGAAGTTGTTTTGCCCAATGTTCCGTGAGATTTGGTAATAGAGATTTGGTGGATAAAGTATCTTGGCAACCCTAACCAGGGCAAAAGAAATTGAAAAGGGGTGCAACACGAAGACTTCCCAGGGGGACACCCATCCTAGTACTACTTTCGCCCAAGCACGCTTAACTTTGGAGTTCTGATGGGATCCGGTGCATTAGTGATGGTATGATCGCACCCGTCATGTTGAGGGCACAATTCCTTTGTGTGTTAACGGTTCACAGTGCCAGCCTAGAGAGATGGCCCATTCAAAAGGCCCAATGGGCTTAACGACAACCCATCCGCTTCAACAATGCAGCATCCTCGCAAGACATGATATCGACACATTGTACGGCCCTCTGATGTACCGCACGTCTGGTTGTCGTCCTTTTAACTGCTCACGACATACGATCAGGGATGGAAACATAGGGCAAAAGAAGAAAAGTGGCCTGAAACTGATGTAAACATTCAATTTTGGGCTCCAAAAATGGGCACAGTGAACAAGCTCACTGCCTACGTCGTAGAACTCTCTGAGAGCTTTTCAACAATATGCTGTGTGCCGCGTAACTCCTTACGGATCAAAAGTTATGGGCACCGGAGCGACGGAGACCTGGTCACAAACCCTACTCCTTCGGTTTGTGTGCCCGGCCTCTATGTGAAGCGAAGTTGTCTTGCCCAATGTTCCGTGGGATTCGGTAATAGAGAGTTGGTGGATAAAGTATCTTGGCAACCCTAACAAGGACAAAAAAAATTGAAAGGGGGTGCAACACGAGGACTTCTCATGGGGTCACCAATCCTAGTACTACTCTCGCCCAAGCACGCTTAACTTCGGAGTTCTGATGGGATCCGGTGCATTAGTGCTGGTATGATCACACCCGTCATGTTGAGGGCACATTTCCTATATGTCTTAACGGTTCACAGTCCCAGCCTAGAGTGTTGGCCTATTTAAAATGCCCAATGGGCTTAACGACAACCCATCTGCTTCAACAGCGCAGCATCCTTGCAAGACGTGATATCGACACGTTGTAGGGCCCTCTGCTGTACCGCGAGTTAGGTTGTCGTCCTTTTAACAACTCACGACGTATGACCCGGGACCGAAAAATAGAGCAAAAGAACAAAAGTAGCCTGAAACTGACGAAAACGTTCGAATTTGGGCTCCAAAAAGGAGCACAGCGAGAATGCTCGCTGCCCCCGTCGTAGAGCTCTTAGAGAACTTTGCAACAGTATGCTGTGTGCCGCGTAACTCCTTGCAGATCAAAAGTTATAGGCACCGGAGCAACGAAGACTTGGTGACAAAGCCTACGCCCTCGGTTCGCTGGCCCGGCCTCTACGTGAAGCGAAGTTGTCTTGCCCAATGTTCCGTGGGATTCGGTAATAGAGATTTGGTGGATAAAGTATCTTCGCAACCCTAACCAGGGCAAAAAAAATTGAAAAGGGGGTACAACACGAGGACTTCCCATGGGGACAGCCATCCTAGTACTACTCTCGCCCAAGCATGCTTAACTTCGGTGTTCTGATGGGATCCGGTTCATTAGTGCTGGTATGCTCGCAACCGTCATGTTGAGGGCACGATTGCTATATGTGTTAACGGTTCACAGTGCCAACCTGGAGAGATGGCCCATTCAAAAGGCCCAATGGGCTTAACGACAACCCATCCGCTTCAACGACGCAACATCCTCTCAAGATGTGACATCGACATGATGTAGGGCCCACTAATGTACCGCGAATCAGGTTGTCGTCCTTTTAACAGCTCACGACGTACGATCCGGGACGGAAAAATAGGGCAAAAGAAGAAAAATGGCATGAAACAGATGAACATGTTCGATTTTGGGCTCCAAAAATGGGCACAGGGAGCAAGCTCGCTACCCCCACTGTAGAGCTCTCAGAGAGCTTTGCAACGGTATGCTGTGCGCTGCGTAACTCCTTACGGATGAAAAGTTATGGGCACCGCAGCGACGGAGACCTGGTCACATACCCTACGCCCTCGGTTTGCGGGCCCGGCCTCTACATGAAGCGAAATTGTCTTTCCCAATGTTCCGTGGGATTCGGTAATAGAGATTTGGTGGATAAAGTATCTTGGCAACCCTAACCAGGGCAAAAAAAATTGAAAAGGGGGTGCAACACGAGTACTTCCCAGGGGGTCACCCATCCTAGTACTACTCTCACCCAAGCACGTTTAACTTCGGAGTTCTGATGGGATCCGGTGCATTAGTGCTGGTATGATCGCACCCGTCATGTTGAGGGCACAATTCCTATATGTGTTAACAGTTCACAGTGCCAGCCTGGAGAGATGGCCCATTCAAAAGGCCCAATGGGCTTAACGACAACCCATCCACTTCAACAACGCAGCATCGTCTCAAGACGTGATATCGACACGATGTAGGGCCTTCTAATGTACCGCGAGTCAGGTTGTCATCCTTTTAACAGCTCACGACATATGATCCGGGACAGAAAAACAGGGCAAAGGAAGAAAAGTGGCATGAAATAGAGGAAAACGTTTGATTTTGGGCTCCAAAAATGGGCACATCGAGCATGCTAGCTACCCTCGTCGTAGAGCTCTCAGAGAGCTTTGGAACAGTATACTGTGTGCCACGTAACTCCTTGCAGATCAAAAGTTATAGGCACCGGAGCAACGAAGACTTGGTCACAAATCCTACGCCCTCGGTTCGCTGGCCCGGCCACTACGTGAAGCGAAGTTGTCTTGCCCAATGTTCCGTGGGATTCGATAATAGAGATTTGGTGGATAAAGTATCTTGGCAACCCTAACCAGGGCAAAAGAAATTGAAAATGGGGTGCAACACGAGGACTTCCCATGGGGACACCCATCCTAGTACTACTCTCGCCCAAGCATGCTTAACTTTGTGGTTCTGATGGGATCCGGTGCATTAGTGCTGGTATGATCGCAACCGTCATGTTGAGGGCACGATTCCTATATGTGTTAACGGTTCACAGTGCCAGCCTGGAGAGATGGCCCATTCAAAAGGCCCAACGGGCTTAACGACAACCCATCCGCTTCAACAACGCAGCATCCTCTCAAGACGAGATATCGACCCGATGTAGGGCCCTCTAATGTACCGCGAGTCAGGTTGTTGTCCTTTTAATAGCTCACGACGTACGATCCGGGATGGGAAAACTGGGCAAAAGAAGAAAAGTGGCATGAAATAGATGAAAACGTTCGATTTTGGGCTCCAAAAATGGGCACAGCGAGCAAGCTCGCTGCCCCCGTCGTAGAGCTCTCAGAGAGCTTTGCAACGGTATGTTGTGCGCTGCGTAACTCCTTACGGATCAAAAGTTATGGGCACCGCAGCGACGGAGATCTTGTCACAAACCCTACGCCCTCGATTTGCGGGCCCGGCCTCTACATGAAGCGAAGTTGTCTTGCCCAATGTTCCGTGGGATTCGATAATAGAGATTCGGTGGATAAAGTATCTTGGCAACCCTAACTAGGGCAAAAAAAATTGAAAAGGGGGTACAACACGAGGACTTCCCAGGGGGTCACCCATCCTAGTACTACTCTCGCCCAAGCACGCTTAACTTCGGAGTTCTGATGGGATCCGGTGCATTAGTGTTGGCATGATCGAACCCGTCATGTTGAGGGCACAATTCCTTTATGTGTTAACGGCTCACAGTGGCAGCCTAGAGAGATGGCCAATTCAAAAGGCCCAATAGGCTTAACGACAACCCATCCGCTTCAACAATGTAGCATCCTCGCAAGACATGATATCGACACATTGTAGGGCCCTCTGATGTTCCGCAAGTCAGGTTGTCATCCTTTTAACAACTCACGACGTACGATTAGGGACATAAAAATATGGCAAAAGAAGAAAAATGGCCTGAAACTGATGTAAACGTTCAATTTTGGGCTCAAAAAATGGGCACAGTGAGCGAGCTTGTTGCCCACGTCGTAGAACTCTCTGAGAGCTTGGCAACGGTATGCTGTGTGCCGCGTAACTCCTTACGGATAAAAAAGTTATGGGCACCGGAGCGACGGAGACCTGGTCACAAACCCTACGCCCTCGGTTTGCGGGCCCGGCCACTATGTGAAGCGAAGTTGTCTTGCCCAAAGTTCTGTGGGATTCGGTAATAGAGATTTGGTGGATAAAGTATCTTGGCAACCCTAACAAGGACAAAAAAAATTGAAAGAGGGTGCAACACGAGGACTTCTCATGGGGTCACCAATCATAGTACTACTCTCGCCAAAGCACGCTTAACTTCAGAGTTCTGATGGGATCCGGTGCATTAGTGCTGGTATGATCGCACCCGTCATGTTCAGGGCACAATTCCTATATGTGTTAGCGGTTCACAGTCCCAGCCTAGAGAGTTAGCCCATTCAAAAGGCCCAATGGGCTTAACGACAACCCTTCTGCTTCAACAACGCAGCTTCCTCGCAAGACGTGATATTGACACGTTGTAGGGCCCTCAGATGTACCGCGAGTCAGGTTGTCATCCTTTTAACAACTCACGACGTACGACCCAGGACGGAAAAAGAGAGCAAAAGAACAGAAATAGCCTGAAACTGATGAAAACATTCAATTTTGGGCTCAAAAAAGGGGCACAGCGAGCATGCTAGCTGCCCCCGTCGTAGAGCACTCAAAGAGCTTTGCAACGGTATGCTATGCGCCGCGTTACTCCTTGCAGATCAAAAGTTATGGGCACCGGAGCAACGAAGACTTGGTCACAAACCCTACGCCCTCGGTTCGCTAGCCCGGCCTCTTCGTGAAGCGAAGTTGTCTTGCCCAATGTTCCGTGGGATTCGGTAATAGAGATTTGGTGGATAAAGTATCTTGGCAACCCTAACCAGGGCAAAAAAAATTGAAAAGGGGTGCAACACGAGGACTTCCCATGGGGACACCCATCCTAGTACTACTCTCGCCCAAGCATGCTTAACTTCGGAGTTCTGATGGGATCCGGTGCATTAGTGCTGGTATGATCGCAACCGTCATGCTTAGGGCACAATTCCTATATGTGTTAACGGTTCACAATGCCAGCCTAGAGAGATGGCCCATTCAAAAGGCCCAATGGGCTTAACGATAACCCATCCACTTCAACAACGCAGCATCCTCGCAAGACGTGATATCGACACGTTGTAGGGCCCTCTGATGTCCCGCGAGTCAGGTTGTCGTCCTTTTAATAGCTCACGACATACGATCCGAGACGGAAAAGTAGAGCAAAATAACAAAAGTGGCATGAAATTGATGAAAACGTTCGATTTTGGGATCCAAAAACAAGCACATTGAGCAAGCTAGCTGCCCCCGTCGTAGAGCTCTCAGAAAGCTTTACAACTATATGTTGTGCACCGCGTAACTCCTTACGGATCAAAAGTTATGGGTATCGGAGCAACGGAGACCTAGTCACAAACCCTACGCCCTCGGTTTGCGGGCCCGGCCTCTACGTGAAGCAAAGTTGTCTTGCCCAATGTTCCGTGAGATTCGGTAATAGAGATTTTGTGGATAAAGTATCTTGGCAACCCTAACCAGGGCAAAAGAAATTGAAAAGGGGGTGCAACAAGAGGACTTCGTAGGGAGTAACCCATCCTTGTACTACTCTCGCCCAAGCTCGCTTAACTTCGGAGTTCTGATGGGATCCGGTGCATTAGTGCTGGTTTGATCACACCCGTCATGTTGAGGGCACAATTCCTTTATGTGTTAACGGTTCACAGTGCCAGCCCAGAGAGATGGCCCATTCAAAAGGCCCAATGGGCTTAACGACAACCCATCCGCTTCAACAATGCAGCATCTTCTCAAAACATCATATCGACACATTGTAGGGCCCTCTGATGTACCGCAAGTCAGGTTGTCGTCCTTTTAACAGCTCACGACATACGATCATGGACGAAAAAATAGGGCAAAAGAAGAAAAGTGGCCTGAAACTGATGTAAACATTCAATTTTGGGCTTCAAAAATGGACAAAGCGAGCAAGCTCGCTGCCCACGTCGTAGAGCTCTCTAAGAGCTTTGCAACGGTATACTATGCACTACGTAACTCCGTACGGATGAAAAGTTATGGACACCGGAGCGACGGAGACCTGGTCACAAACCCTACGCCCTCGGTTAGCGGGCCCGGCCTTTACGTGAGGCGCAGTTGTCCTGCCCAATGTTCCATGGGATTCGATAATAGATATTTGGTGGATAAAGTATCTTGGCAACCCTAACAAGGGCAAAAAAAATTGAAAGGGGGTGCAACACGAGGACTTCCCATGGGGTCACCAATCCTAGTACTACTCTCGCCCAAGCACGCTTAACTTCGGAGTTCTGATGGGATCCGGTGCATTAGTGCTGGTATGATCGCGCCTGTCATGTTGAGGGCATAATTCCTATATGTGTTAACGGTTCACAGCCCCAGCCTAGAGAGATGGCCCATTCAAAAGGCCCAATGGGCTTAACGACAACCCATCCGCTTCAACGACGCAGCATCCTCGCAAGAGTTGATATCGACACGTTGTAGGGCCCCCTAATGTACCGCGAGTCAGGTTGTCGTCCTTTTAACAGCTCACGACGTACGATCCGGGACGGAAAAATAGAGCAAAAGAACAAAAGTGGCCTGAAACTAATGAAAATGTTCGATTTTGGTACCAAAAATGGGCAAAACGAGCAAGCTGGATACCCTCGTTGTAGAGCTCTCAGAGAGCTTTGCAACGGTATGCTGTGCGCCGCGTAACTCCTTATGGATCAAAAGTTATGGGCACCGGAGCAACGGAGACCTGGTCACAAACCCTACGCCCTCGGTTTGCGGGCTCGGCCTCTACACGAAGCGAAGTTGTCTTGCCCAATGTTCCGTGGGATTCGGTAATAGAGATTTGGTGGATAAAGTATCTTGGCAACCCGACCCAGGGCAAAAAAAATCGAGAAAGGGGTGCAACATGAGGACTTCCCAGGGGGTCACCCATCCTAGTACTACTCTCACCCAAGCACGCTTAACTTTGGAGTTCTGATGGGATCCGGTGCATTAGTGCTAGTATGATCGCACCAGTCATGTTGAGGGCACAATTCCTATATGTGTTAACGGTTCACATTGCCAACCTAGAGAGATGGCCCATTCAAAAGGCCCTATGGGCTTAACGACAACCCATCCGCTTCAACAACTCAGCATTCTCGCAAGACGTGATATCGACACGTTGTAGGGCCCTCTGATGTACCGCGAGTTAGGTTGTCGTCCTTTTAACAGCTCACGACGTGCGATCCGGGACGGAAAAACAGGGCAAAAGAATAAAAGTGTCTTGAAACGTATGAAAACGTTTGATTTTGGGCTCCAAAAATAGGCACATTGAGCAAGCTCGCTGCCCCCGTCGTAGAGCTCTTAGAGAGCTTTGCAACGGTATGTTGTGCGCCGCGTAACTCCTTACGGATAAAAAGTTATGGGCACCGGAGCAACGCAGACCTGGTGACAAAACCCTACGCCCTCGATTTGCGGGCCCGACCTCTACGTGAAGCGAAGTTGTCTTGCCCAATGTTCAGTGGGATTCGGTAATAGAGATTTGGCGGATAAAGTATCTTGGCAACCCTAACTAGGGCAAAAAAAAATTGAAAAGGGGGTGCAAGACGAGGACTTCCCAGGGGGTCACCCATCCTAGTACTACTCTCCACCAAGCACGCTTAACTTTGGAGTTCTGATGGGATCCGGTGCATTAGTGCTGGTCTGATCGCACCCGTCATGTTGAGGGGACAATTCCTATATGTGTTAACGGTTCACAGTGCCAGCCTAGAGTGATAGCCCATTCAAAAGGCCCAATGGGCTTAACAACAACCCATCCACTTCAACAACGCAGCATCCTCGCAAGACGTGGTATCGACACGTTGTAGGGCCCTCTGATGTACCGCGAGTCAGGTTGTCGTCATTTTAATAGCTCACGACGTACGATCCGGGACGGAAAATTAGGGCAAAAGAAGAAAAGTATCCCGAAACTGATGAAAACATTCATTTTTGGGCTCCAAAAATGGGCACAGCGAGCAAGCTGGCTACCCTCGTCGTAGAGCTCTTAGAGAGCTTTGCAACGGTATGCTGTCCGCCGCATAACTCCTTACGGATCAAAAGTTATAAGCACCGGAGCGACGGAGACCTGGTCACAAACCCTACTCCCTCGGTTTGCGGGCCCGGCCTCTACGTGAATCGTAGTTGTCTTGCCCAATGTTCCATGGGATTTGGTAATAGAGATTTGGTGGATAAAATATCTTGGCAACCCTAACCAGGGCAAAAAAAATTGAAAATGGGGTGCAACACGAGGACTTCCCAGGGGGTCACCCATCCTAGTACTACTCTCGCCCAAGCACGCTTAACTTCGGAGTTCTGATGGATCCGGTGCATTAGTGCTGGTATGATCGCACCCGTCATGTTGAGGGCACAATTCCTATATATGTTAACGGTTCACAGTGCCAGCCAAGAGAGATGGCCCATTCAAAAGGCCCAATGGGCCTAACGACAACCCATCCGCTTCTACAACGTAGCATCCTCGCAAGACGTGATATCGACACGTTGTAGGGCCCTCTGATGTACCGCGAGTCAGGTTGTCGTCCTTTTAACAGCTCACGACGTACGATCCGGGATGAAAAAACAGGACAAAAGAAGAAAAGTGTCCTGCAACTGATGAAAACATTCAATTTTAGGCTCCAAAAACGGGCATAGCAAGCTAGCTGGCTACCCCCGTCGTAGAGCTCTCATAGAGATTTGCAACGGTATGTTGTGCGCCGCGTAACTCCTTACAGATCAAAAGTTATGGGCACCGGAGCGACGGAGACCTGGTCACAAACCCTACGCCCTCGTTTTGCGGGCCCGGCCTCTACGTGAGCGAAGTTGTCTTGCCCAATGTTCCGTGGGATTCGGTAATAAAGATTTGGTGGATAAAGTATCTTGGCAACCCTAACAAGGGCAAAAAAAATTGAAAAGGGGGTGCAACACTTGGACTTCCCAGCGGGTCACCCATCCTAGTACTACTCTCGCCCAAGAACGCTTAACTTCGGAGTTCTGATGGGATCCAGTGCATTAGTGCTGGTATGATCGCACCCGTCATGTTGAGGGCACAATTCTTATATGTGTTAACGGTTCACAGTGCCAGCCTAGAGAGATGGCTCATTCAAAAGGCCCAATGGGCTTAACGACAACCCATCCGCTTCAACAACGCAGCATCCTCGCAAGACGTGATATTGACACGTTGTAGGGCCCTATGATGTACCGCGAGTTAGGTTGTCGTCCTTTTAACAGCTCACGACATACGATCCGTTTGAGGCCCGACCTCGAATAATGTGTCATACCTTGATTTGCATGCCATAGATCCCTAATTATATGACCGACCTTGGATTACGTGCCCTGTCTTGGTTTTCGTGCATGCATCGTTATACGTGCCTTAACCTAGAATTGTGTGCCCTAATCCTCGATATACATGCGATACCTAGTTAAACATGCCATGACCTTAATTTACGTGCGAGACCTTGATTTATGTGTGTCTCTTCGTTTCGCGTGCATTAATCTTGAATTGTGTGCTTTAACCTAGGTTTAAGAGTCGTGTCTTGAATTACGTGCATTGCATTGAATTACGTGCCTTATTTTGGTCTACGTTCATTCACCTAGGGTTGCGTGTGTTAGCATTAGAATCCGTGCACTTATCTTGAAGTATGTACCTTAGTCTTGAAATACGTGTTGTACCTCGTAGTTCGTGTCTACCTCGTAATTCATGCCCTAGATCTAGGAATCCATGCCACCACGTTAATCAAGAAAGAATCCTACACAAAGCACTAGACACTAAAATAATTCTACACAATCCACTAACCAATATTATATTCCTAATTCAAATTCTCTACAAACTCCACTAACAATAAAATAATACTAAACTATTCCTACATTTTCCACTATCTATTATTCTATTCATAATTCAACTCATCAACAAACATTCCTATATTTTATTCTACCTAGATTCCCTCATTCCCCAACATTCCTATGACAATTCTAATGACACAAATGCATAAAAATTTAGTCCTAGACAAACTATGACAAAACACTTAACACAATGCATCAAAAATTGCTCAATTTTCCTCAAATCTCCACCATTTTCGACCAAGTGCTCCATGCCCATGCTAGCCATTTCAAAATACTCCTTCAAGACACAAAAATACTGAAAATGGGCTGCCCAAGGCCGACCATATGCTTAGAACAATGCAAAACATCACTCTTTGTCATTCTTTGTCATATTCTTTCATTTCTCTTTCATTTCTCCTTCTTTTCTCTCACTTCCCTCTCATTTTCTCTCTCCATTTCAGTTTTGGCTGAGTTCTCTACCTCCATAGCTTATCTTCTTCACACCATAGCTAAAAAAAGCAAGCCATAAGCAAAGGACCTCAACCGAGCTAGCTAGGAAGTGAAAATCAGACATGCATGTACATTGAAGACTTCTATTCGGCCTAGGTAAGCTTCTTGACTTCCATTTCTTTTCTTCATGTTCTAACCTCATGCATGTGCTAAGAGATTGATCACTAAGCTAGGAAAAAATAGAGAAAAGCTAGTTGGAATCTCGGCTAAGCAAGAAGAAGAAGAAGATATTTGAGCTTCAACAAGGTTTTTGAGCATCTTTTGGGTTGATTGCTAAGGTGAGGGCTAAAACCTTTTGAAAACTCTTCAAAAATCCACATGCATGCTCATAAATGTGTGTATTTGCTTCTGTACTTAAGTTATATGTTCGTTCATAAGCTTAAACAACCATGCATGGCAAGATCTTGGCTTGAAAGTGATGCTAGGTGAAGTCGAATTGTTGACAGCTCTCTGACCAGTCTGTTTCGAGGTAAGTTTAGCTAGGCAAATGATGTTGAAAATTCATGAAAATTTGTAGGTGACTATTTTGGAAGTTTTGAACATTTTTTTCCAGAAATAGGCCGAAGCTAATGTTGACTCTAAGATCCTCAAAATGGCGAATCTTTAAAATGTGTCCAAATCTGGAAATCTGAAAAAATGAAGCAGGTTTTGGCAGATGCACTGATCTTGTGGAACGAACCATATTTGACTTAGTAAATGATGTCAAAAATGCATGAAATTTGGTGTGCTTCTAGATTTTTCAGTTCTGGAAAATTTTGTCAGAAATGGACCAAGGCTAAAACTGACCCTAAGGACCTTAAAAATGTCAATTATGGAAATGTGTGCAAATCTGGACAGTTTTGTGCTATCTCACTGTTTCGGCTATATCTAATGATCCCGAACTCCAATTGATGCAAGGTTTGTTTCTGATTTTAGTTATCTTCCTAAGATTTAATTTGACATCTTATTCACTGGATTTGGAGTTTTTTTGCTTATCCTATTGATTGTGAGAAAACAGCCTATTGCAGTAAGGGTTTCACTTAGCTATATGCTTGGAAAAATTATTGTAACCTCTCTTGTGGTGTTAATTGCTTGGAATTGTGGTGTTGAGATGTTGTGTGGACTGTTTTGAGTACTTGAGGATGTTGAATTATATGATGCATGGTTTGAGATTGACTTTGAGTTTGGTTGAGGCTCAAATTGCACAAATATGCACGAAATGGAAACCCTAATGACTAGGTAGTTTTGCTAAGTGTTGATCATTTGAATATTGTGTGGAATTATATGTTTAGTAGGCTGCCCGTAAATGCCTTTATAGTCTTAAATGTGATTTTGATCATTGCATGTTGACAAATAAGCTTTTCTTGCACCCGAACCCACGTAGATGTTATTGCATGTTGAATAAGCTTACTACTTGATCACGTGGACTTTGAAATGAGTTATATGGCCTGTTTTACATGTGTTACATGGCTGCCCGTTTAATTTTCATATAACTCTATATGCCTTTCAAGTGAAATTTCCTGTCTTATCGTGCCCTGCTTGTTTACCTGTTTACTTGGTCAATGTGCAATCTTATGACTGTCCGGAGGCAACCTACTTTGTTATCCTCCTCCTGTGATATATTCCCTGTTATGAATGTGCATTGCATACAAGGTTGCAACCTTTCCTGTTGGCATGGCAGCGATCAGCACACCGGGCGGCATCGGGCTTGCCGGTGCACCCGTGACTACCATGGTCACATTCCCTCTCTCGCTTGGGGGCTAGACTTCCTCGGAGAGTTGGGTCGTAGGATTTCGGGGTACATCCGAAGTACACCCACCTGGCGTGTTTGGGGGATGATTTGAAGTCGACCGCAACTTCTGATTCTGAAACTGATCTGAGAGCTAAAGCTCACCGTATCCTTTTACTATGTGTATAAGTACTCTCGCTTGGTTCCTAGAGAACCTCGGGGAGGAAAGACTGGTATTTCTGTTCCTGTATCTTATATTATTGTTATATTCATGCTAGCAAAAGGATTTTCATAAGTTGAACTGGAAAATGAGTTTCAAAACCTATTTCTCGTTCCCCCTCGATGAGTTCATAAGGACTCACCCTCTTTTATCATCTCAGGTGAAGAAGATCAAGAACAGGTACCCGAGGACGATGTGCCTAACAATGGTTCCTTGGAGTGATTGCCTGTCCCTACGTGCTTTTGTGCTTTGCCTGAAAGTGGTTGCTATATGGATGTTGTGTTTGATTGCAAACTATTCATTTTATTGATGTAAATGACCCCGTTGTAATTTGGGTCTAATTCTGGGATTGTACTATCTATAACCGGACGAATTTTTATTTGGTTGTTTGCTTTCGTTTTCTTAATTAGTAGTTATCGTATGCTTTCAAACCACTAGATGAACGATCAACTAAGTTAATTCTATCTAATTTCACTTAGGTGCTCATTTGCAAACTAAATGATAATAGGTACTTGCATGACAGGAAATTAACAAATAAACGGGACATAGTTATCATGTTAGGCTTATTAACCAAACGAGACTTTCAAGATAAACTAGTAGGCAAATCGGTTGGTGACAAATAGGAGTCCTTAATGGAATTGGATTAATGATTGGAATAATTGAGGCGTTTAGAGAATTAGGTCAAACCAAAGAGCCCAATTACAGCCATTATGCTGCCGGTTTACCAAAAAATTTTGGAGTTTAGGCCAAAACGTTAAGTGTTAAATCTTCATGAATGGTTAAGTACGAGACGTTACTTGAATGTTTAGATCACACCCTAGTCTAACCTTTATAGGCCGGGTTGGGGTGTGACAATCCGGGACGGAAAAATAGGGCAAAAAAAAAGTGTCCTGAAACTGATGAAAACGTTGGATTTTAGCGTCCAAAAACGGGCACAGCGAGCAAGCTGACTGCCCCCGTCGTAGAGCTCTCAGAGAGCTTTGCAATGGTACGCTGTGCGCCGCGTAATTCCTTCCGGATCAAAAGTTATAGGCACCGGAGCGACGGAGACTTGGTCACAAACCCTACGCCCTCGGTTTGCGGGCCCGGCCTCTACGTGAAGCGAAGTTGTCTTGCCCAATGTTCCGTGGGATTCGATAATAAAGATTTGGTGGATAAAGTATCTTGGCAACCCTAACCAGGGCAAAAAAAATTGAAAAGGGGGTGCAACACGAGGACTTCCCAGGGGGTGACCCATCCTAGTACTACTCTCGCCCAAGCACGCTTAACTTCGGAGTTCTGATGGGATTCGGTGCATTAGTGCTGGTATGATCGCACCCGTCATGTTGAGGGCACAATTCCTATATGTGTTAACGGTTCATAGTCCCAGCCTAGAGAGATGGCCCATTCAAAAGGCCCAATGGGCTTCACCACAACCCATCAGCTTCAACAACGCAGCATCCTCGCAAGACGTGATATCGACACGTTGTAGGGACCTCAGATGTTCCACGAGTCAAGTTGTCGTCCTTTTAACAGCTCACGACGTACAATCCAGGATGAAAAAATAGAGCAAATGAACAAAAGTGGCCTGAAACTGATGAAAACGTTCGATTTTGGCCTCCAAAAATGGGTACAGTGAGCAAGCTAGCTACCCCCCGTCGTAGAGCTCTCAAAGAACTTTGCAACGGTATGTTGTGCGCCACGTAACTCCTTACGGATCAAAAGTTATAGGCACCGAAGCGACGGAGACCTAGTCACAAACCCAACGCCCTCGGTTTGCGGGCCCGGCCTTTACGTGAAGCGAAGTTGTCTTGCCCAATGTTCCGTGGGTTTCGGTAATAGAGATTTGGTGGATAAAGTATCTTGGCAACCCTAACCAGGGCAAAAAAAATTGAAAAGGGGGTGCAACACGAGGACTTCCCAGGGGTCACCCATCCTAGTACTACTCTCGCCCAAGCACGTTTAACTTCGGAGTTCTGATGGGATCCGGTACATTAGTGCTGGTATGATCGCACACGTCATGTTGAAAGCACAATTCCTATATGTGTTAACGGTTCACAGTGCCAGCCTAGAAAGATGGCCCATTCAAAACGCCCAATGGGCTTAACGACAACCCATCCGCTTCAACAACGCAGCATCCTCGCAAGACGTGATATCGACACATTGTAGGGCCCTCTGATGTACTGCGAGTCAGGTTTTCCTCCTTTTAACAGCTCACGACGTACGATCCGGTACGAAAAAATCGGGCAAAAGAAGAAAAGTGTCTTGAAACTGATGAAAACATTTTATTTTGGGCTCCAAAAAGGGGCACAACGAGCAAGCTGGATGCCCCGGTCGTAGAGCCCTCAGAAAGCTTTGCAACGGTATGATGTGCGCCGCGTAACTCCTTACGGATCAAAAGTTATGGGCACCGGAGCGACGGAGACCTGGTCACAAACCCTTCGCCCTCGGTTTGAGGGCCCGGCCTCTACGTGAAGCAAAGTTGTCTTTCCCAATGTGCCGTGTGATTCGGTAACAGAGATTTGGTGGATAAAGTATCTTGGCAACCCTAACCAGGGCAAAAAAAATTGAAAAGGGGGTGCAACACGAGGACTTCCCTGGGGGTCACCCATCCTAGTACTACTCTCTCCCAAGCACGCATAACATCGGAGTTCTGATGGGATCCGGTGCATTAGTGCTAGTATGATCACACCCGTCATGTTGAGGGCACAATTTCGATATGTATTAACGGTTCACAGTGCCAGCCTAGAGAGATTGCCCATTCAAAAGGCCAAATGTGCTTAACGACAACCCATCCGCTTCAACAACGCAGCATCCTCGTAAGACGTGATATCGACACGTTGTAGGGCCCTCTGATGTCCCGCGAGTCAGGTTGTCGTCCTTTTAACAGCTCACGACGTACGATCCGGGACGGAAAAATAGGGCAAAAGAAGAAAAGTGTCCTGAAATTGATGAAAATGTTTGATTTTGGGCTCCAAAAATGGGCACAACGAGGAAGCTGGCTGCCCCCGTCGTAGAGCTCTCATAGAGCTTCGCAACGGTATGCTGTGCGACGCGTAACTCCTTACTGATCAAAAGGTATAGGCACCGGAGCGACGGAGACCTGGTCACAAACCCTACGCCCTCAGTTTGCGGGCCCGGCCTCTACGTGAAGCGAAGTTGTCTTGCCCAATATTCCGTGGGATTTGGTAAAAGAGATTTGGTGGATAAAGTATCTTGGCAACCCTAACCAGGACAAAAAATTGAAAAGGGGGTGCAACACGAGGACTTCCCAAGGGGTCACCCATCCTAGTACTACTCTCGCCCAAGCACGCTTAACTTCAGAGTTCTGATGGGATCCGGTGCATTAGTGCTGGTATGATCGCACCCGTCATGCTGAGGACATAAGTCCTATATGTGTTAACGGTTCACAGTCCCATCCTAGAGAGATGGCCCATTCAAAAGGCCCAATGGGCTTCACGACAACCCATAAGCTTCAACAACGCAGCATCCTCGCAAGACGTGATATCGACACGTTGTAGGGACCTCTGATGTTCCACGAGTCAAGTTGTCGTCCTTTTAACAGCTCACGACGTACAATCCGGGACGAAAAAATAGAGCAAATGAACAAAAGTGGCCGGAAAATGATGAAAACGTTCGATTTTGGCCTCCAAAAATAGGTACAGTGAGCAAGCTAGCTGCCCCGGACGTAGAGCTCTCAGAGAACTTTGCAACGGTATGCTGTGCCCCGCGTAACTCCTTACGGATCAAAAGTTATGGGTACCGGAGCAACGGAGACCTAGTCACAAACCATACGCCCTCGGTTTGCGGGCCCAGCCTCTACTTGAAGCGAAGTTGTCTTGCCCAATGTTCCGTGGGATTCGGTAATAGAGATTTGGTGGATAAAGTATCTTGGCAACCCTAACCAGGGCAAAAAAAATTGAAAATGGGGTGCAACACGAGAACTTCCCAAGGGTCAACCATCCTAGAACTACTCTCGCCCAAGCACACTTAACTTCGGAGTTCTGATGGGATCCGGTACATTAGTGCTGGTATGATTGCACACGTCATGTTGAAGGCACAATTCCTATATGTGTTAACGGTTCACAGTGCCAGCCTAGAGAGATGGCCCATTCAAAACGCCCAATGGGCTTAACGACAACCCATCCGCTTCAACAACGCAGCATCCTTGCAAGATGTTATATCGACACATTGTAGGGCCCTCTGATGTACCGCGAGTCAGGTTGTCGTCCTTTTAACAACTCACGACGTACGATCTGGTACGAAAAAATCGGGCAAAAGAAGAAAAGTATCTTGAAACTGATGAAAACATTCGATTTTGGGCTCCAAAAACGGGCACAACGAGGAAGCTGGCTGCCCCGGTTGTAGAGCTCTCAAAAAGCTTTGCAACGGTATGCTGTGCGCTGCATAACTCCTTACGGATCAAAAGTTATGGGCACCGGAGCGACGGAGACCTGGTCACAAACACTACGCCCTCGGTTTGAGGGCCCGGCCTCTACGTGACGCAAAGTTGTCTTTCCCAATGTTCCGTGTGATTCGGTAACAGAGATTTGGTGCATAAAGTATCTTGGCAACCCTAACCAGGGCAAAAAAAATTGAAAAGGGGGTGCAACACGAGGACTTCCCTGGGGGTCATCCATCCTAGTACTACTCTGGCCCAAGCACGCTTAACATCGGAGTTCTGATGGGATCCGGTGCATTAGTGCTGGTATGATCACACCCGTCATGTTGAGGGCTCAATTCCTATATGTGTTAACGGTTCACAATGCCAGCCTAGTGAGATGGCCCATTCAAAAGGCCAAATGTGCTTAACGACAACCCATCCTCTTCAACAACGTAGCATCCTCGCAAGACGTGATATCGACAAGTTGTAGGGCCCTCTAATGTCCCGCGAGTCAGGTTGTCATCCTTTTAACCGCTCACGACGTACGATCCTGGACGAAAAAACAGGGCAAAACAAGAAAAGTGTCCTGAAACTAATGGAAACGTTCGATTTTGGGCTCCAAAAATGGGCAGAACGAGCAAGCTGGCTGCCCCCGTCGTAGAGCTCTCATAGAGATTTGCAACGGTATGCTGTGCGCCGCGTAACTCATTACAGATCAAAAGTTATGGGCACCGGAGCGACTGAGACTTGGTCACAAACCCTACGCCCTCGGTTTGCGGGCCCGGCCTCTACGTGAAGCGAAGTTGTCTTGCCCAATATTCCGTGGGATTCGGTAAAATAGATTTGGTGGATAAAGTATCTTGGCAACCCTAACCAGGGCAAAAAATTGAAAAGGGGGTGCAACACGAGGACTTCCCAGGGGGTCACCCATCCTAGTACTACTCTCGCCCAAGCACGCTTAACTTCGGAGTTCTGATGGGATCTGTTGCAGTAGTCCTGGTATGATCGCACCCATCATGTTGAGGGCACAATTCCTCTATGTGTTAATGGTTCACAGTGCCAGCCTAGAGAGATGGCCCATTCAAAGGGCCTAATAGGCTTAACGACATCCCATCCGTTTCAACATAGCAGCATCCTAGCAAGATGTGATATCGACACGTTGTAGTGCCCTCTGATGTTCCGCGAGTCAGGTTGTCGTCCTTTTAACAGCTCACGATGTACAATCCGGGACAAAAAAATAGAGCAAAAGAACAAAAGTGGTCTGAAATTGATGAAAACGTTCGATTTTGGGCTAAAAAAATGGGCACAGCGAGCAACCTGGCTGCCCCCTGTTGTAGAGCTCTCAGAGAGCTTTGCAACGGTATACTGTGAGCCACATAACTCCTTGCGGATCAAAAGTTAAGGGCACCGAAGCGACGGAGACCTGGTCACAAACCCTACGCCCTCGGTTTGCGTGCCCGGCCTTTAGGTGAAGCGAAGTTGTCTTGCCCAATGTTCCGTGGGATTCGGTAATAGAGATTTGGTGGATAAAGTATCTTGCCAACCCTAACCAGGGCAAAAAAATTTGAAAAGGGGGTGCATCACGAGGACTTCCAAGGCGGTCACCCATCCTAGTACTACTCTCGCCCAAGCACGCTTAACTTTGGAGTTCTGATGGGATCCGGTAGATTAGTGCTGGTATGATCGCACCCGTCATGTTGAGGGTACAATTCCTATATGTGTTAAAGGTTCATAGTGCCAGCCTAGAAAGATGGCCCATTCAAAAGGCCCAATGGGCTCAACGACAACCCATCCGCTTCAACAATGCAGTATCCTCGCAAGATGTTAAATCGACACGTTGTAGGGCCCTCTGATGCACCGCGAGTCAGGTTGTCGTCCTTTTAACGGCTCACGACGTACGATCCGTGACAGAAAAACAGGTCAAAAGAAGAAAAGTGTCCTGAAACTAATGCAACGTTTGATTTTGGGATCCAAAAATGGGCACAGTGAGCAAGCTAGCTATCCCCGTCGTGGAGCTCTAAGAAAGCTTTGCAACGGTATGCTGTGCGCGTCCTAACACCATACGGATCAAAAGCTATGGGCACCGGAGCGACGAAGACCTGGTCACAAACCCTACGCCCTCGATTTGAGGGCCCGGCCTCTACGTTAAGCAAAGTTGTCTTTCCCAATGTTCCGTGTGATTCGGTAACAGAGATTTGGTGGATAAAGTATCTTGGCAACCCTAACCAGGGCAAAAAAAATTGAAAAGGGGGTGCAACACGAGGACTTCCCTGGGGGTCACCCATCCTAGTACTACTCTCGCCCAAGCACGCTTAACATCGGAGTTATGATGGGATCCGGTGCATTAGTGCTGGTATGGTCACACCCGTCATGTTGAGGGCACAATTCCTATATGTGTTAACGGTTCACAGTGCCAGCCTAGTGAGATGGCCCATTCAAAAGGCCAAATGTGCTTAACGACAACCCATCCGCTTCAACAACGCAGCATCCACGCAAGACGTGATATCGGCACGTTGTAGGGCCCTCTGATGTCCAGCGAGTCAGGTTGTCGTCCTTTTAACAGATCACGACGTACGATCCGGGATGGAAAAACAGGGCAAAAGAAGAAAAGTGTCCTGAAACTGATGAAAACGTTCGATTTTGGGCTCCAAAAATGGGCACAACGAGCAAGCTGGCTGCCCCCGTCGTAGAGCTCTCAAAGAGCTTTACAACGGTATGCTGTGCGCCGCGTAACTCATTACGGATCAAATGTTATGGGCACCGGAGCGACAGAGACCTGGTCACAAACCCTACGCCCTCGGTTTGCGGGCCCGGCCTCTACGTGAAGCGAAGTTGTCTTGCCCAATATTCCGTGGGATTCGGTAAAAGAGATTTGGTGGATAAAGTATCTTGGCAACCCTAACCAGGGCAAAAAATTGAAAAGGGGGTGCAACACGAGGACTTCCCAGGGGGTCACCCATCCTAGTACTACTATCGCCCAAGCACGCTTAACTTCAGAGTTCTGATGGGATCCGGTGCATTAGTGCTGGTATGATCGCACCCGTCATGTTGAGGGCACAATTCCTATTTGTGTTAACGGTTCACAGTGCCAGCCTAGAGAGATGGCCCATTCAAAAGGCCCAATGGGCTTAACGACATCCCATCCGTTTCAACATCGCAGCATCCTCGCAAGATGTGATATCGACACGTTGTAGTGCTCTCTGATGTGCCGCGAGTCAGGTTGTCGTCCTTTTAACAACTCACGACGTACAATCCGGGACAAAAAAATAGAGCGAAAGAACAAAAGTAGTCGGAAATTGATGAAAACGTTCGATTTTGTGCTCCAAAAATGGGCACAGCGAGCAAGCTGGCTGCCCCCGTCGTAGAGCTCTCAGAGAGCTTTGTAACGATCTACTGTGAGCCACATAACTCCTTACGGATCAAAAGTTATGGGCACCGAAGCGACGGAGACCTGGTCACAAACCCTACGCCCTCGGTTTGCGTGCCCGGCCTTTACGTGAAGCGAAGTTGTCTTGCCCAATGTTCCGTGGGTTTCGGTAATAGAGATTTGGTGGATAAAGTATCTTGGCAACCCTAACCAGGGCAAAAAAAAATTGAAAAGGGGGTACAACACGAGGACTTCCAAGGGGGTCACCCATCCTAGTACTACTCTCGCCCAAGCACGCTTAACTTTGGAGTTCTGATGGGATCCGGTGCATTAGTGCTGGTATGATCGTACCCGTCATGTTGAGGGCACAATTCCTATATGTGTTAAAGGTTCACAGTGCCAGCCTAGAGAGATGGCCCATTCAAAAGGCCCAATGGGCTCAACGACAACCCATCCACTTCAACAACGTAGCATCCTCGCAAGATGTGAAATCGACACATTGTAGGGCCCTCTGATGTACCGCGAGTCAGGTTGTAGTCCTTTTAACAGCTCACGACCTACGATCCGTGACAGAAAAATAGGGCAAAAGAAGAAAAGTTGCCTGAAACTGATGAAACCTTTGATTTTGGGATCCAAAAATTGGCACAGTGAGCGAGCTAGTTGTCCCCGTCGTAGAGATCTAAGAGAGCTTTGCAACGGTATGCTGTGCGCGTCCTAACTCCTTACGGATCAAAAGTTATGGGCACCGGAGTGACGGAGACTTGGTCACAAACCCTATGACCTCGGTTTGCGAGCCCAGCCTCTACGTGAAGCGAAGTTGTCTTACCCAATGTTCCGTGGGATTCAGTAATAGTGATTGGTGGATAAATTATCTTGGCAACCCTAACCCGGGCAAAAAAAATTGAAAAGGCGGTGCAACACGAGGACTTCCCAAGGGGTCACTCATCCTAGTACTACTCTCGCCCAAGCATGCTTAACTTCGTAGTTCTGATGGGATCCGGTGCATTAGTACTGGTATGATCGCACCAGTCATGTTGAGGGCACAATTCCTATATGTGTTAACGGTTCACAGTCCCAGCCTAGAGAGATGGCCCATTCAAAATTCCCAATGGGCTTAACGATAACCCATCCGCTTCAACAACGCAGCATCCTCGCAAGACGTGATATCGACACGTTGTAGGGACCTCTGATGTTCCACGAGTCAGGTTGTCGTCCTTTTAACAGCTCACGACGTACAATCCGGGATGAAAAAATAGAGCAAAAGAACAAAAGTGGCCTGAAACTGATGAAAACTTTCAATTTTGGGCTCCAAAAATAGGCACAACGAGCAAGCTGGATGCCCCCGTCGTAGAGCTCTCAAAGTGCTTTGCAACGGTATGCTGTGCGCCGCGTAACTCCTTACGGATCAAAAGTTATGGGCACCGGAGCGACGGAGACCTGGTCACAAACTCTACGCCCTCGGTTTGCGGGCCCGGCCTCTACGTGAAGCGAAGTTGTCTTACCCAATGTTCCGTGGGATTCAGTAATAGTTATTTGGTGGATAAATATCTTGGCAACCCTAACCCGGGCAAAAAAAATTGAAAAGGCGGTGCAACACGAGGACTTCCCAAGGGGTCACTCATCCTAGTACTACTCTCGCCCAAGCATGCTTAACTTCGTAGTTCTGATGGGATCCGGTGCATTAGTGCTGGTATGATCGCACCAGTCATGTTGAGGGCACAATTCCTATATGTGTTAACGGTTCACAGTCCCAGCCTAGAGAGATGGCCCATTCAAAATGCCCAATGGGCTTAACGACAACCCATCCGCTTCAACAACGCAGCATCCTCGCAAGACGTGATATCGACACGTTGTAGGGCCCTCTGATGTCTCGCGAGTCAGGTTGTCGTCCTTTTAACAGCTCACGACGTACGATCCGGGACATAAAAATAGAGGAAAAGAACAAAAGTGGCCTGAAACTGATGAAAACTTTCAATTTTTGTTCCAAAAATGGGGACAATGAGCAAGCTGGATGCCCCCGTCGTAGAGCTCTCAAAGAGCTTTGCAACGGTATGCTGTGCGCCGCGTAACTCCTTACGGATCAAAAGTTATGGGCACCGGAGCGACGGAGACCGGGTCACAAACCCTACGCCCTCGGTTTGCGGGCCCGGCCTCTACGTGAAGCGAAGTTTTCTTGCCCAATGTTCCGTGGGATTTGGTAATAGAGATTTGGTGGATAAAGTATCTTGGTAACCCTAACCAGGGCAAAAAAAATTGAAAAGGGGGTGCAACACGAGGACTTCCCTAGGGGTCACCCATCCTAGTACTACTCTTGCCCAAGCACGCTTAACTTCGGAGTTCTGATGGGATCCGGGGCATTAGTACTGGTATGATCGCACCCGTCATGTTGAGGGCAAAATTCCTATATGTGTTAACGGTTCACAGTGCCAGCCTAGAGAGATGGCCCATTCAAAAGGCCCAATGGGCTCAACGACAACCCATCCACTTCAACAACGCAGCATCCTCGCAAGATGTGAAATTGACACGTTGTAGGGCCCTCTGATGTACCGCGAGTAAGGTTGTCGTCCTTTTAACAGCTCACGACCTACGAGCCGTGACAGAAAAACAGGGCAAAAGAAGAAAAGTGGCCTGAAACTGATGAAATGTTTGATTTGGGATCCAAAAATGGGCACAGTGAGCAAGCTAGTTGTCCCCGTCGTAGAGCTCTAAGAGAGCTTTGCAACGGTATGCTGTGCGCGTCCTAACTCCTTACGAATCAAAAGTTATGGGCACCGGAGCGACGGAGACCTGGTCACAAACCCTACGACCTCGGTTTGCGAGCCCAGCCTCTACGTGAAGCGAAGTTGTCTTACCCAATGTTCCGTGGGATTCAGTAATAGTGATTTGGTGGATAAATTATCTTGGCAACCCTAACCCGGGCAAAAAAAATTGAAAAGGCGGTGCAACACAAGGACTTCCCAAGGGGTCACTCATCCTAGTACTACTCTCGCCCAAGCATGCTTAACTTCGTAGTTCTGATGGGATCCGGTGCATTAGTACTGGTATGATCGCACCAGTCATGTTGAGGGCACAATTCCTATATGTGTTAACGGTTCACAGTCCCAGCCTAGAGAGATGGCCCATTCAAAATTCCCAATGGGCTTAACGACAACCCATCTACTTCAACAACGTAGCATCCTCGCAAGACGTGATATCGACACGTTGTAGGGACCTCTGATGTTCCACGAGTCAGGTTGTCGTCCTTTTAACAGCTCACGACGTACAATTCGGGATGAAAAAATAGAGCAAAAGAACAAAACTGGCCTGAAACTGATGAAAACTTTCAATTTTGGGCTCCAAAAATGGGCACAACGAGCAAGCTGGATGCCCCCGTCATAGAGCTCTCAAAGAGCTTTGCAACGGTATGCTGTGCGCCGCGTAACTCCTTACGGATCAAAAGTTATGGGCATCGGAGCGACGGAGACCTGGTCACAAACCCTACGCCCTCAGTTTGCGGGCCCGGCCTCTACGTGAAGCGAAGTTGTCTCACCCAATGTTCCGTGGGATTCAGTAATAGTTATTTGGTGGATAAATTATCTTGGCAACCCTAACCCGGGCAAAAAAAATTGAAAAGACGGTGCAACACGAGGACTTCCCAAGGGGTCACTCATCCTTTTAACAGCTAGCGACGTACGATCCGGGACGAAAAAACAGGGCAAAAGAAGAAAAGTGTCCTTAAATTGATGAAAATGTTCGATTTTGGGCTCCAAAAATGGGCAAAGCAAGCAAGCTGGCTGCCCCCATCGTAGAGCTCTCAGAAAGCTTTGCAACGGTATGCTGAACGCTGCGTAACTTCTTACGGATCAAAAGTTATGGGCAACGGAGCGACAGAGACCTGGTCACAAACCCTAAGCCCTCGGTTTGTGGGCCCAGCCTCTACGTGAAGCGAAGTTGTCTTGCCCAATGTTCCGTGGGATTCGGCAATAGAGATTTGGTGGATAAAGTATCTTGGCAACCCTAACCAGGGCAAAAAAAATTGAAAAGGGGGTGCAACACGAGGACTTCTCTGGGGGTCACCCATCCTAGTGCTGTTATGATCGCATCCGTCATGCTGAGGGCACAATTCCAATATGTGTTAACGGTTCACAGTGCTAGCCTAGAGAGATAGCCCATTCAAAAGGCCCAATGGGCTTAACGACAACCTATCCGCTTCAACAACGCAGCATCCTCACAAGACGTGATATCGACACGTTGTAGGGCCCTCTAATTTACCGGGAGTAAGGTTGTCGTCCTTTTAACAACTCACGATGTACGATCCGGGATGGAAAAATAGGCAAAAGAAGAAAAGTGTCCTGAAACTGATGAAAACGTTCAATTGTAGGCTCCAAAAAGGGCACAGCGAGCAAGAAGGCTGCCCTCGTCGTAGAGCTCTCAGAGTGCTTTGCAACGGTATGCTGTGCGCCGCGTAACTCCATACGGATGAAAAGTTATGTGCACCGGAGCAACGGAGACCTGGTCACAAACCCTACGCCCTCAGTTTGCGGGCCCGGCCTCTACGTGAAGCGAAGTTGTCTTTCCCAATGTTCCGTGGGTTTCGGTAATGGAGATTTGATGGATAGAGTATCTTGGCAACCCTGACCAGGGCAAATAAAATTGAAAAAGGGGGTGCAACACGAGGACTTCCCAGGGGGTCACCCATCCTAGTTCTACTCTCGCCCAAGCACGCTTAACTTCGGAGTTCTGATGGGATCCGGTGCATTAGTGCTGGTATGATTGCACCCGTTATGCTGAGGGCACAATTCCTAAATCTGTTAACGGTTCACAGTGCCAGCCAAGAGAGATGGCCCATTCAAAAGGTCCAATGGGCTTAACGACAACCCATCCACTTCAACAACGCAGAATCCTCGCAATACTTGATATCAACAAGTTGTAGGGCCCTCTTATGTCCCGCGAGTTAGTTTGTCGTCCTTTTAACAATTCACGACGTACAATCCGGGACGGAAAAATAGAGCAAAAGAACAAAAGTGGCCTGAAACTGATGAAAATGTTCGATTTTGGGCTCCAAAAATGGGCACAGCGAGCAAGCTAGCTTCCCCCGACGTAGAGCTCTCAGAGAGCTTTGCAACGGTATGTTGTGCGCCACGTAACTCCTTACGGATCAAAAGTTATGGGCACCGGAGCGACAGAGGCCTGGTCACAAAACCTACGCCCTCGATTTCCGGGCCCGGCCTCTACGTGAAGCGAAGTTGTCTTGTCCAATGTTCCGTGGGATTCGATAATAGAGATTTGGCATATAAAGTATCTGGGCAACCCTAACCAGGGCAAAAAAAAATTGAAAAGGGGTTGCAACACGAGGACTTCCCAAGGGGTCACCCATCCTAGTACTACTATCGCCCAAGCACGCTTAACTTCGGAGTTCTGATGGGATCCGGTACATTAGTGCTGGTATGATCGCACCCGTCATGTTGAGGGCACAATTCCTATATGTGTTAACGGTTCACAGTGCCAGCCTAGAGAGACGGCCCATTCAAAAGGCCCAATAGGCTTAACGACAACCCATCCGCTTCAACAACGCAGCATCCTCGCAAGACGTGATATCGACACATTGTAGAGCCCTCCGATGTACCTTGAGTCAGGTTGTCGTCCTTTTAACATCTCACGACGTATGATTCGGTATAGAAAAATAGGGCAAAAGAAGAAAAGTGTCCTAAAACTGATGAAAACATTCGATTTTGGGCTCCAAAAATGGGCACAGTGAGCAAGCTGGCTTCCCCCGTCGTAGAGCTCTCGGAGAGCTTTGCAACGGTATGTTGTGCGCCGCATAACTCCTTACGGATCAAAAGTTATGGGCGTCGGAGCGACGGAGACCTGGTCAGAAACCCTACGCCCTCGGTTTGAGGGTCCGGCCGCTACGTGAAGTGAAGTTGTCTTGCCCAATATTCCGTGGGATTCGGTAATAGAGATTTGGTGGATAAAGTATCTTGACAACCCTAACCAGGGCAAAAAAAATTGAAAAGGGGGTGCAACACGAGGACTTCACAGGGGGTCACCCATCCTAGTACTACTCTCGCCCAAGCACGCTTAACTTCGGAGTTCTGATGGGATCCGGTGCATTATTGCTTGTATGATCGCAACCGTCATGTTTAGGGCACAATTCCTATATGTGTTAACGGTTCACAGTGCCAACCTAGAGAGATGGCCCATTCAAAAGGCCCAATGGGCTTAAAGAGAACCCATTCGGTTCAACAACGCAGCATCCTCGCAAGACGTGATATCGACACGTTGTAGGACCCTCTGATGTACCGCAAGTCAGGTTGTCGTCCTTTTAACAGCACACGTCGTACGATCCGGGATGGAAAAACAGGGAAAAGAAGAAAAGTGTCCTGAAACTGATGATAACATTCGAATTTTGGCTACAAAAAAGGGCAAAGAAAGCAAGCTAGCAGACCCCGTCGTAGAGCTCTCAGAGAGCTTTGCAACGGTATGTTGTGCGCCGCGTAACTCCTAACGAATCAAAAGTTATGGACACCGAAGCGACGGAGACCTGGTCACAAACACTATGCCCTCGGTTTGCTGGCCCGACATCTACGTGAAGCGAAGTTGTCTTGCCCAATGTTCCTTGGGATTCGGTAAAAGGGATTTGGAGGATAAAGTATCTTCGCAACCCTAACCAGGGCAAAAAAAATTGAAAAGGGGGTGCAACACGAGGACTTCCCAGGGGGTCACCCATCCTAGTTCTACTCTCGCCCAAGCACGCTTAACTTCGGAGTTCTGATGGGATCCAGTGCATTAGTGCTGGTACGATCGCACCCGTCATGTTGAGTGCACAATTCCTATACGTGTTAACGGTTCACAGTGCCAACCTAGAGAGATGGCCTATTCAAAAGGCCCAATGGGCTTAACGACAACCCATCCGCTTCAACAACGCAGCATCCTCGCAAGACGTGATATCGATACGTTGTAGGGCCCTCTGATGTACCGCGAGTCAAGTTGTCGTCCTTTTAACAGCTCACGACGTACGATTAGGGACAGAAAAATAGAGCAAAACACCAAAAGTGGCCTAAAACTGATGAAAACGTTCGATTTTGGGTGCCAAAAAGTTGCACAGCGACCAAGCTGGCTACCCCCGTCGTAGAGCTCTCAGAGAGCTTTGCAACGGTATGCTGTGCGTCGCGTAACACCTTACGGATCAAAAGTTATGGGCACCGGAGTGACGGAGACCTGGTCACAAACCCTACGCCCTCAATTTGTGGGCCCGGCCTCTACGTAAAGCGAAGTTGTGTTGCCCAATGTTCCGTGGGATTCGGTAATAGAGATTTGGTGGATAAAGTATCTTGGCAACCCTAACCAGGGCAAAAAAAATTGGAAAGGGGGTGCAACACGAGGACTACCCAGGGGGTCACCCATCCTTGTACTACTCTCGCCCAAGCACGCTTAACTTCGGAGTTCTGATGGGATTCGTTACATTAGTGCTGGTATGATCGCACCCGTCAAGTTGAGGGCACAATTCCTATATGTGTTAACCGTTCACAGTGCCAGCCTAGAAAGATGGCCCATTCAACAGGCCCAATGGGCTTAACGACAACCTATCCGCTTCAATAACGCAGCATCCTCGCAAGACGTGATATCGAAACGTTGTAGGGACCTCTGATGTACCGCGAGTTTGGTTGTCGTCCTTTTAACAGCTCATGACGTACGATCCGGGACGGAAAAACAGGGCAAACGAAGAAAAGTGTCCTGAAACTGATGAAAACATTCAATTTTGGGCTTCAAAAATGGGCAGAGCGAGCAAGTTGGCTGCCCTCGTCGTAGAGCTCTCAGAGAGCTTTGCAACGGCATGCTGTGTGCCGCGTAACTCCTTACGGATCAAAAGTTATGGGCACCGGAGCGACGGAGACTTGGTCACAAACCCTACGCCCTCGATTTGCTTGCCCGGCTTCTACGTGAAGCGAAGTTGTCTTGCCCAATGTTCCATGGGATTCGGTAACAAAGATTTGGAGGATAAAGTATCTTGGCAATCGTAACCAAGGCAAAAAAAATTGAAAAGGGGGTGCAACACGAGGACTTTCCAAGGGGTCACCCATCCTAGTACTACTCTCGCCCAAGCACACTTAACTTTAGAGTTCTGATGGGATCCGGTGTACTAGTGCTGTTATGATCGCATCCGTCATGCTGAGGGCACAATTCCTATATCTGTTAACGGTTCACAGTGCTAGCCGAGAGAGATAGCCCATTCAAAAGGCCCAATGGGCTTAACGACAACCCATTCGCTTTAACAACGCAGCATCCTCGCAAGACGTGATATTGACACATTGTAGGGCCCTCTGATGTATCGCGAGTGAGGTTGTCATCCTTTTAACAGCTCACGACGTACGATACGGGACGAAAAAACACGGCAAAAGAAGAAAAATGTCCTGAAACTGATGAAAACGTTGGATTTTGGGCTCCAAAAAGAGGCACAGCAAGCTGGCTAGCTGCCCTCGTCGTAGAGCTCTCAGAGAGCTTTGCAACGGTATGATGTGCGCCACTTAACTCCTTATGGATCAAAAGTTATGGGCACCGGAGCGACGGAGACTTGGTCACAAACCCTACGCCCTCGGTTTGCTGGCCCGGCCTCTACGTGAATCGAAGTTGTCTTGCCCAATGTTCCGTCGGATTCGGTAACAGAGATTTGGAGGATAAAATATCTTGGCAATCCTAACCAGGGCAAAAAAAATTGAAAAGGGGGTGCAACACGAGGACTACCCAGGGGGTCACCCATCCTAGTACTACTCTCGCCCAAGCACGCTTAACTTCGGAGTTCTGGTGGGATCCGTTGCATTAGTGCTGGTATGATCGCACCCATCATGATGAGGGCACAATTCCTATATGTGTTAACGGTTCACAGTACCAGCCTAGAGAGATGGCCCATTCAAAAGGCCCAATGGGCTTAACGACAACCCATTCGCTTGAACAACGCAGCATCCTCGCAAGACGTGATATTGACACATTGTAGGGCCCTCAGATGCACCGCGAGTCAGGTTGTCGTCCTTTTAACGGCTCACGACGTAGGATACGGGACGGATAAACAAGGCAAAAGAAGAAAAGTGTCCTAAAACTGATGAAAACGTTGGATTTTAGGCTCCCAAAAGGGGCACAACGAGCCAGCTGGCTGCCCTCGTCGTAAAGCTCTCAGAGAGCTTTGCAACGGTATGCCGTGCGCCGCGTAACTCCTTACGGATCAAAAGTTATGGGCACCGGAGCGACGGAGACCTGGTCACAAACCCTAAGCCCTCGGTTTGCGGGCCCGGCCTCTACGTGAAGCGAAGTTGTCTTACCCAATGTTCTGTGGGATTCGGTAATAGATATTTGGTGGATAAAGTATCTTGACAACCCTAACCAAGGCAAAAGAAAATTGAAAAGGGGGTGCAACACGAGGACTTCCCAGGGGGTCACCCATCCTAGTACTACTCTCGCCCAAGCACGCTTAACTTCAGAGTTCTGATGGGATCCGGTGTACTAGTGCTGTTATGATCGCATCCGTCATGCTGAGGGCACAATTCCTATATCTGTTAACGGTTCACAGTGCTAGCCGAGAGAGATAGCCCATTCAAAAGGCCCAATGGGCTTAACGACTACCCATTCGCTTTAACAACGTAGCATCCTCGCAAGACGTGATATTAACACATTGTAGGGCCCTCTGATGTACCGCGAGTGAGGTTGTCGTCATTTTAACAGCTCACGACGTACGATACGGGACGAAAAAACACGGCAAAAGAAGAAAAATATCCTGAAACAGCTGAAAATGTTGGATTTTGGGCTCCAAAAAGAGGCATAGCAAGCAGGCTTGCTACCCTCGTCGTAGAGCTCTCAGAGAGCTTTGCAACGGTATGCTGTGCGCCACGTAACTCCTTATGGATCAAAAGTTATGGGCACCGGAGCGACGGAGACTTGGTCACAAACCCTACGCCCTCGGTTTGCTGGCCCGGTTTCTACGTGAATCGAAGTTGTCTTGCCCAATGTTCCGTGGGATTCGGTAACAGAGATTTGGAGGATAAAGTATCTTGGCAATCCTAACCAGGGCAAAAAAAATTGAAAAGGGGGTACAACACGAGGACTACCCAGGGGGTTACCCATCCTAGTACTACTCTCGCCCAAGCACGCTTAACTTCGGAGTTCTGGTGGGATCCGTTGCATTAGTGCTGGTATGATCGCACCCGTCATGATGAGGGCACAATTCCTATATGTGTTAACGGTTCACAATGCCAGCCTAGAGAGATGGCCCATTCAAAAGGCCCAATGGGCTTAACGACAACCCATTCGCTTGAACAACGCAGCATCCTCACAAGACGTGATATTGACACATTGTAGGGCCCTCAGATGCACCACGAGTCAGGTTGTCGTCCTTTTAACGGCTCACGACGTAGGATACGGGACGGAAAAACCTGGCAAATGAAGAAAAGTGTCCTGAAACTGATGAAAACGTTGGATTTTGGGCTCCCAAAAGGGGCACAGCGAGCAGGCTGGCTGCCCTCGTCGTAAAGCTCTCAGAGATTTGGAGGATAAAATATCTTGGCAATCCTCACCAGGGCAAAAAAAATTGAAAAGGGGGTGCAACACGAGGACTTGCCAAGGGGTCACCCATCCTAGTACTACTCTCGCCCAAGCACGCTTAACTTCGGAGTTCTGATGGGATCTGTTGCATTAGTGCTGGTATGATTGCACCAGTCATGATTAGGGCACAATTCCTATATGTGTTAACGGTTCACAGTGCCAGCCTAGAGAGATGGCCCATTCAGAAGGCCCAATGGCTTAGTGACAACCCATCCTCTTCAACAACGCAGCATCTCCGGAAGACGTGATATCGACACGTTGTAGGGCCCTCTGATGTACCACGAGTCAGGTTGTCGTCCTTTTAACAACTCACGACGTACGATACGGTACGAAAAAATAGGGCAAAAGAAGAAAAGTCTCCTGAAACTGATGAAAACATTCGATTTTGGGCTCCAAAAACGGGCACAGTGAGCAAGCAGGCTGCCCCCGTCGTAGAGCTCTTAGAGAGCTTTGCAAAGGTATACTGTGCACCGCGTAACTCCTTACGAATCAAATGTTGTGGGCACCGGAGCGACGGAGACCTGGTCACAAACCATACGCCCTCGATTTGCAGGCCCGGCCTCTACCTGAAGCGAAGTTGTCTTGCCCAATGTTCCGTGGGATTCGGTAATTGATATTTGGTGGATAAAGTATCTTGGCAACCCTAACCAGGGCAAAAAAAAATAGAAATGGGGGTGCAACACGAGGACTTCCCAAGGGGTCACCCATCCTGGTATTACTGTAGCCCAAGCACGCTTAACTTCAGAGTTCTGATGGGATCTGGTGCATTAGTGGTGGTATGATTGCACCCGTCATGTTGAGGGCACAATTCCTATATGTGTTAATGGTTCACAGTGCCAGCCTAGAGAGATGGCCCATTCAAAAGGCCCAACGGGCTTAACGACAACCCATCAGCTTCAACAACGCTGCATCCTCGCAAGACGTGATATCGACACGTTGTAGGGCCCGCTGATGTACCGTGTGTCAGGTTGTCGACCTTTTAACAGCTCACGAAGTACGATCCGGGAAAGAAAAATAGGGCAGAAGAAGAAAAGTGTCCTGAAACGGATGAACACATTCGATTTTGGGCTCCAAAAACGGGCACAGCGAGCAAGCTGGTTGCCCTTGTCGTAGACCTCTCAGAGAGCTTTGCAACGGTATGTTGTGCGCCACGTAACTCCTTACAGATAAAATGTTATGGGCACGGGAGCGACGGAGACCTGGTCACAAACCCTATGCCCTCGGTTTGCGGACCCGGCCTCTACGTGGAGCGAAGTTGTCTTGCCCAATGTTCTGTGGGATTCGGTAATAGAGATTTGGTGGATAAAGTATCTTGGCAACCTTAACTAGGGCAAAAAAATTGAAAAGGTGGTGCAACACGAGGACTTCCCAGGGGGTCACCCATCCTAGTACTACTCTCGACCAATGACGCTTAACTTCGGGGTTCTGATGGGATCCTTTGCATTAGTGCTGGTATGATCGCACCCGTCAAGTTGAGGGCACAATTCCTATATGTGTTAACGGTTCACAGTGCCAGCCTAGAGAGATGGCCCATTCAAAAGGCCCAATGGGATTAACGACAACCTATCCGCTTCAATATCGCAGTATCCTCGCAAGACGTGATATCGACACGTTGTAGGGCCCTCTGATGTACCGCGAGTCAGGTTGTCGTCCTTTTAACAGCTCACGACGTACGATACGGGACAAAAAAACACCGCAAAAGAAGAAAAGTTTCCTGAAACTGATGAAAATGTTGGATTTTGGGCTCCAAAACGGGGCACAGCAAGCATGCTGGCTGCCCTCGTCATAGAGCTCTCAGAGAGCTTTGCAACGGCATGTTGTGCGCCACGTAACTCCTTATGGATCAAAAGTTATGGGCACCGGAGCGACGGAGACTTGGTCACAAACCCTACGCCCTCGGTTTGCTGGCCCGGCTTCTACGTGAAGCGAAGTTGTCTTGCCCAATGTTCCGTGGGATTCGGTAATAGAGATTTGGAGGATAAAGTATCTTGGCAATCCTAACCAGGGCAAAAAATATTGAAAAGGGGGTGCAACACGAGGACTACCCAGGGGGTCACCTATCCTAGTACTACTCTCGCCCAAGCACGCTTAACTTCGGAGTTCTGGTGGGATTCGTTTCATTAGTGCTGGTATGATCGCACCCGTCATGATGAGGGCACAATTGCTATATTTTTTAACGGTTCACAGTGCCAGCATAGAGAGATGACCCATTAAAAAGGCCCAATGGGCTTAACGACAACCCATTCGCTTGAACAACGCAGCATCCTCGCAAGACGTGATATTGACACGTTGTAGGGCCCTCAGATGCACCGCGAGTCAGGTTTTCGTCATTTTAACAGCTCACGACGTAGGATACGGGACAGAAAAACATGGCAAAAGAAGAAAAGGGTCTTGAAACTGATGAAAACATTGGATTTTGGGCTCCAAAAAGGGGCATAGCGAGCAGGCTGGCTGCCCTCGTCGTACAGCTCTCAGAGAGCTTTGCAACGGTATGCTGTGCACCGCGTAACTCCTTACGGATCAAAAGTTATGGGCACCGGAGCGACGGAGACCTGGTCACAAACCCTACGCCCTCGGTTTGCGAGCCCGGCCTCTACGTGAAGCGAAGTTGTCTTGTCCAATGTTCCATGGGATTCGGTAATAGAGATTTGGTGGATAAAGTATCTTGACAACCCTAACCAAGGCAAAAAAAATTGAAAAGGGGGTGCAACACGAGGACTTCCCAAGGGGTCACCCATCCTAGTACTACTCTCGCCCAAGGACGCTTAACTTCGGAGTTCTGATGGGATCCGTTGCATTAGTGTTGGTATGATCGCACCCGTCAAGTTGAGGGCTCAATTCCAATATGTGTTAACGGTTCATAGTGCCAGCCTAAAGAGATGCCCCATTCAAAGGGCCTAAAGGGCCTCACGACAACCCATCTCTTCCATAACGTAGCATCCTCGAAAGACGTGATATCGACACGTTGTAGGGCCCTCTGATGTACCGCGAGTCAGGTTGTCGTCCTTTTAACAGCTGACGACGTACGATCCGAGACGAAAAAGCAGGGCAAACGAAGAAAAGTATCCTAAAACTGATGAAAACATTCGATTTTGGGCTTCAAAAATGGGCATAGTGAGCAAGCTAGCTCCCCCCGTCGTAGAGCTCTCAGAGTGCTTTGCAACGGTATGCTATGTACCGTGTAACTCCTTACGGATCAAAAGTTATGGGCACCGGAGCGACGGAGACCTGGTCACATACCCTACACCCTCGGTTTGCAGGCCCGGCCGCTACGTGAAGCGAAGTTGTCTTGCCCAATGTTCCGTGGGATTCGCTAATAGAGATTTGGAGGATAAAATATCTTGGCAATCCTAACTAGGGCAAAAAAAATTGAAAAGGGGGTGCAACACGAGGACTTACCACGGGGTCACCCATCCTAGTACTACTCTCGCCCAAGCACGCTTAACTTCGGAGTTCTGATGGGATCCCTAGCATTAGTGCTGGTATGATCGCACCAGTCATGATGAGGGCACAATTCCTATATGTGTTAACGGTTCACAGTGCCAGCTTAGAGATGGCCCATTCAGAAGGCCCAATGGCTTAACGACAACCCATCCTCTTCAACAACGCAGCATCCTCGCAAGACGTGATATCGACACGTTGTAGGGCCATCTGATGTACCACGAGTCAGGTTTCCATCCTTTTAACAACTCACGACGTACGATACGGTACGAAAAAATAGGGCAAAAGAAGAAAAGTCTCCTGAAACTGATGAAAACATTCGATTTTGGGCTCCAAAAATGGGCACAGTGAGCAAGCTGGCTGCCCCCATCGTAGAGCTCTCAGAGTGCTTTGCAACGGTATACTGTGCACCGTGTAACTCCTTACAGATCAAATGTTGTGGGCACCGGAGCGACGGAGACCTGGTCACAAACCCTACGCCCTCGATTTGCAGGCCCGGCCTCTACGTGAAGCGAAGTTGTCTTGCCCAATGTTCTGTGGGATTCGGTAATTGATATTTGGTGGATAAAGTATCTTGGCAACCCTAACCAGGGCAAAAAAAATAGAAATGGGGGGGCAACACGAGGACTTCCCAAGGGGTCACCCATCCTAGTACAACTGTAGCCCAAGCACGCTTAACTTCATAGTGCTGATGGGATCTGGTGCATTAGTGGTGGTACGATTGCACCCGTCATGTTGAGGGCACAATTCCTATATGTGTTAACGGTTCGCAGTGCCAGACTAGAGAGATGGCCCATTCAAAAGGCCCAATGGGCTTAACGACAACCCATCAGCTTCAACAACACAGCATCCTCCCAAGACGTGATATCGACACGTTGTAGGGACTGCTGATGTACCGTGAGTCAGGTTGTCGACCATTTAACAGCTCACGAAGTACGATCCGGGAAGGAAAAACAGGGCAAAAGAAGAAAAGTGTCCTGAAACTGATGAACACATTCGATTTTGGGCTCCAAAAAGGGCAAAGGGAGCAAGCTGGCTGCCCCCGTCGTAGACCTCTCAGAGAGCTTTGCAACGGTATGCTGTGCGCCGCGTAACTCCTTACGGATCAAATGTTATGGGCACCGGAGCGACGGAGACCTGGTCACAAACCCTACGCCCTCGGTTTGCGGACCCGACCTCTACGTGAAGCGAAGTTGTCTTACCCAATGTTCCGTGGGATTCGGTAATAGAGATTTGGTGGATAAAGTATCTTGGCAACCTTAACTAGGCCAAAAAAATTGAAAACGGGGTGCAACACGAGGACTTCCCAGGGGGTCACCCATCCGAGTACTACTCTCGACCAAGCACGCTTAACTTCGGAGTTCTGATGGGATCCTTTGCATTAGTGCTGGTATGATCTCACCCGTCAAGTTGAGGGCACAATTCCTATATGTGTTAACGGTTCACAGTGCCAGCCTAGAGAGATGGCCCATTCAAAAGGCCCAATGGGATTAACGACAACCTATCCGCTTCAATATCGCAGTATCCTCGCAAGACGTGATATCGACACGTTGTAGGGCCCTCTGATGTACCGCGAGTCAGGTTGTCGTCCTTTTAACAGCGCACGACGTACGATCCGGGACAAAAAAACAGGGCAAACGAAGAACAATGTCCTGAAATTGATGAAAACATTCAATTTTGGGCTTCAAAAATGGGCACAGCGAGCAAGCTGGTTGCCCCCGTCGTAGTGCTCTCAGAGAGCTTTGCAACGGTATGCTGTGTGCCGCGTAACTCCTTACGGATCAAAAGTTATACGCACTAGAGAGATGGAGACCCGCTCACAAACCCTACGCCCTCGGTTTGTGGGCCCGGCTTCTACGTGAAGCGACGTTGTCTTGCCCAATGTTCCGTGGGATTCGGTAATAGAGATTTGGAGGATAAAATATCTTGGCAATCCTAACCAGGGCAAAAAAAATTGAAAAGGGGGTGCAACACGAGGACTTCCCAGGGGGTCACCCATCCTAGTACTACTCTCGCCCAAGCACACTTAACTTCGGAGTTCTGATGGGATCCGTTGCATTAGTGCTGGTATGATCGCACTCGTCAAGTTGAGGGCACAATTCCAATATGTGTTGACGGTTCACAGTGCCAGCCTAAAGAGATGGCCCATTCAAAAGGCCCAATGGGCTTCACGACAACCCATCCCCTTCAATAACGTAGCATCCTCGCAAGACGTGATATCGACACGTTGTAGGGCCCTCTGATGTACCGCGAGACAGGTTGTCATCCTTTTAACAGCTCACGACGTACGATCTGGGACGAAAAAATAGGGCAAACGAAGAAAAGTGTCCTGAAACTGATGAAAACATTCGATTTTGGGCTTCAAAAATGGGCATAGCAAGCAAGCTAGCTCCCCCCGTCGTAGAGCTCTAAGAGTTCTTTGCAACTGTATGCTGTGCACCGCGTAACTCCTTACGGATCAAAAGTTATAGGCACCGGAGCGACGGAGACCTGGTCACAATCCCTATGCCCTCGGTTTGCGGGCCCGACCTCTACGTGAAGCGAAGTTGTCTTGCCCAATGTTCCGTGGGATTCGCTAATAGAGATTTGGAGGATAAAGTATCTTGGCAATCCTAACCAAGGCAAAAAAAATTGAAAATGGGGTGCAACACGAGGACTTGCCACGGGGTCACCCATCCTACTACCACTCTCGCCCAAGCACGCTTAACTTCGGAGTTCTGATGGGATCCGTTGCAGTAGTGCTGGTATGATCGCACCCGTCATGATGAGGGCACAATTCCTATTTGTGTTAACGGTTCACAGTGCCAACCTAGAGAGATGGACCATTCAAAAGGCCCAATGGGCTTAACGACAACCCATACGCTTCAACAACGCAGCATCCTCGCAAGATGTGATATTGACACGTTGTAGGGCCCTCTGATGTACCACGAGTCAGGTTGTCGTCCTTTTAACAACTCACGACGTATGATACGGGACGAAAAAATAGGGCAAAAGAAGAAAAGTCTCCTGAAACTGATGAAAACGTTCGATTTTGGGCTCCAAAAATGGGCACAATGAGCAAGTCGGTTGCCCCCGTCGTAGAGCTCTCAGAGAGCTTTTCAACGGTATACTGTGTGCCGCGTAACTCCTTACGGATCAAATGTTGTGGGCGCCGGAGCGACGGAGACCTGGTCACCACCCATACGACCTCGATTTGCAGGCCCGGCCTCTACGTGAAGCGAAATTGTCTTGCCCAATGTTTCGTGGGATTCGGTAATTGATATTTGGTGGATAAAGTATCTTGGCAACCCAAACCAAGGCAAAAAAAATTGAAATGGGGGTGCAACACGAGGACTTCCGAGGAGGTCACCGATCATAGTACTACTATAGCCCAAGCACGCTTAACTTCAGAGTTCTTATGGGATTTGGTGCATTAGTGGTAGTATGATTGCACCCGTCATGTTGAAGGCACAATTCCTATATGTGTTAACGGTTCACAGTGCCAGCCTAGAGAGATGGCCCATTCAAAAGGCCCAATGGGCTTAACGACAACCCATCAGCTTCAACAACGCAGCATCCTCGCAATACGTGATATTGACAATTTGTAGGGCCCACTGATGTACCGCGAGTCAGGTTGTCGACCTTTAAACAGCTCGCGACGTACGATCCGGGAAGCAAAAATAGGGCAAAAGAAGAAAAGTGTCCTGAAACTGATGAAGACATTCGATTTTTGGCTCAAAAAACGGGCACAGCGAGCAAGCTGGCTGCCCCCGTCGTAGAGCTCTCAGAGAGCTTTGCAACGGTATGCTGTGCGCCGCGTAACTCCTTACGGATCAAATGTTATGGGCACCGGAGCGACGGAGACCTGGTCACAAACCCTACGCCCTCGGTTTGCAGGCCCGGCCTCTACGTGAAGCGAAGTTGTCTTGCCCAATGTTCCGAGGGATTCGGTAAGAGAGATTTGGTGGATAAAGTATCTTGGCAACCTTAACCAGGGCAAAAAAAATTGAAAAGGGGGTGCAACACGAGGACTTCCTAGGGGGTCACCCATCCTACTACTACTCTCGACCAAGTACGCTTAACTTCGGAGTTCTGATGGGATCCTTTGCATTAGTGCTGGTATGATCGCACCCGTCAAGTTGAGGGCACAATTCCTATATGTGTTAACGGTTCACAGTGCCAGCCTAGAGAGATGTCCTATTCAAAAGGCCCAATGGGCTTAACGACAACCTATCCGCTTCAATATCGCAGTATCCTCGCAAGACGTGATATCGACACGTTGTAGGGCCCTCTGATGTACCACGAGTCAGGTTGTCGTCCTTTTAACAGCTCACGACGTATGATCCGGGACGAAAAAACACGGCAAACGAAGAACAATGTCCTGAAATTGATGAAAACATTCAATTTTGGGCTTAAAAAATGGGCACAGCGATCAAGCTGGCTGCCCCCGTCGTAGTGCTCTCAGAGAGCTTTGCAACGGTATGCTGTGCGCCGCGTAACTCCTTACGGATCAAAAGTTATACGCAATGGAGAGACGGAGACCCGGTCACAAACCCTACGCCCTCGGTTTGTGGGCCCGGCTTCTACGTGAAGCGAAGTTGTCTTGCCCAATGTTCCGTGGGATTCGGTAATAGAGATTTGGAGGATAAAATATCTTGGCAATCCTAACCAGGGCAAAAAAAATTGAGAAGGGGGTGCAACACGAGGACTTCCTAGGGGGTCACCCATCCTTGTACTACTCTCGCCCAAGCACACTTAACTTCGGAGTTCTGATGGGATCCGTTGCATTAGTGCGGGTATGATCGCACCCGTCATGATGAGGGCACAATTCCTATATGTGTTAACGGTTCACAGTGCCAGCCTAGAGAGATGGCCCATTCAAAAGGCCCAATAGGCTTAACGACAACCCATCCGCTTCAACAACGCAGCATCCTCGCAAGACGTGATATTGACACATTGTAGGGCACTCTGATGTACCGCGAGTCAGGTTGTCATCAATTTAACAGCTCACGACATACGTTACGGGACGGAAAAAAAGGGCAAAAGAAGAAAAGTGTCCTGAAACTGATGAAAACGTTCGATTTTGGGCTCCAAAAAGGGGCACAGCGAGCAGGCTGGCTGTCCTCGTCGTACAGCTCTCAGAGAGCTTTGCAACGGTATGCTGTGCGCCGCTTAACTCCTTACGGATCAAAAGTTATACGCACTAGAGAGACGGAGACCCGGTCACAAACACTACGCCCTCGGTTTGTGGGCCCGACTTCTACGTGAAGCGAAGTTGTCTTGCCCAATGTTCCGTGGGATTCGGTAATAGAGATTTGGAGGATAAAATATCTTGGCAATCCTAACCAGGGCAAAAAAAATTGAAAAGGGGGTGCAACACGAGGACTTCCTTGGGGGTCACCCATCCTAGTACTACTCTCGCCCAAGCACGCTTAACTTCGGAGTTCTGATGGGATCCGTTGCATTAGTGCTGGTATGATCGCACCCATCAAGTTGAGGGCACAATTCCAATTTGTGTTAACGGTTCACAGTACCAGCCTAAAGAGATGGCCCATTCAAAAGGCCCAATGGGCTTCACGACAACCCATCCCCTTCAATAACGTAGCATCCTCGCAAGACGTGATATCGACACGTTGTAGGGCCCTCTGATGTACAGCGAGTCAGGTTGTCATCCTTTTAACAGCTCACGACGTACGATCCGGGACGAAAAAACAGGGCAAACGAAGAAAAGTGTCCTAAAACTGATGAAAACGTTCGATTTTGGGCTTCAAAAATGGGCATAGCGAGCAAGCTAGCTCCCCCCGTCGTAGAGTTCTCAGAGTGCTTTGCAACGGTATGCTGTGCGCCGGGTAACTCCTTACGGATCAAAAGTTATGGCACCGGAGCGACGGAGACCTGGTCACAATCCCTATGCCCTCGGTTTGTGGGCCCGACTTCTACATGAAGCGAAGTTGTCTTGCCCAATGTTCCGTGGGATTCGGTAATAGAGATTTGGAGGATAAAGTATCTTGCCAATCCTAACCAGGGCAAAAAAAATTGAAAAGGGGGTGCAACACGAGGACTTGCCACGGGGTCACCCATCCTAGTACCACTCTCGCCCAAGCACGCTTAACTTCGGAGTTCTAATGGGATCCGTTGCAGTAGTACTGGTATGAACACACCCGTCATGATGAGGGCACAATTCCTATATGTGTTAACGGTTTACAGTGCCAACCTAGAGAGATGGACCATTCAAAAGGCCCAATGGGCTTAACGACAACCCATCCGCTTCAACAACGCAGCATCCTCGCAAGACGTGATATTGACACGTTGTAGAGCCCTCTGATGTACCACGATTCAGGTTGTCGTCCTTTTAACAACTCACGACGTACGATACGGGACGAAAAAACAGGGCAAAAGAAGAAAAGTCTCCTAAAACTGATGAAAACGTTCAATTTTGGGCTCCCAAAACGGGCACAGTGAGCAAGTTGGCTGCCCCCGTCGTAGAGCTCTCAGAGAGGTTTGTAACGGTATACTGTGCCCCGCGTAACTCCTTACGGATCAAATGTTGTGGGCACCGGAGCGACGGAGACCTGGTCACCACCCCTACGACCTCGATTTGCAGGCTCGGCCTCTACGTGAAGCGAAATTGTCTTGCCCAATGTTCCGTGGGATTCGGTAATTGATATTTGGTGGATAAAGTATCTTGGCAACCCTAACCACTGCAAAAAAAATTGAAATGGGAGTGCAACACGACGACTTCCCAGGGGGTCACCCATCCTAGTACTACTATAGCCCAAGCACGCTTAACTTTAGAGTTCTGATGGGATCTGGTGCATTAGTGGTGGTATGATTGCACCCGTCATGTTGAGGGCACAATTCCTATATGTGTTAACGGTTCACAGTGCCAGCCTGGAGAGATGGCCCATTCAAAAGGCCCAATGGGCTTAACGACAACCCATCAGCTTCAACAACGCAGCATCCTCGCAATACATGATATCGACACTTTGCAGGGCCTACTGATGTACCGCGAGTCAGGTTGTCGACCTTTTAACAACTCACGACGTACGATCCGGGAAGCAAAAATAGGGCAAAAGAAGAAAAGTGTCCTGAAACTGATGAAGACATTCGATTTTTGGCTCCAAAAATGGGCACAGCGAGCAAGCTGGCTGCCCCCATCGTAGAGCTCTCAGAGAGCTTTGCAACGGTATGCTGTGCGCCGCGTAACTCTTTTCGGATCAAATGTTATGGGCACCGGAGCGACGATGACCTGGTCACAAACCCTACGCCCTCGGTTTGCGGGCCCGGCCTCTACGTGAAGCGAATTTGTCTTGCCCAATGTTCCGAGGGATTCGGTAATAGAGTTTTGGTGGATAAAGTATCTTGGCAACCTTAACCAGGGCAAAAAAAATTGAAAAGGGGGTGCAACACGAGGACTTCCCAGGGGGTCACCCATCCTAGTACTACTCTCGACCAAGCACGCTTAACTTCGGAGTTCTGATAGGATCCTTTGCAATAGTGCTGGTATGATCGCACCCGTCAAGTTGAGGGCACAATTCCTATATGTGTTAACGGTTCACAGTGCCAGCCTAGAGAGATTGCCCATTCAAAAGTCCCAATGGGTTTAACGACAACCTATCCGCTTCAATATCGCAGTATCCTCGCAAGACGTGATATCGACACGTTGTAGGGCCCTCTGATGTACTGCGAGTCAGGTTGTCGTCCTTTTAACAGCTCACGACGTACGATCCGGGATGGAAAAATACTGCAAACGAAGAACAATGTCCTGAAATTGATGAAAACATTCAATTTTGGGCTTAAAAAATGGGCACAGCGAGCAAGCTGGCTGCCCCCGTCGTAGTGCTCTCAGAGAGCTTTGGAACGGTATGCTATGCGCCGCGTAACTCCTTACGGATCAAAAGTTATACGCACTGGAGAGACGGAGACCGGGTCACAAACCCTACGCCCTCGGTTTGTGGGCCCGGCTTCTACGTGAAGCGAAGTTGTCTTGCCCAATATTCTGTGGGATTCGGTAATAGAGATTTGGAGGATAAAATATCTTGGCAATCCTAACCAGGGCAAAAAAAATTGAAAAGGGGGTGCAACACGAGGATTTCCCAAAGGGTCACCCATCCTTGTACTACTCTCGCCCAAGCACGCTTAACTTCGGAGTTCTGATGGGATCCGTTGCATTAGTGCTGGTATGATCGCACCCGTCATGATGAGGGCACAATTCCTATATGTGTTAACGGTTCACAGTGCCAGCCTAGAGAGATGGCCCATTCAAAAGGCCCAATAGGCTTAACGACAACCCATACACTTCAACAACGCAGCATCCTCGCAAGACGTGATATTGACACATTGTAGGGCCCTCTGATGTACCGCGAGTCAGGTTGTCATCCTTTTAACAGCTCACGACATACGATACGGGACGGAAAAAAAAGGGCAAAAGAAGAAAAGTGTCCTGAAACTGATGAAAACGTTCAATTTTGGGCTCCAAAAAGGGGCACAGCGAGCAGGCTGGCTGTCCTCGTTGTACAGCTCTCAGAAAGCTTTTCAACGGTATGCTGTGCGCCGTGTAACTCATTACGGATCAAATGTTATGGGCACCGGAGCGACGGAGACCTGGTCACAAACCCTACGCCCTCGGTTTGCGGGCCCGGCCTCTACGTGAAGCGAAGTTGTCTTGCCCAATGTTCCGTGGGATTCGGTAATAGAGATTTGGTGGATAAAGTATCTTGTCAACCCTAACCAGGGCCAAAAAAATTGAAAATGGGGTGCAACACGAGGACTTCCCAGGGGGTCACCCATCCTTGTACTACTCTCGCCCAAGCACGCTTAAATTCGGAGTTCTGATGGGATCCGTTGCATTAGTGCTGGTATGATCGCATCCGTCATGATGAGGGCACAATTCCTATATGTATTAACGGTTCACAGTGCCAGCCTAGAGAGATAGCCCATTCAAAAGGCCCAATAGGCTTAACGACAACCCATCCGCTTCAACAACGCACTATACTCGCAAGACGTGATATTGACTCATTGTAGGGCCCTCTGATGTACCGCGAGTCAAGTTGTCATCCTTTTAACAGCTTACGACGTACGATACGGGACGAAAAAATAGGGCAAAAGAAGAAAAGTGTCCTGAAACTGCTGAAAACATTCAATTTTGGGCTCCAAAAACAGGAACAGCGAGCAAGCTGGCTACCCCAGTCGTTGAGCTCTCTGAGAGCTTTGCAACGGTATGTTGTGCGCCGCGTAACTCCTTACGGATCAAATGTTATAGGCACCGGAGCGACGGAGACCTGGTCACAATCCCTATGCCCTCGGTTTGTGGGCCCGACCTCTACATGAAGCGAAGTTGTCTTGCCCAATGTTCCGTGGGATTCGGTAATAGAGATTTGGAGGATAAAGTATCTTGCCAATCCTAACCAGGGCAAAAAAAATTGAAAAGCGGGTGCAACATGAGGACTTGCCACGGGGTCACCCATCCTAGTACAACTCTCGCCCAAGCACGCTTAACTTCGGAGTTCTAATGGGATCCGTTGCAGTAGTACTGGTATGAACACACCCGTCATGATGAGGGCACAATTCCTATATGTGTTAACGGTTTACAGTGCCAACCTAGAGAGATGGACCATTCAAAAGGCCCAATGGGCTTAACGACAACCCATCCGCTTCAACAACGCAGCATCCTCGCAAGACGTGATATTGACACGTTGTAGAGCCCTCTGATGTACCACGAGTCAGGTTGTCGTCCTTTTAACAACTCACGACGTACGATACGGGAAGAAAAAACAGGGCAAAAGAAGAAAAGTCTCCTGAAACTGATGAAAACGTTCAATTTTGGGCTCCCAAAACGGGCACAGTGAGCAAGTTGGCTGCCCCCGTCGTAGAGCTCTCAGAGAGCTTTGCAACGGTATACTGTGCGCCGCGTAACTCCTTACGGATCAAATGTTGTGGGCACCGGAGCGACGGAGACCCGGTCACCACCCCTACGACCTCGATTTGCAGGCTCGGCCTCTACGTGAAGCGAAGTTGTCTTGCCCAATTTTCCGTGGGATTCGGTAATTGATATTTGGTGGATAAAGTATCTTGGCATCCCTAACCAGGGCAAAAAAAATTGAAATGGGAGTGCAACACGAAGACTTCCCAGGGGGTCACCCATCCTAGTACTACAATAGCCCAAGCACGCTTAACTTTAGAGTTCTGATGGGATCTGGTGCTTTAGTGGTGGTATGATTGCACCCGTCATGTTGAGGGCACAATTCCTATATGTGTTAACAGTTCACAGTGCCAGCCTGGAGAGATGGCCCATTCAAAAGGCCCAATGGGCTTAACGACAACCCATCAGCTTCAACAACGCAGCATCCTCGCAATACATGATATCGACACTTTGTAGGGCCCACTGATGTACCGCGAGTCAGGTTGTCGACCTTTTAACAGCTCACGATATACGATCCGGGAAGCAAAAATAGGGCAAAAGAAGAAAAGTGTCCTGAAACTGATGAAGACATTCGATTTTTGGCTCCAAAAATGGGCACAGCGAGCAAGCTGGCTGCCCCCATCGTAGAGCTCTCAGAGAGCTTTGCAACGGTATGCTGTGCGCCGCGTAACTCCTTTCGGATCAAATGTTATGGGCACCGGAGCGACGAAGACCTGGTCACAAACCCTACGCCCTCGGTTTGCGGGCCCGGCCTCTATGTGAAGCGAAGTTGTCTTGCCCAATGTTCCGAGGGATTCGGTAATAGAGTTTTGGTGGATAAAGTATCTTGGCAACCTTAACCAGGGCAAAAAAAATTGAAAAGGGGGTGCAACACGAGGACTTCCTAGGGGGTCACCCATCCTAGTACTACTCTCGACCAAGCACGCTTAACTTCGGAGTTCTGATAGGATCCTTTGCATTAGTGCTGGTATGATCGCACCCGTCAAGTTGAGGGCACAATTCCTATATGTGTTAAAGGTTCACAGTGCCAGCCTAGAGAGATTGCCCATTCAAAAGTCCCAATGGGCTTAACGACAACCTATCCTCTTCAATATCGCAGTATCCTGGCAAGACGTGATATCGACACGTTGTAGGGCCCTCCGATGTACCGCGAGTCAGGTTGTCGTCCTTTTAACAGCTCACGACGTACGATCCGGGACGGAAAAACACGGCAAACGAAGAACAATGTCCTGAAATTGATGAAAACATTCAATTTTTGGCTTAAAAAATGGGCACAGCGAGCAAGCTGGCTGCCCCCGTCGTAGTGCTCTCAGAGAGCTTTGCAACGGTATGCTGTGCGCCGCGTAACTCCTTACGGATCAAAAGTTATACGCACTGGAGAGACGGAGACCCGGTCACAAACCCTACGCCCTCGGTTTGTGGGCCCGGCTTCTACGTGAAGCGAAGTTGTCTTGCCCAATGTTCCGTGGGATTCGGTAATAGAGATTTGGAGGATAAAATATCTTGGCAATCCTAACCAGGGCAAAAAAAATTGAAAAGGGGGTGCAACACGAAGACTTCCCAAAGGGTCACCCATCCTTGTACTACTCTCGCCCAAGCACGCTTAACTTTGGAGTTCTGATGGGATCCGTTACATTAGTGCTGGTATGATCGCACCCGTCATGATGAGGGCACAATTACTATATGTGTTAACGGTTCACAGTGCCAGCCTAGAGAGATGGCCCATTCAAAAGGCCCAATAGGCTTAACGACAACCCATCCACTTCAACAACGCAGCATCCTCGCAAGACGTGATATTGACACATTGTAGGGCCCTCTGATGTACCGAGAGTCAGGTTGTCATCCTTTTAACAGCTCACGACATACGATACGGGACAGAAAAAAAAGGGCAAAAGAAGAAAAGTGTCCTGAAACTGATGAAAACGTTCGATTTTGGGCTCCAAAAAGGGGCACAACGAGCAGTCTGGCTGTCCTCGTCGTACAGCTCTCAGAGAGCTTTGCAACGGTATGTTGTGCGCCGTGTAACTCCTTACGGATCAAATGTTATGGGCACCGGAGCGACGGAGACCTGGTCACAAACCCTTCGCCCTCGGTTTGCGGGCCCGGCCTCTACGTGAAGCGAAGTTGTCTTGCCCAATGTTCCGTGGGATTCGGTAATAGAGATTTGGTGGATAAAGTATCTTGTCAACCCTAACCAGGGCAAAAAAAATTGAAAAGGGGGTGCAACACGAGGACTTCCCAGGGGGTCACCCATCCTTGTACTACTCTCGCCCAAGCACGCTTAAATTCGGAGTTCTGATGGGATCCGTTGCATTAGTGCTGGTATGATCGCATCCGTCATGATGAGGGCACAATTCCTATTTGTGTTAACGGTTCACATTGCCAGCCTAGAGAGATGGCCCATTCAAAAGGCCCAATAGGCTTAAGGACAACCCTTCCGCTTCAACAACGCACCATACTCGCAAGACGTGATATTGGCTCACTGTAGGGCCCTCTGATGTACCGCGAGTCAGGTTGTCATCCTTTTAACAGCTCAAGACGTACGATACGGGACGAAAAAATAGGGCAAAAGAAGAAAAGTGTCCTGAAACTGCTGAAAACATTCAATTTTGGGCTCCAAAAACGGGAACAGCGAGCAAGCTGGCTACCCCAGTCGTTGAGCTCTCTGAGAGCTTTGCAACGGTATGTTGTGCGCCGCGTAACTCCTTACGGATCAAATGTTATAGGCACCGGAGCGACGGAGACCTGGTCACAATCCCTATGCCCTCGGTTTGTGGGCCCGACCTCTACATGAAGAGAAGTTGTCTTGCCCAATGTTCCGTGGGATTCGGTAATAGAGATTTAGAGGATAAAGTATCTTACCAATCCTAACCAGGGCAAAAAAAATTGAAAAGGAGGTACAACATGAGGACTTGCCACGGGGTCACCCATCCTAGTACCACTCTCGCCCAAGCACGCTTAACTTCGGAGTTCTAATGGGATCCGTTGCAGTAGTACTGGTATGAACACACCCATCATGATGAGGGCACAATTCCTATATGTGTTAAAGGTTTACAGTGCCAACCTAGAGAGATGGACCATTCAAAAGGCCCAATGGGCTTAACGACAACCCATCCGCTTCAACAACGCAGCATCCTCACAAGACGTGATATTGACACGTTGTAGAGCCCTCTGATGTACCACGAGTCAGGTTGTCGTCCTTTTAACAACTCACGACGTACGATACGGGACGAAAAAACAGGGCAAAAGAAGAAAAGTCTCCTGAAACTGATGAAAACGTTCAATTTTGGGCTCCTAAAACGGGCACAGTGAGCAAGTTGGCTGCCCCCGTCGTAGAGCTCTCAGAGAGCTTTGCAACGGTATACTGTGCGCCGCGTAACTCCTTACGGATCAAATGTTGTGGGCACCGGAGCAACGGAGACCTGGTCACCACCCCTACGACCTCGATTTGCAGGCTCGGCCTCTACGTGAAGCGAAGTTGTCTTGCCCAATGTTCTGTGGGATTCGGTAATTGATATTTGGTGGATAAAGTATCTTGGCAACCCTAACCAGGGCAAAAAAAATTGAAATGGGAGTGCAACACAAGGACTTCCCAGGGGGTCACCCATCCTAGTACTACTATAGCCCAAGCACGCTTAACTTTAGAGTTCTGATGGGATCTGGTGCATTAGTGGTGGTATGATTGCACCAGTCATGTTGAGGGCACAATTCCTATATGTGTTAACGGTTCACAGTGCCAGCCTGGAGAGATGGCCCATTCAAAAGGCCCAATGGGCTTAACGACAACCCATCAGCTTCAACAACGCAGCATCCTCGCAATACATGATATCGACACTTTGTAGGGCCCACTGATGTACCGCGAGTCAGGTTGTCGACCTTTTAACAGCTCACGATGTACGATCCGGGAAGCAAAAATAGGGCAAAAGAAGAAAAGTGTCCTGAAACTGATGAAGACATTCGATTTTTGGCTCCAAAAACGGGAACAGCGAGCAAGCTGGCTACCCCAGTCGTTGAGCTCCCTGAGAGCTTTGCAACGGTATGTTGTGCGCCGCGTAACTCCTTACGGATCAAATGTTATAGGCACCGGAGCGACGGAGACCTGGTCACAAACCCTACGCCCTCGGTTTGCGGGCCCGACCTCTACGTGAAACGAAGTTGTCTTGCCCAATGTTCTGTGGGATTCGGTAATATAGATTTGGAGGATAAAGTATCTTGGCAATCCTAACCAGGGCAAAAAAAATTGAAAAGGGGGTGCAACACGAGGACTTCCCAGGGGGTCACCCATCCTAGTACTAATCTCGCCCAAGAACGCTTAACTTCGGAGTTCTGATGGGATCCGTTGCATTAGTGCTGGTATGATCGTACCCGTCATGATGAGGGCACAATTCCTATATGTGTTAACGCTTCACAGTGCCACCCTAGAGAGATGGCCCATTCAAAAGGCCTAATGGGCTTAATGACAACCCATCCGCTTCAACAACGCAGCATCCTCTCAAGACGTGATATCGACACGTTGAAGGGCCCTCTGATGTACCACGATTCAGGTTGTCGTTCTTTTAACATCTCACGACGTACGATACAGGACGGAAAAACATGGCAAAAAAAGAAAAGTCTCCTCAAACTGATGAAAACGTTTGATTTTGGGCTCCAAAAATGGGCACATTGATCAAGCTGGCTGCCCCCGTCGTAGAGCTCTCAGAGAGCTTTGCAACGGTATGTTGTGCGCTGCGTAACTCCTTACGGATCAAATGTTATGGGCACCGGAGCGACGGAGACCTGGTCACAAACCCTACGCCCTCGGTTTGTGGGCCCGGCCTCTACGTGAAGTGAAGTTGTCTTGCCCAATGTTCCGTGGGATTCGGTAATAGAGATTTGGTTGATAAAGTATCTTGGCAACCCTAACCAGGCAAAAAAAATTGAAATGGGGGTGCAACACGAGGACTTCCCAGGGGGTCACCCATCCTAGTACTACTCTAGCCCAAGCACATTTAACTTCAGAGTTCTGTTGGGATCCAGTGCATTAGTGGTGCTATGATTGCACCCGTCATGTTGAGGGCACAATTCTTATATGTGTTAACGGTTCACAATGCCAGCCTAGAGAGATGGCCCATTCAAAAGGCCCAAAGGGCTTAACGACAACCCATTCACTTCAACAACGCAGCATCCTCACAAGATGTGATATCGACACATTGTAGGGCCCGCTGATGTACCGCGAGTCAGGTTGTCGTCCTTTTAACAGCTCACGACGTACGATCCGGGATGGAAAAACAGAGCAAAAGAAGAAAAGTGTCCTAAAACTTATGAACACATTCGATTTTGGGCTCCAAAAGGGGCACAGCGAGCAAGTTGGCTACCCCCGTCGTAGAGCTCTCAGAGAGCTTGGCAACGGTATGCTTTGCGCCGCGTAACTCCTTACGGATCAAAAGTTATGGGCACCGGAGGGATGGAGACATGGTCACAAACCCTACACCCTCGGTTTGCGGGCCCGGCCTCTACGTGAAGCGAAGTTGTCTAGCCCAATGTTCTGTGGGATTCTGTAATAGAGATTTGGTGGATAAAGTATCATGGCAACCCAAACCAGGGCAAAACAAATTGAAAAGTGGGTGCAACGCGAGGACTTCGCAGGGGGTCACCCATCCTAGTACTACTCTCGCCCAAGCACGCTTAACTTCGGAGTTTTGATGGGATCCGGTGCATTAGTGCTGGTATGATGGCAGCCGTCATGTTGAGGGCACAATTCCTATATGTGTTAATGGTTCACAATCCCAGCCTAGAGAGATGGCTCATTCAAAAGGCCCAATGGGCTTAACGACAACACATCCGCTTCAACAACGCAGCATCCTCGCAAGACATGATATCAACACGTTGTAGGGCCCTATGATGTCCCGCGAGTCAAGTTGTCGTCCTTTTAACAGCTCATGACGTACAATCCTGGAAGGAAAAATAGAGCAAAAGAACGAAAGTGGCCTAAAACTGATGAAAACGTTCAATTTTGGGCTTCGAAAAGGGGCACAGCCAGCATGCTGGCTGGCCCCATCGTAGAGCTCTTAGAGAGCTTTGCAACGGTATGTTGTGAGCCGCGTAACTCCTTAAGGATCAAAAGTTATGGGCACCGGAGCGACGGATACCTGGTCACAAACCCTACGCCCCCGGTTTGCGGGCCCGGCCTCTACGTGAAGCGAAGTTGTCTTGCCCAATGTTCCGTGGGATTCGGTAATTGAGATTTGGTGGATAAAGTATCTTGGCAACCCTAACCAGGGCAAAAAAAATTGAAAAGGGGGTGCAACATGAGGACTCCCCAGGGGGTCACCCATCCAAGCACTACTCTCGCCCAAGCACGCTTAACTTCGGAATTCTGATGGGATCCGTTGCATTAGTGCTGGTATGATCGCACCCGTCAAGTTGAGGGCACAATTCCTATATGTGTTAACGGTTCACAGTGCCAGCCTAGAGAGATGGCCCATTCAATAGGCCCAATGGGCTTAACGACAACCCATTCGCCTCAACAACGCAGCATCCTCGCAAAACGTGATATCGACAGATTGTAAGGCCCTCTGTTGTACGGCGAGTCCGGTTGACAACCTTTTAACTGCTCACGACGTATGATCCGGGACGAAAAAATAGGGCAAACGAAGAAAAGTGTCCTGAACCTAATGAAAACATTCCATTTTGGGCTCCAAAAATGGGTACAGCGACCAGGCTGGCTGCCCCCGTCGTAGAGCTCACTGAGAGCTTTGCAACGGTATGCTGTGTGCCGCGTAACTCCTTACGGATCAAAAGGTATGGGCACCGGAGCGACGGAAACCTGGTCACAAACCCTACGCCCTCGGTTTGCGGGCTCGGCCTCTACGTGAAGCGAAGTTGTCTTGCCTAATGTTCCGTGGGATTCAGTAATAGAGATTTGGTGGATAAAGTATCTTGGCAACCCTAACCAGGGCAAAACAAATTGAAAAGGGGGTGCAACACGAGGACTTCCCGGGGGGTCACCCATCCTAGTACAACTTTCGCCCAAGCACGCTTAACTTCGGAGTTCTGATGGGATCCGGTGCATTCGTGTTGGTATGATCGCACCCGTCATGATGAGGCACAATTCCTATATGTGTTAACGGTTAACAGTGCCAGCCTAGAGAGATGGCCTATTCAAAAGGCCCAATGGGCTTAACGACAACCCATCCGCTTCAACAACGCAGCATCCTCGCAAGACGTGATATCGACACGTTGTAGGGCCCTCTAATGTACCGCAAGTCAGGTTGTCGTGCTTTTAACAGCTCACGACGTACGATCCGGGACGGAAAAATTGGGCAAAAGAACAAAAGTAGCCTGAAACTGATGAAAACGTTCGATTTTGGTTTCCAAAAAGGGGCACAACGAGCAAGCTTGCTGCCCCCGTCATAGAGCTCTCATAGAGCTTTGCAAGGGTATGTTGTGTGCAGCGTAACTCTTTACGGATCAAAAGTTATGGGCACCGAAGCTACGGAGACCTGGTTACAAACCCTTCGCCCTCGGTTTGCGGTCCCGACCTCTACGTGAAGCGAAGTTGTGTTGCCCAATGTTCCGTGGGATTCGGTAATAGAGATTTGGTGGGTAAAGTATCTTGGCAACCCTAACCAGGGCAAAAAAATTTGAAAAGGGGGTGCAACACGAGGACTTCCCAGGGGGTCATCCATCCTAGTACTACTCTCGCCCAAGCATGCTTAACTTCGGAGTTCTGATGGGATCTGGTGCATTAGTACTGGTATGATAGCACTCGTCATGTTGAGGGCACAATTCCTATATGTATTAACGGTTCACAGTGCAGGCCTTGAGAGATGGCCCATTCAAACGGCCCAATGGGCTTAACGACAACCCATCCACTTCAACAACGCAGCATCCTCGCAAGACGTGATATCGACATGTTGTAAGGCCCTCTGATGTACCGCGAGTCAGGTTGTCGTCCTTTTAACAACTAACGATGTACGATCCGGGATAAAAAACTGGGCAAAAGAAGAAAAGTGTCTTGAAACTGATGAAAACGTTTAATTTTGGGTGCCAAAAAGGGTAAAGTAAGCAAGCTGGCTGCCCCCGTCGTAGAGCTCTCGGAGAGCTTTGCAACGGTATGATGTGCGCCGCGTAACTCCTTACGGATCAAAAGTTATGGGCACCGGAGCGACGGAGACCTGGTCACAAACCCTATGCCCTCGGTTTGCGGGCCCGACCTCTACGTGAAGCGAAGTTGTCTTGCCCAATGTTCCGTGGGATTCGGTAATAGAGATTTGGGGGATAAAGTATCTTGGCAACCCTAACCAGGGCAAAAAAAATTGAAAAGGGGGTGCAACACGAGGACTTCCCAGGGGGTTACCCATCCTAGTACTACTCTCGCCCAAGCACGCTTAACTTGGGAGTTCTGATGGGATTCGTTGTATTAGTGCTGGTATGATCGCACCCGTCATGTTCAGGGCACAATTCCTATATGTGTTAAAGGTTCACAGTGCAAGAATAGAGAGATGGCCCATTCAAAAGGCCCGATGGGCTTAACGACAACCCATCCGCTTCAACAACGCAGCATACTCGCAAGACGTGATATCGACACATTGTAGGGCCCTCTGATGTACCGCGAGTCAGGTTGTCGTCCTTTTAACTGCTCACGACGTACGATCCGGGACGGAAAAACAAGGCAAAAGAAGAAAAATGTCCTGAATCTGATGAAAATGTTCAATTTTGGGCACCAAAAATGGGCACAACGAGCAGGCAGGCTGCCCTCGTCGTAGAGCTCTGAGAGAGCTTTGCAACAGTATGCTGTGCGCCGCATAACTCTTTACGGATCAAAAGTTATGGGTACCGGAGCGACGGAGACCTGGTGACAAACCCTACACCCTCGATTTGCAGGCCCTGCCTCTACGTTAAGCGAAGTTGTGTTGCCCAATGTTCCGTGGGATTCGGTAATAGAGATTTGGTGGTTAAAGTATCTTGGCAACCCTAACCAGGGCAAAAAAAATTGAAAAGGGGGTGAAACACGAGGACTTTCCAGGGGGTTACCTATCCTAGTACTACTGTCGCCCAAACACGCTGAATTTCGGAGTTCTGATAGGATCTGCTGCATTAGTGCTGGTATGATCGCACCCGTCATGTTGAGGGCACAATTCCTATATGTGTTAACGGTTCACAATCCAAGCCAAGAGAGATGGGCCATTCAAAAGGCCCAATAGGCTTAACGACAACCTATCCGCTTCATCAACGGAGCATCCTCACAAGACGTGATATCGACACGTTGTAGGGTACTATGATATACCACTAGTCAGGTTGTCGTCCTTTTAACAGCTCACGGCGTACGATCCGGGATGAAAAAATTGGGCAAAAGAAGAAAAGTATCTTGAAACTAATGAAAACGTCCGATTTTAGGCAACAAAAATGGTCACAGCGAGCAAGCTGGCTGCCCCCGTCGTAGAGCTCTCAGAGAGTTTTGCAACGGTATGTTGTACGCCACGTAACTCCTTACGGATCAAAAGTTATGGGCACCAGAGCGACGGAAACCTGGTCACAAACCCTACACCCTCGGTTTGCGGGCCCGGCCTCTACGTGAAGCGAAGTTATCTTGCCCAATGTTCTGTGGGATTCGGTAATAGAGATTTGGTGGATAAAGTATCATGGCAACCCTAACCAGGGCAAAAAAAATTTAAAAGGGGGTGCAACACGAGGACTTCCCAGGGGGTTACCCATCCTAGTACAACTCTCGCCCAAGCACGCTTAACTTCAGAGTTCTGATGGGATCCGTTGCATTAGTGCTGGTATGATAGCACCCGTCACGTTGAGGGCACAATTCCTATATGTGTTAACGGTTCACAGTGCAGACCTAGAGAGATGGCCCACTCAAAAGGCCCAATGGGCTTCACGACAACCAATCCGCTTCAACAACGGAGCATCCATGCAAGACGTGATATCTACACGTTGTAGGGCCCTCTGATGTCCCGCGAGTCAGGTTGTCGTCCTTTTAACTGCTCACGACGTACGATCTGGGACGGAAAAACGGGGCAAAAGAAGAAAAATGTCCTGAAACTTATGAAAACATTCAATTTTGGGCACCAAAAATGGGCAAAACGAGCAAGCTGGCTGCCCCTATCGTAGAGCTTTCAGAGAGCTTTGCAACGGTATACTGTGCGTTGCGTAACTCCTTACGGATAAAAAGTTATGGGCACCGGAGCGACGGAGATGGTCACAAACCCTACGCCCTCGGTTTGCAGGCCCGGCCTCTACGTGAAGCGAAGTTGTCTTGCCCAATGTTTCGTGGGATTCGGTAATAGAGATTTGGTGGATAAAGTATCTTGACAACCCTAACCAGGGCAAAAAATATTGAAAAGGGTGTGCAACAAGAGGACTTCCCAAGGGGTCACCAATCCTAGTACTACTCTCGCCCAAGCACGCTTAACTTCGGAGTTCTGATGGGATCCGGTGCATTAGTGCTGGTATGATCACACCCGTCATGTTGAGGGCATAATTCCTATATGTGTTAACGGTTCACAGTGCCAACCTGCAGAGATGGCCCATACAAAAGGCCCAATGGGCTTAACGACAACCCATCTTCTTCAACAACGCAGCATCCTCGCAAGACATGATATAAAAAACATTATAAGGCCCTCTTATGTCCCGCGAGTCAGGTTGTTGTCCTTTTAACAGCTCACGACGTACGATCCGGGACGAAAAAATAGAGGAAAAGAAGAAAAGTGGCCTGAAACTAATGAAAACGTTCGATTTTGGGCTCCGAAAATGGGCACAACGAGCAAGCCGGCTGCCACCATCGTAGAACTCTCAGAGAGCTTTGCAATGGTATGCTGTGCGCCGCGTAACTCCCTACGGATCAAAAGTTATGGGCACCGGAGCGACGGAGACCTAGTAACAAACCCTACGCCCTCGGTTTGCGGGCCCGGCCTCTACGTGAAGCGAAGTTGTCTTGCCCAATGTTCCGTGTGATTCGGTAATAGAGATTTGGTGGATAAAGTATCTTGGCAACCCTAACCAGGGCTAAAAAAATTGAAAAGGGGGTGCAACACGAGGACTTCACAGGGGGTCACCCATCCTAGTACTACTCTCGCCCAAGCATGCTTAACTGCGAAGTTCTGATGGGATCCAGTGCATTTGTGCTGGTATGATCGCACCCGTCATGTTGAGGGCACAATTCCTATATGTGTTAACGGTTCACAGAGCCAGCCTAGAGAGATGGCCCATTCAAAAGGCCCAATGGGCTTAATGACAACCTATCCGCTTCAACAACGCAGCATCCTCGCAAGATGTGATATCGACACGTTGTAGGGCCCTCTGATGTACAGCGAGTCAGGTTGTCATCGTTCTAATAGCTCACGACGTATGATCGGGGACGGAAAAATTGGGAAAAAAAGAAAAGTGGCTTGAAACTGATGAAAACGTTCGATTTTGGGCTACAAAAAGGGGCATAGCGAGCAAGCTGGCTGCCCCCGTCGTAGAGCTCTCAAAGAGCTTTGCAACGGTATGTTGTGCACCGCGTAACTCCTTACGGATCAAAAGTTATGGGCCCCGGAGCGACGGAGACCTGGTCACAAAACCTACGCCCTCGGTTTGCGGGCCCGGCCTCTACGTGAAGCGAAGTTGTCTTGCCCAATGTTCCGTGGGATTCAGTAATAGAGATTTGGTGGATCGACTATCTTGGTAACCCTAACCAGGGCACAAAAAATTGAAAAGGGGGTGCAACACGAGGACCTCCCATGGGGTCACCCATCCTTGTACTACTCTCGCACAAGCACGCTTAACTTCGGAGTTCTGATGGGATCCGGTGCATTAGTGCTGGTATGATCGCACCCGTCATCTTGAGGGCACAATTCCTATATGTGTTAACGGTTCACAATCCCAGCCTAGAGAGATGGCCCATTCAAAAGGCCCATAGGGCTTAGCGACAACCCATCCGCTTCAACAACGCAGCATCCTCGCAAGATGTCATATCGACACATTGTAGGGCCCTCTGATGTCCCGCGAGTCAGGTTGTCGTCCTTTTAATGGCTCACGACGTACGATCCGGGACGGAAAAACAGAGCAAAAGAAGAAAAGTGGCATGAAACTGATGAAAACATTCGATTTTTGGCTCCAAAAAGGGTATAGCGAGCAAGCTGGCTACCCCTGTCATAGAGCTCTCAGAGAGCTTTGCAACTGTATGATATGCACTGCGTAACTCCTTATGGAACAAAAGTTATGGGCACCGGAGCGACGGAGACCTGGTCACAAACACTACGCCCTCGGTTTGCGGGCCCGGCCTCTACGTGAAGCGAAGTTGTCTTGCCCAATGTTTCGTGGGATTCGGTAATAGAGATTTGGTAGATAAATTATCTTGGCAACCCTAACCAGGGCAAAAAAAATTGAAAAGGGTTGCAACATGAGTACTTTCCAGGGCGTCACCCATCCTAGTACTACTCTCGCCAAAGCACGCTTGACTTCGGAGTTCTGATGGGATCCGGTGCATTAGTGCTGGTATGATCGCACCCGTCATGTTGAGGGCACAATTCTTATATGTGTTAACGGTTCACAGTCCTAGCCTAGAGAGATGGCCCATTCAAAAGGTCCAATGGGCTTAACGACAACCCATCCGCTTCAACAACGCAGCATCCTCGCAAGATGTGATATCGACACATTGTAGGGCCCTCTGATGTCCCGCGAGTCCGGTTGTCGTCCTTTTAACAGCTCACGACGTACGATCCGGGACGGAAAAACAGAGCAAAAGAAGAAAAGCGGCATGAAACTAATGAAAACGTTCGATTTTGTGCTCCAAAAATGAGCACAGCGAGCAAGCTGCCTGCCCTTGTCGTAGAGCTCTCAGAGAGCTTTGCAACGGTATGCTGTGCGCTGCGTAACTCCTTACGGATCAAAAGTTATGGGCACAAGAGAGACGGAGACCTGGTCACAAACCCTACGCCATCGGTTTGTGGGCCCGGCCTCTACGTGAAGCGAAGTTGTCTTGCCCAATGTTCCGTGGGATTCGGTAATAGAGATTTGGTGGATAAAGTATATTGGCAACCCTAACGGGGCAAAAAAAATTGAAAAGGAGGTGCAACACGAGGACTTCCTAGGGGGTCACCCATCCTAGTACTACTGTCGCCCAAGCACGCTTAACTTCGGAGTTCTGATGGGATGCGGTGCATTAGTGCTGGTATGATCGCACCCGTCCTGTTGTGGGCACAATTCCTTTATGTGTTAACGGTTCACAGTCCCAGCCTAGAGAGATGGCCCATTCAAAAGGTCCAATCGGCTTAACGACAACCCATCCGCTTCAACAACACAGCATCCTCGCAAGACGTGATATCGACACGTTGTAGGGCCCTCTGATGTCCCGCGAGTCAGGTTGTCGTCCTTTTAACAACTCACGATGTACGATTCGGGGCGGAAAAATAGAGCAAAAGAAGAAAAGTGGACTGAAACTGATGAAAACGTTCGATTTTGGTCTCCAAAACCGGGCATAGCGAGCAACCTGGCTGCCCACGTCGTAGAGCTCTCAAAGATCTTTGCAACGGTATGCTGTGCACCGTGTAACTCCTTACGGATCAAAAGTTATGGGCACCGGAGCGACGGAGACCTGGTCACAAAGCCTATGCCCTCGGTTTGCGGGCCCGGCCTCTACGTGAAGCGAAGTTGTCTTGCCCAATTTTCTGTGGGATTCGATAATAGAGATTTGGTTGATAAAGTATCTTGGCAACCCTAACCAGGGCAAAAAAAATTGAAAAGGGGCTGCAACACGAGGACTTCACTGGGGGTCACCCATCCTAGTACTACTCTCGCCCAAGCACGCTTAACTTCGGAGTTCTGATGGGATCCAGTGCATTAGTGCTGGTATGATCGCACCTGTCATCATTAGGGCACAATTCCTATATGTGTTAACAGTTCACAGTGCCAGCCTAGAGAGATGGCCCATTCAAAAGGTCCAATGGGCTTAACGCAACCCATCCGCTTCAACAACGCAGCATCCTCGCAAGACGTGATATCGACACGCTGGAGGGCCCTCTGATGTCCCGCGAGTCAGGTTGTCGCCTTTTTAACAGCTCACGACGTACGATCCGGGACGGAAAAACTGAGCAAAAGAAGAAAAATGGCCTGAAAATGACGACAACGTTCGATTTTGATCTCAAAAAATGGGCACAGTGAGCAAGGTGGCTGCCCCCATCGTAGAGCTCTCAGAGCGCTTTGTAATGGTATGCTGTGCGCCGCATAACTCGTTACGGATCAAAAGTTATGGGCACCGAAGCGACGGAGACGTGGTCACAAACCCTACGCCCTCGGTTTGCGGGCCCGGCTTCTATGTGAAGCGAAGTTGTCTTGTCCAATGATCCGTGGGATTCGGTAATAGAGATTTGGTGGATAAAGTATCTTGGCAACCCTAACCAGTGGAAACAAAATTGAAAAGGGGGTGCAACACGAGGACTTCACAGGGGGTCGCCCATCCTACTACTACTCTCGCCCAAGCACGCTTAACTTCGGAGTTCTGTTGGGATCCAGTGCATTAGTGCTGGTATGATCACACACATCATGTTGAGGGCACAATTCCTATATGTGTTAACGGTTCACAGTGCCAGCCTGGAGAGATGGCCCATTCAAAAGGCCCAATGGGCTTAACGACAACCCATCCGCTTCAACAACGCAGCATCCTCGCAAGACGTGATATCAAAAATGTTGTAAGGCCCACTGATGTCCCGCGAGTCAGGTTGTCGTCCTTTTAACAGGTCACGACGTACGGTCCGGGACGGAAAAACAGAGGAAAAGAAGAAAAGTGGCCTGAAACTAATGAAAACGTTCGATTTTGGGCTTCGAAAATGGGCACAACGAGCAAGCTGGCAACCATCGTCGTAGAACTCTCAGAGAGCTTTGCAACGGTCTGTTGTGCGCCACGTAACTCTTTACGGATCAAAAGTTATGGGCACCAGAGCGACGAACACCTGGTCATAAACCCTACGCCCTCGGTTTGCGGGCCCGGCCTCTACGTGAAGCGAAGTTCTCTTACCCAATGTTCCATGGGATTCGGTAATAGAGATTTGGTGGATAAAGTATCTTGGCAACCCTAACTAGGGCAAAAAAAATTGAAAAGGGGGTGCAACACGAGGAATTCACAGGGGGTCACCCATCCTAGTACTACTCTCACCCAAGCACGCTTGACTACGGAGTTCTGAAGGGATCCGGTGCATTAGTGCTGGTATGATCGCACCCGTCATGTTGAGGGCACAATTCTTATATGTGTTAACGGTTCACAGTCCAAGCCTAGAGAGATAGCCCATTCAAAAGGCCCAATGGGCTTAATGACAACCCTTCCGCTTCAACAATGCAGCATCCTCACAAGATGTGATATCGACACATTGTAGGGACCTCTGATGTCCCGCGAGTCAGGTTGTCGTCCTTTTAAAAGCTCACGACGTACGATTCGGGACGGAAAAACAGAGCAAAAGAAAAAAAGTGCCAAGAAACTGATAAAAACGTTCAATTTTGGGATCCAAAAACGAGCACAGCGAGCAAGCTATCTGCCCCTGTCATAGACCTCTCAGAGAGCTTTGCAACGGTATGCTGTGCGCTGCGTAACTCCTTACGGATCAAAAGTTATGGGCACCGGAGCGACGGAGACCTGGTCACAAACCCTACGCCCTCGGTTTACGGGCCCGGCCTCTACGTGAAGCGAAGTTGTCTTGCCCAATGTTCCGTCGGATTCGGTAATAGAGATTTGGTGGATAAAGTATCTTGGCAACCCTAACGGGGCAAAAAAAATTGAAAAGGAGGTGCAACACGAGGACTTCTCAAGGGGTCACCCATCCTAGTACTACTCTCGCCCAAGAATGCTTAACTTCGGAGTTCTGATGGGATCCAGTGCATTAGTGCTGGTATGATCGCACCCGTCCTGTTGAGGGCACAATTCCTATATGTGTTAACTGTTCACAGTCCCAGCCTAGAGAGATGGCCCATTCAAAAGGTCCAATGGGCTTAACGACAACCCATCCGCTTCAACAACACAGCATCCTCGCAAGACATGATATCGACATGTTGTAGGGCCCTCTGATGTCCCGCGAGTCAGGTTGTCGTCCTTTTAACAACTCACGATGTACGATCCGGGACGGAAAAACAGAGCAAAATAAGAAAAGTGGACTGAAACTGATGAAAATGTTCAATTTTGGGCTCCAAAAATGGGCATAGCGAGCAACCTGGCTTCGTAGAGCTCTTAGAGAGCTTTGCAACGGTATGCTGTGCACCGCGTAACTCCTTACGGATCAAAAGTTATGGGCACCGGAGCGACGGAGACTTGGTCACAAACCCTACGCCCTCGGTTTTTTGGGCCCGGCCTCTACATGAAGCGAAGTTGTCTAGCCCAATTTTCCGTGAGATTCGGTAATAGAGATTTGGTGGATAAAGTATCTAGGCAACCCTAACCAGGGCAAAAAAAATTGAAAAGGGCTGCAACACGAGGAGTTCACAAGGGGTCACCCATCCTAGTACTATTCTCGCCCAAGCACGCTTAACTTCGGAGTTCTGATGGGATCCGGTGTATTAGTGCTGGTATGATCGCACCCGTCATCTTGAGGGCACAATTCCTTTATGTGTTAACGGTTTACAGTGCCAGCCTGGAGAGATGGCCCATTCAAAAGGCCCAATGGGCTTGACGACAACCCATCCGCTTCAACAACGCAGCATCCTCACAAGACGTGATATCGACACGCTGTAGGGCCCTCTGATGTCCTGCGAGTCAGGTTGTCGCCCTTTTAACATCTCACGACGTACGATCCGGGACGAAAAAACAGAGTAAAAGAAGAAAAATGGCTTGAACCTGAAGAAAACGTTCGATTTTGGACTCCAAAAATGGTCACAGCGAGCAAGGTGGCTGCTTCCATCATAGAGCTCTCAGAGAGCTTTGTAATGGTATGCTGTGCGCCGCATAACTCTTTACGGATCAAAAGTTATGGGCACCGGAGCGACGGAGACGTGGTCACAAACACTAAGTCCTCGGTTTGCAGGCCTGGCTTCTATGTGAAGCGAAGTTGTCTTGTCCAATGATCCGTGGGATTCGGTAATAGAGATTTGAAGGATAAAGTATCTTGGCAACCCTAACCAGGGCAAAAAAAATTGAAAAGGGGGTGCAACACGAGGACTTCACAGGAGGTCACCCATCCTAGTACTACTCTCGCCCAAGCAAGTTTAACTTCGGAGTTCTGATGGGATCCGGTGCATTAGTGCTGTTATGATCACACCCGTCATGTTGAGGGAACAATTCCTATATGTGTTAACGGTTCACAGTGCCAGCCTGGAGAGATGGCCCATTCAAAAGGCTCAATGGGCTTAACGACAACCCATCCGCTTCAACAACGCAGCATCCTCGCAAGATGTGATATAGACATGTTGTAGGGCCCTCTGATGTACAGCGAGTCAGGTTGTCGTCCTTTTAACAGCTCACGACGTACGATCCGGGACGAAAAAACAGGGCAAAAGAAGAAAAGTGGCTTGAAACTGATGAAAACGTTCAATTTTGGGCTACAAAAATGGGCATAGCGAGCAAACTGGCTGCCCCCGTCGTAGAGCTCCTAGAGGGATTTGCAACGGTGTGCTGTGCGCCGCGTAACTCCTTACGGATCAAAATTTATGGGCACTGGAGCGACGGAGAACTGGTCACAAAATTTACGCCCTCAGTTTGCGGGCCCGGGCTCTACGTGAAGCGAAATTGTCTTGCCCAATGTTCCGTGGGATTCAGTAATAGAGATTTGGTGGAACAAGTATTTTGGCAACCCTAACCGGGGCAAAAAAAATTGAAAAGGGGGTGCAACACGAGGACTTCCCATGGGGTCACCCATCCTAGTACTACTCTCGCCCAAGCACGATTAACTTCGGCGTTCTGATGGGATCTGGTGCATTAGTGCTGGTATGATCGCACCCGTCATCTTGAGGGCACAATTCCTATATGTGTTAACGGTTCACAGTCCCAGCCTAGAGCGATGGCCCATTCAAAAGGCCCAATGGGCTTAACGACAACCCATCTGCTTCAACAACGCATCATCCTCGCAAGATCTGATATCGACACGTTGTAGGGCAATCTGATGTCCCGCGAGTCAGGTTTTCATCCTTTTAACAGCTCATGACGTACGATCTGGGACGAAAAAATAGGGCAAAAGAAGAAAAGTCGCCTGAAAATGAGAAAAACGTTAAATTTTGGGCTCCAAAAATGGGCATAGCGAGCAAGCTGGCTGCCTCTGTCGTTGAGCTCTCAGAGTGCTTTGGAACGGTATGATGTGCGCTGCGTAACTCCTTACGGATCAAAAGTTATGGGCACCGGAGCGACGAAGACCTGGTCACAAACACTACGCGCTCGGTTTGCGGGCCCAGCCTCTACGTGAAGCGAAGTTGTCTTGCCCAATGTTCAGTGGGATTTGGTAATAGAGATTTGGTGGATAAATTATCTTGGCAACCCTAACCGGGGCAAAAAACTTGAAAAGGATGTGCAACACGAGTACTTCCCAGGGCGTCACCCATCCTAGTGTTTCTCTCGCCCAAGCACGCTTAACTTCGGAGTTCTGATGGGATCCGGTGCATTAGTGCTGGTATGATCGCACCCGTCCTGTTGAGGGCACAATTCTTAAATGTGTTAACAGTTCACAGTCCCAGCCTAGAGAGATGGCCCATTCAAAAGGCCCAATGGGCTTAACGAAAAACCATCCACTTCAACAACGCAGCATCCTCGCAAGACGTTATATCAAAAACGTTGTAAGGCCCTCTGATGTCCCGCGAGTCAGGTTGTCGTCCTTTTAACAGCTCACGACGTAAGATTCGGGACGAAAAAATAGAGGAAAAGAAGAAAAGTGGCCTGAAACTGATGAAAATGTACGATTTTGGGCTCCGAAAATGGGCACAGTGAGCATGCTGGCTGCCACCGTCGTAGAGCTCTCAGAGAGCTTTGCAACGGTATGTTGTGCGTCGCGTAACTCCTTACAGATCAAAAGTTATGGGTATCGGAGCGACGGAGACCTGGTCACAAACCCTACGCCCTCGGTTTGTGGACCCGGCCTCTACGTGAAGCGAAGTTGTCTTGCCCAATGTTCCGTGGGATTCAGTAATAGAGATTTGGTGGATAAAGTATCTTGGCAACCCTAACCAGGGCAAAAAAAATTGAAAAGGGGTGCAACACGAGGACTTCCCTGGGGGTCACCCATCTTAGTACTATTCTTGCCCAAGCACGCTTAACTGCGGAGTTCGGATGGGATCCGGTGAATTAGTGCTGGTATGATCGCACCCTTAACCGCGGAGTTGAAGGCATAATTCCTATATGTGTTAACGGTTCACAGAGCCAGCCTAGAGAGATGGCCCATTCAAAAGGACCAATGGGCTTAACAACAACCCATCCGCTTCAACAACGCAGCATCCTTGCAAGACGTGATATCGACACATTGTAGGGCCCTCTGATGTGCCGCGAGTCAGGTTGTCGTCCTTTTATTAACTCACGACGTACAATCCGGGACGGAAAAATAGGACAAAAGAAGAAAAGTGGCATGAAACTAATGAAAATGTTCGATTTTGGGCTCCAAAAATGGGCAGAGCGAGCAAGCTTTGCAACGGTACGCTGTGCGCCGCGTAACTCCTTACGGATCAAAAGTAATGGGCACCGGAGCGACGGAGACCTGGTCACAAACCCTACGCCCTCGGTTTGTAGGCCCCACCTCTACGTGAAGCGAAGTTGTCTTGCCTAATGTTCCGTGGGATTGGGTAATAGAGATTTGGTGGATAAAGTAACTTGGCAACCCTAACCAGGGCAAAAAAAAATTGAAAATGGGGTGCAACACGAGGACGTCCCAGGGGGTCAACCATCCTAGTACTACTCTCGCCCAAGCACGCTTAACTTCGGAGTTCTGACGGGATACGGTGCATTGGTGCTGGTATGATCGCACCCGTCATGTTGTGGGCACAATTCCTATTTCTGTTAACGGTTCACAGTCCCAACCTAGAGAGATGGCCCATTCAAAAGGCCTAATGGGCTTAACGACAACCCATCCACTTCAACAACGCAGAATCCTTGCAAGACGTGATATCGACACGTTGTAGGGCCCTCTGATGTCCCGCGAGTCAGGTTGTCGTCCTTTTAACAACTCACGACGTACGATCCGGAACAGAAAACCAGATCGAAAGAAGAAAAGTGGCCTGAAACTGATGAAAACGTTCGATTTTGGCCTCCAAAAAGGGCACAGCAAGCAAGCTTGTTGCCTCTGTCGTAGAGCTCTCAGAGTGCTTTGCAACGGTATGCTGTGCACTGTGTAATTCCTTACGGATCAAAAGTTATGGGCATCGAAGCGACGGAGAACTGGTCACAAACCCTACGCCCTCGGTTTGCGGGCCCGGCCTCTTCGTGAAGTGAAGTTGTCTTGCCCAATGTTCCGTGGGATTCGGTAATAGAGATTTGGTGGATAAAGTATCTTGGCAACCCTAACTAGGGCAAAAAAAATTGAAAAGGGGGTGCAACACGAGGACTTCCCAGGGGGTCACCCATCCTAGTACTACTCTTGCACAAGCATGCTTTACTTCGGAATTTTGATGGCATCCGGTGCATTAGTGCTGGTATGATCGCACCCGTCATCTTGAGGGCACAATTCCTATATGTGTTAACGGTTCATCGTCCCAGCCTAGAGAGATGGCCCTTTCAAAAGGCCCAATGGGCTTAACGACAACCCATCCGCTTCAACAACGCAGTATCCTCGCAAGATGTGATATTGACACGTTGTAGGGCAATCTGATGTCCCGCGAGTCAGGTTGACGTCCTTTTAACAGCTCACGACGTACGATCCAGGACGGAAAAACATAGCAAAAAAGAAAAGTGGCTTGAAACTGATGAAAACGTTCGATTTTGGGCTCAAAAAACGGGCACAGCGAGCAAGCTCATTGCCCTTGTCGTAGAGCCCTTAGAGAGCTTTGCAACGGTATGTTGTGCGCTGCGTAACTCCTTACAGATCAAAAGTTATGGGCACCGGAGCGAAGGAGACCTGGTCACAAACCTTACGCCCTCAGTTTGTGGGCCCGGCCTCTACGTGAACCAAAGTTGTCTTGCCCAATGTTCCGTGGGATTCGATAATAGAGATTTGGTGGATAAAATATCTTGGCAACCCTAACCAGGGCAAAAAAAATTGAAAAGGGGGTGCAACACGAGGACTTCCATGGGGGTCACCCATCCTAGTACTACTCTCGCCCAAGCACGCTTAACTTCAGAGTTCTGATGGGATCCAGTGCATTAGTGCTGATATGTTCACACCCGTCATGTTGAGGGCACAATTCCTATATGTGTTAACGGTTCACAGTCCCAGCCTAGAGAGATGGCCCATTCAAAAGGCCCAATGGGCTTAACGACAACTCGTGCGCTTCAACAACGCAGCATTCTCGCAAGACATGATATCGACACATTGTAGGGCCCTCTGATGTCCCGCTAGTCAGGTTGTCGTCCTTTTTACTGCTCACGACGTACGATCCGGGACGAAAAAATAGAGCAAAAGAAGAAAAGTGGCTTGAAACTGATGAAAAGTTTCAATTTTGGGCTCCAAAAATGGTCACAGCAAGCAAGCTCACTGCCCCCGTCGTAGAGCTCTCAGAGAGATTTACAACGGTATGCTGGGCGCTGCGTAACTCCTTACGGATCAAAAGTTATGGGCATCAGAGCGACGAAGACCTGGTCACAAACCCTACGCCCACGGTTTGCGGGCCCGGCCTCTACGTGAAGCGAAGTTGTCTTGCCCAATGTTCCGTGGTATTTGGTAATAGGGATTTGGTGGATAAAGTATCTTGGCAACCCTAACCAGGGCAAAAAAAATTGAAAAGGGGGTGCAACACGAGGACTTCCCAGGGGGTAACCCATCCTAGTACTACTATCGCCCAAGCACGCTTAACTTCGGAGTTCTGATGGGATCCAGTGCATTAGTATTGGTATGATCGCACCCGTCATGTTGAGGGCACAATTCCTATATGTTTTAATGGTTCATTGTCCCAGCCCAGAGAGATGGCCCATTCAAAAGGCCAAATGGGATTAACGACAACCCATCCGCTTCAACAACGCAGCATCCTCGCAAGACGTGATATCGACAAGTTGTAGGGCCCTCTGATGTCCCGTGAGTCAGGTTGTCGTCCTTTTAATAGCTCACGACATACGATCCGGGACGGAAAAATAGAGCAAAAGAAGAAAAGTGGACTGAAACTGTAGAAAATGTTCGATTTTAGGCTCCAAAAATGGGCACAGCCAGCAAGATCGCTGCCCACGTCGTAGAGCTCTCAGAGAGCTTTGCAACGGTATGATGTGCCCCACGTAACTCCTTACGAATCAAAAGTTATTGGCGCCGGAGCGATGGAGACCTTGTCACAAACCCTACGCCCTCGATTTGCGGGCCCGGCCTCTACGTGAAGCGAAGTTGTCTTGCCCAATGTTCTATGGGATTCAGTAATAGAGATTTGGTGGATAAAGTATCTTGGCACCAGGGCAAAAGAAATTGAAAAGGGGGTGCAACACAAGGACTTCCCAAGGGGTCACCCATCCTAGTACTACTCTCGCCCAAGCACGCTTAACTTCGGAGTTCTGATGGGATCTGGTGCATTAGTGCTGGTATGATCGCACCCGTCATGTTGAGGGCACAATTCCTATATGTGTTAACGGTTCACAGTCCTAGCCTAGAGAGATGGCCCATTCAAAAGGCCCAATGGGCTTAACGACAACCCATCCACTTCAACAACGCATCATCCTCGCAAGACGTGATATCGACACGTTGTAGGGCCCTCTGATGTCCCGCGAGTCAGGTTGTCATCCTTTTAACATCTCACGACGTACGATCCGGGACGAAAAAAAAGAGCAAAAGAAAAAAAATGGCCTGAAACTGATAAAAACGTTCGATTTTGGGCTCCAAAAGTGGGCACAGCGAGCAAGCTAGCTGCCTACATCGTAGAGCTCTCAGAGAGCTTTGCAACGGTATGTTGTGCGCCGCGTAACTCCTTACAGATCAAAAGTTATGGGCATCGGAGCGACGGAGACCTGGTCACAAACCCTACGCCCTCGGTTTGCGGGCCCGACCTCTACGTGAAGTTAATTTGTCTTGCCCAATGTTCCGTGGGATTCGGTAATAGAAATTTGGTGGATAAAGTATCTTGGCAACCCTAACCAGGGCAAATAGAATTTAAAAGGGGGTGCAACACGAGGACTTCCCAGGGGGTCACCCGTCCTAGTACTACTCTCGCCCAAGCACGCTTAACTTCGGATCTCTGATGGGATCCGGTGCATTAGTGCTGGTGTGATCGAACCCGTCATCTTGAGGGCACAATTCCTAAATGTGTTAACGATTCACAGTCCCAGTCTAGAGAGATGGCCCATTCAAAAGGCCCAATGGGCTTAACGACTACCCATCCGCTTCAACAACGCAGCATCCTCGGAAGACGTGATATCGACACGTTGTAGGGCCCTCTGATGTCCCACGAGTCAGGTTTTTGTCCTTTTAACAGCTCACGGCGTACGATCCAGGACGGAAAAACAGAGCAAAAGAAGAAAAGTGGCTTGAAACTGATGAAAACATTCGATTTTGGGCTCCAAAAAGAGGCACAGCAAGCAAGCCGGCTGCCTCTGTCGTAGAGCTCTCAGAGAGCTTTGCAACGGTATGTTGTGCGCTTCGTAACTCCTTACGGATCAAAAGTTATGGGCACCGGAGCGACGGAGACCTGGTCACAAACCCTACGCCCTCGGTTTGCAGGCCCGGCCTCTACGTGAAGCGAAGTTGTCTTGCCCAATGTTCCGTGGGATTCGATAATAGAGATTTGGTGGATAAAGTATCTTGGCAACCCTAACCATGGCAAATAAATTTGAAAAAGGGGTGCAACACGAGGACTTCCCAGGGGCCAATGTTCCATGAGATTTGTTATGCCCCTTCCTGTCACAATAAGAACAGCTGACGGACTGCGTAGCCGGTGAACTTCCTGTGGATTCGCGCGCGGAAGAGGCTGATGGCGCTTTCGTCGGGCCACGATTATTCCCTGGTCTGTTCTGGCTCTGGCCCTGATTACGACCATGACTCTAGAATTTCGTCTGCTGACCTGGAGGTTGGTATGGTTTCTTGTTTGGCTGACTCGAACCGGCTCCATCTGGTTTCCTCTTCTCCACTCGAGAGGCAGCAGCAAAGAGAGCAGAATAGGTATCAAAGTCATGAGAAGCCAACTGGTCCTGAATCTCTGGCCTCAATCCAATAGTAAATTTCCACATTCTCGCCTCCGGAGTACAAACCATATATTGAGCATAACGGGACAGTCGATCAAAACGAGCCTCGTACTGGGCCACCATCATATTACCCTGGGTCAAGTGCATGAACTCCTCGATCCGCCTCTGCCTGGAAACTGCAGGTACATATTTCTCCTTAATTGCCTTAACGAAATTACCCCATAAGCGAAGTGTCTGATCAGTCTCCCACAGTGCCTCTACAGTGTGCCACAAATGCTCGGCATTCCCGTGCAACAGAAATACAGCAAACTCCACTTTCTCTTCATCTGTATAATCAAGTGGCCTGAAAATCTTCTCAATCTCAGACAGCCAAGCCTCTGTCATGTCTAGCATTAGTCTACTTAATATAAGTACAAACCAAAATTAGACCCCAAATTACAACGGGGGTCTTTTACATCATGACATCGAGCAACATAAAAGGAAATAGTCTTCAAGTAACATAAAGTTCACAAGTAGTCACATTCAAGCAAAACAAACAATGACAGGCAGTCACTCCAGAGGTTCATCATTAGGCACACCGTCCTCGGGTACCTGTTCTGGGTCTTCTTCACCTGAGATGATAAAAGAGGGTGAGTCCTTATGAACTCAGCGAGGGGGAACGAGAAATAAGTTTTGAAACTCATTTTCCAGTTCAACTTATGAAAATCCCTTTTGCAAGCATGAACACAACATAAATATAAGTACAGAAACAGGAATACCGGTCTTTCCTCCCCGAGGTTCTCTAGGAACCAAGCGAGAGTACTTATACACATAGTAAAAAGGATACAGTGAGTTTTTGCTCTCAGATCAGTTCCAGGATCAGTTGTTGCGGCCGACTTCAAATCATCCCCCAAACACGTCAGGTGGGTGTACTCCGGATGTACCCCGAAATCCTACGACCCAACTCTCCGAGGAAGTCTAGCCCTCAAGTGAGAGAGGGAATGGGACCATGGTAGTCACGGGAGCACCGGCAAGCCCGATGCCGCCCGTTGTGCGTGATCACTACCATGCCAACAGGAAAGGTTGCAACTTTGTATGCAAATGCACATTCATGATAGGTAATATATCACAGTAGGAGGACAACAAAGTAGGTTGCCTCCGGACAGTCATAAGATTGCACATTGACAGGTAAACAAGCAGGGCACGATAAGATAGAAAATTTCACTTTAAAGGCATATAGAGTTATATGAAAATTAAATGGGCAGCCATGTAACACATGTAAAACAGGCCATATAACTCATTAAGAAGCCCACGTGATCAAGTGATAAGATTATTCAACATGCAATGATATCAACATGGGTTCGGATGCAAGGAAAGCTTATTTGTCAACATGCAATGGTCAAAATCCCATTTAAAGTTATAAGACAATTACGGGCAGCCCACTAAGCATATAATTTCCACACAATATCCAAATGATCAACACTTAGCAAGACTACCTAGTCATTAGGGTTTCCGTTTCATGCTTAATCGTGTGATTAAAACCCTAAGTCAACTCAAAATCATTATCAAGTCATGCATCATTCAATTCAAGCATCCTCAAGTACTCAAAATAGTCCACATAACATCCCAACACCACATTTCCACACAATTAGTACCACAAGAGAGGTTACAACAATTTTCCAAGCATGTAGTTAAGTGAAACCTTTACTGCAATAGGCTGTTTTCTCACAATCAATAGGATACTCAAACAATCTCCAAATTCAGTGAATAAGATGTCAAATTAAAGCTTAAGAAGCTAACTAAAATCAGAAACAAACCTTGCATCAATTGGAGTTGGAATCATTAGTTATAGCCGAAACAATGAGGTAGCACAAAACTGTCCAGATTTGCACACTTTTCAGAAATTGACGTTGTTGAGGTCCTTAGGGTCAGTTTTAGCCTTAGTCCATTTCTGACAAAACTGTCCATAACTGAAAAGTCTAGTAGCACACCAAATTTCATGCATTTTGGGCATCATTTACTAAGTCAAATATGGTTCGTTCCACAAGGTCAGTGCATCTGCCAAAACCTGCTTCATTTTTCCAGATTTCCAGATTTGGTCACATTTTAAAGATTTTCCATTTTGAGGACCTTAGAGTCAAAATTTGCTTCGGCATATTTCTGGGAAAAATGTTCAAAACTGTCCAAACTATTCTCCTACCAATTTTCATTCATTTTCAACGTCATTTTCCTAGCTAAACTTACATCGCACAGACTGGTCAGAGAGCTGTCGACAATTTCGACTTCTCCTAGCATCATTTTCAAGCCAAGATCTTGCCATGCATGGTTGTTTAAGCTTATGAACGACCATATAGCTCAAGTACAGAAGCAAATACACACATTTATGAGCATGCATGTGAATTTTTGAAGAGTTTTCAAAAGGTTTTAACCCTCACCTTAGCAATCAACCACAAAGATGCTCAAAAACCTTGTTGAAGCACAACCTTCTTCCTCTCCTTGCTTAGCTGAAAACCCAACTAGCTTTTCTCTATTTTTCCTAGCTTAGTGATCAATCTCTTAGCACATGCATGAAGTTAGAACATGAAGAAAAGAAATGGATGCCAAGAAGCTTACCTAGGCCGAATAGAGTCTTCAATGCACATGCATGTGTAATTTTCACCTCCTAGCTAGCTCGGTTGAGGTTCTTTGCTTGTAGCTTGCTTTGCTTAGCTATGGTGTGAAGAAGAGAAGCTAAGAAGATGAAGAACTCAGCCAAGGCCGAAAATGAGAGAGGAAAATGAGAGGGGAGAGAGAAAGATTGAAAAGGAAATGAAGAAATGACAAGAATAAAACTCTTTTGCATTCACCCAAGCATTGGTCGGCCTTGGGCTTCCAAATCTGATTTTTTTTTTGTCTTCAAGGTGGAATTTTGAAATGTTAGCATGGGCTATGAGTTTTTGGTCGAGCAAGAGAGAGATTTGAGGTGGTTTTGATCATATTTTTATGCATTTTGTGTCATAGTTTGTCTAAGCATGCATAGTTGATTATAAAATTGTTCAAACCTTGTGCAAAACCATGGTATGGTCGGCCAAGCATGTGGGAAAATTCTGAATTTTGTCTTGGTTAAGCTTATTTTATTGCTTGTGTTTGGAAGTGCAAAAAGAAAAGGAATAAAGAATGAAGAGTGTTTGGTGCATTTTTTGTCTTCTAGTGAGTTGAATTAAGATTATTATATTGATAGTGGATTTTGTAGGATTGTTTAATAGTCTAGTGCTCCGTGAAATATGCTTTGTTGATTAGCGTGAAGGCACGCTTTCCTAGGTCTAGGAAACGCACTACGAGGTAAGACACGAAGTACGAGACAAATGCACGTTTTCCAAGTAAGTGCACGCAACCTTAAATGAATGCACATAATTCAATGCATTGCACAAAAAATGAACACAATTCTTAAACCTAGGTCATGGCACGCAAATCTAGGTTAGGGCACACGAAGCTAGGTTTGGCACGCAAATCGGGGTCGGGCCTCACAACTTCCCAAGGGGTCACCCATCCTAGTACTACTCTCGCCCAATCATGCTTAACTTCGGAGTTCTGATGGGATTCGATGCATTAGTGCTGGTATGATTGCAACCGTCATGTTGAGGACACAATTCCTATATGTGTTAACGGTTCACAGTCCCAGCCTAGAGAGATGGCCCATTCAAAAGGCCCAATGGGCTTAACGATAACCCATCCGCTTCAACAACGCAGCATCCTTGCAAGATGTGATATCGACATGTTGTAGGGCCCTCTGATGTTCTGCAAGTCAGGTTGTCGTCCTCTTAACAGCTCACGACGTACGATCCAGGACGAAAAAACATAGCAAAAGAAGAAAAGTGGCCTGAAACTAATGAAAACGTTCGATTTTGTGCTCCAAAAATGGGCACAATGAGCAAGCTGGCTGCCCCTGTCGTAGAGCTCTCAGAGAGCTTTGCAACGGTATGCTGTGCGCTGCGTAACTCCTTACGGATCAAAAGTTATGAGCACCGGAGCGACGGAGACCTGGTCACAAACCCTACGCCGTCGGTTTGCGGGCCCGGCCTCTACGTGAAGCGAAGTTGTCTTGCCCAATGTTCCGTGGGATTCGGTAATAGAGATTTGGTGGATAAAGTATCTTGGCAACCCTAACCAAGGCAAAAAAAAATTGAAAAGAGGGTGCAACACGAGGACTTCCCAGGGGGTCACCCATCCTAGTACTACTCTCACCCAATCACTCTTAACTTCGGAGTTCTGATGGGATCCGGTACATTAGTGCTGGTATGATCGCACCCGTCATGTTGAGGGCACAATTCCAATATGTGTTAACGGTTCACTGTCCCAGCGTAGAGAGATAGCCCATTCAAAAGGCCAATGGGCTTAACGACAACCCATCGGCTTCAACAACGCAGCATCCTCGCAAGACATGATATCGACACATTGTAGGGCCCTCTGATGTCCCGCGAGTCAGGTTGTCGTCCTTTTAATAGCTCACGACGTACGATCCGGGACAGAAAAACAGAGCAAAAGATGAAAAGTGGCCTGAAACTGATGAAAAAGTTCGATTTTGGGCTCCAAAAATAGGCACAGCGAGCATGCTCGCTGCCCTCGTCGTAGAGCTCTCAGAGGGCTTTGCAACGGTATGCTGGGCGCGGCGTAACTACTTACAGATCAAAAGTTATGGGCTCCGGAGCGATGAAGACCTGGTCACAAACACTACGCACTCGGTTTGTGGGCCCGGCCTCTACGTGAAGCGAAGTTGTCTTGCCCAATGTTCCGTGGGATTCGGTAATAGAGATTTGGTGGATAAAGTATCTTGGCAATCCTAACCAGGACAAAAAAAATTTGAAAAGGGGGTGCAACACGAGGACTTCCCAGGGGGTCACCCATCCTAGTACTACTCTCGCCCAATCACGCTTAACTTCGGAGTTCTGATGGGATCCGGTGCATTAATGCTGGTATGATCGCACCAGTCATGTTGAGGGCACAATTCCTATATGTGTTAACGGTTCACAGTCCCAGCCTAGAGAGATAACCCAATCAAAAGGCCCAATGGGCTTAACGACAACCCATCCACTTCAACAACGTAGCATCCTTGCAAGACGTGATATCAACACGTTATAGGGCTCTCTGATGTACTGAGAGTCAGGTTGTTGTCCTTTTAACAGCTCACGACGTACGATCCGGGACCCAAAAACAGGGCAAAAGAAGAAAAGTGGCATGAAACTCATGAAAACATTTGATATTGGGCTCCAAAAAAGGGCACAGCGAGCAAGATCGCTGCCCAGTCGAAGAGCTCTCAGAGAGCTTTGCAACGGTATGCTGTGCGCTGCGTAACTCTTTACTGATCAAAAGTTATGGGCATCGGAGCGACGGAGACCTGGTCACAAACCCTACGCCCTCGGTTTGTAGGCCCGGCCTTTACGTGAAGCGAAGTTGTCTTGCCCAATGTTCCGTGGGATTCAGTAATAGAGATTTGGTGGATAAAGCATCTTGCCAACCCTAACCAGGGCAAAAAAAATTGAAAATGGGGTGCAACTGGAGGACTTCCCAGGGGGTCACCCATCCTAGTACTAATCTCGCCCAAGCACGCTTAACTTCGGAGTTCTGATGGGATCCGGTGCATTAGTGCTGGTATGATCGCACCCGTCATGTTGAGGGCACAATTCCTATATACGTTAACGGTTTCACAGTCCCAGCCTAGAGAGATGGCCCATTCAAAAGGCCCAATGGGCATAACGACAACCCATCAGCTTCAACAACGCCTCATCCTCGCAAGACGTGATATCGACACATTGTAGGGCCCTCTGATGTCCCGCGAGTCAGGTTGTCGTACTTTTAACAACTCACGACGTACGATCCGGGACGAAAAAATAGTGCAAAAGAAGAAAAGTCGCTTGAAACTAATGAAAACGTTCAATTTTGGGCTCCAAAAACGGGCACAGTGAGCAAGATGGCTGCCCCTGTCGTAGAGCTCTCAGAGAGCTTTGCAACGGTATGCTGTGCGCTGCGTAACTCCTTACGGATCAAAAGTTATGGGCACCGGGGCGACGGAGACCTGGTCACAAACCCTACGCCCTCGATTTGCGGGCCCGGCCTCTACGTGAAGCGAAGTTGTCTTGCCCAATGTTCCGTGGGATTTAGTAATATAGATTTGGTGGATAAAGTATCTTGGCAACCCTAACCAGGGCAAAAAAAAATTGAAAATGGGGTTTAACACGAGGACTTCCCAAGGGGTCACCCATCCTAGTACTACTCTCGCCCAAGCACACTTAACTTCGGTGTTCTGCTGGGATCTGGTGTATTAGTGCTGGTATGATCGCACCCATCATGTTGAGGGTACAATTCCTATATGTGTTAACGGTTCACAGTCCCAGCCTAGAGAGATGGCTTATTCAAAAGGCCCAATGGGCATAACGACAACCCATCCGCTTCAAGAAAGGCAGCATCCTCGCAAGACGTGATATCGACACATTGTAGGGCCCTCTGATGTCCCACGAGACAAGTTGTCATCCTTTTAACAACTCATGACGTACGATCCGGGACGGAAAAACAGAGCAAAAGAAGAAAAGTAACATGAAACTGATGAAAACGTTGAATTTTGGGCTCCAAAAATGGGCAAAGCAAACAAGCTTGCTACCCCTGTCGTAGAGATCTCAGAGAGTTTTGCAACGGTATGCTGTGCACTGCGTAACTCCTTACGGATCAAAAGTTATGGGCACCGGAGCGACAGAGACCTGGTCAAAAACCCTACGTCTTCGGTTTGAGGGCCTGGCCTCTACGTGAAGCGAAGTTGTCTTGCCCAATGTTCCGTGGGATTCAGAAATAGAGATTTGGTGGATAAAGTATCGTGGCAACCCTAACCAGGGCAAAAAAAATTGAAAAGGGGGTGCAACACGAGGACTTCCCAGGGGGTCACCCATCTTAGTACTACTCTCGCCCAACCACGCTTAACTTTGGAGTTCTAATGGGATCCGGTGCATTAGTGCTTGTATGATCGCACCCGTCATGTTGAGGGCACAATTCCTATACGTGTTAACGGTTCACAGTCCTAGCCTAGCGAGATGGCCCATTCAAAATGCCCAATGGGCTTAACGAAAACCCATCCGCTTCAACAACGCAGTATCCTCACAAGACGTGATATCGACACGTTGTAGGGCCCTCTGATGTCCTGCGAGTCAGGTTGTTGTCCTTTTAACAGCTCATGACGTACGATCCGGGACGAAAAAATAGAGCAAAAGAAGAAAAGTGGCCTGAAACTAATCAAAATGTTCGATTTTGGGCTCCAAAAAAGGGCACAGCGAGCAAGCATGCTACCCTTGTCGTAGAGCTCTCAGGGAGCTTTGCAACGGTATGTTGTGCGCTGCGTAACTCCTTACGGATCAAAAGTTATGGGCACCGGAACGACGGAGACCTGGTCACAAACCCTATGCCCTCGGTTTGCGGACCCGGCCTCTACGTGAAGCGAAGTTGTCTTGCCCAATGTTCCTTGGTATTCGATAATAGAAATTTGGTGGATAAAGTATCTTGGCAACCCTAACCAAGGCAAAAAAAATTGAAAAGGGGGTGCAACACGAGGACTTCCCAGGGGGTCACCTATCCTAGTACTACTCTCGCCCAAGCACGCTTAACTTCGAAGTTCTGGTGGGATCCGGTGCATTATTGCTGGTATGATCGCACCCGTCATCTTGAGGTCACAATTCCTATATGTGTTAATGGTCCACAGTCCCAGCCTAGAGAGATGGCCCATTCGAAAGGCACAATGGGCTTAACGACAACCCATCCGCTTCAACAATGTTGCATCCTCGCAAGACGTGATATCGACACATTGTACGACCCTCTGATATCCTGCGAGTCAGGTTGTCGTCTTTTTTAACATCTCACGACGTACGATCTGGGATGGAAAAATAGGGCAAAGGAAGAAAAGTGGCATGAAACTGATGAAAACATTCGATTTTGGGCTCCAAAAAGGGCATAGCGAGCAAGTTGGCTGCCCCCGTCGTAAAGCTCTCAGAGAGCTTTGCAACGGTATACTGTGCACCGCGTAACTCCTTACGGATCAAAAGTTATGGGCACTGGAGAGACGGAGACCAGGTCACAAACCCTACGCCCTCGGTTTGTAGGCCCGGCCTCTACGTGAAGCGAAGTTGTCTTGCCCAATGTTCCGTGGGATTCGGTAATAGAGATTTGGTGGATAAAGAATCTTGGCAACCCTAACCAAGGCAAAAAAAATTGAAAAGGGGGTTCTACACGAGGACTTCTCAGGGGGTTACCCATCCTAGTACTACTCTCGCCCAAGCACGCTTAACTTCGGAGTTCTGATGGGATCCAGTGCATTAGTGCTAGAGTGATCGCACCCGTCATGTTGAGGCCACAATTCCTATATCTATTAACGGTTCACAGTCCTAGCCTAGAGAGATGGCCTATTCAAAAGGCCCAATGGGCTTAACGGTAACCCATCCGCTTCAACAACGCCGCATCCTCGCAAGACGTGATATCGTCACGTTGTAGGGCCCTCTGATGTCCCGCAAGTCAAGTTGTCGTCCTTTTAACAGCTCTCGACGTACTATCCGTGACGGAAAAACAGGACAAAAGAAGAAAAGTGGCATGAAACTGATGAAAATGTTCGATTTTGGGCTCCAAAAATGGCACAGCGAGCAAGCTAGCTGCCCCCGTCGTAGAGCTCTCAGGGAGCTTTGCAACGGTATGATGTGCGCCGCATAACTCCTTACGGATCAAAAGTTAAGGGCATTGGAGCGAGGGAGACCTGGTCACAAAACCTACGCCCTCGGTTTGCTGGCCCGGCCTCTATGTGAAGCGAAGTTGTCTTGCCCAATGTTCCGTGGGATTCGGTAATCGAGATTTGATGGATAAAGTATCTTGGCAACCCTAACTAGGGCAAAAAAAATTGAAAAGGGAGTACAACACAAGAACTTCTCAGGGGGTCACACATCCTAGTACAACTCTTGCCCAAGCACACTTAACTTTGGAGTTCTGATGGGATCCGTTGCATTAGTGCTGGTATGATCACACCCGTCATGTGGAGGGCACAATTCCTATATGTGTAAACAGTTAACAGTCCCAGCCTAGAGAGATGGCCCATTCAAAATGCCCAATGGGCATAACGACAATCCATCCGCTTCAACAACGCAGCATCCTCGCAAGACGTGATATCGACACATTGTATGGCCCTTTGATGTCTGTCGAGTTAGGTTGTCGACCTTTTAATAGCTCACAACGTACGATCCAGGACGGAAAAACAGAGCAAAAGAAGAAAAATGGACTAAAATAGATGAAAATGTTCGATTTTGGGCTCCAAAAATGGGTACAGCGAGCAAGATGGCTGCCCCTGTCGTAGAGGTCTCAGAGAGCTTTGCAACGGTATGCTGTGCGCTGCGTAACTCCTTACGGATCAAAAGTTATGGGCACCAGAGCGACGGAGACCTGGTCACAAACCCTACGCCCTCGGTTTGCGGGCCCGGCCTCTACGTGAAGCGAAGTTGTCTTGCCCAATGTTCTTTGGGATTCGGTAATAGAGATTTGGTGGATAAAGTATCTTGGCAATCCTAACCAGGCAAAAAAAATTGAAAAGGGGGTGCAACACGAGGACTTCCCAGGGGGTCACCCATCCTAGTACTACTCTCGCCCAAGCATGCTTAACTTCGGAGTTCTGATGGTATCCGGTGCATTAGTGCTGGTATGATCGCACTCGTGATGTTGAGGGCACAATTCCTATATATGTTAACGGTTCACAGTCCCAACCTAGAGAGATGACCCATTCAAAAGGCCCAATGGGCATAACGACAACCCATCTGCTTCAACAACGCAACATCCTCGCAAGACGAGATATCGACACGTTGTAGGGCTCTCTGATGTCCCTCGAGTCAGTTTGTCGTTCTTTTAATAGGTCACGACGTACGATACGGGACGGAAAAATAGAGCAAAAGAAGAAAAGTGGCCTGAAACTGATGAAAACGTTCAATTTTGGGCTCCAAAAATGTGCATAGCGAGCAAGCTGGCTACCCCTGTCGTAGATCTCTCAGAGTGCTTTGCAACGGTGTGTTGTGCGCTGCGTAACTCCTTACGGATCAAAAGTTATGGGCACCGGAGCAACGGAGACCTGGTAACAAACCCTACGCCCTCGGTTTGCGGGCCCGGCCTCTACGTGAAGCGAAGTTGTCTTGCCCAATGTTTCGTGGGATTCGGTAATAGAGATTTGGTGGATAAAGTATCTTGGCAACCCTAACCAGGGCAAAAAAAATTGAAAAGGGGGTGCAACACGAGGACTTCCCAGGGGGTCACCCATCCTAGTACTACTCTCGCCCAGGCATGCTTAACTTCGGAGTTCTGATGGGATCCGGTGCATTAGTGCTGGTATGATCGCACTCGTTATGTTGAGGGCACAATTTCTATATGTGTTAACGGTTCACAGTCCCAACCTAGAGAGATGGCCCATTCAAAAGGCCCAATGGGCATAACGACAACCCATCTGCTTCAACAACGCAACATCCTCGCAAGACGAGATATCGAAACGTTGTAGGGCTCTCTGATGTCCCTCGAGTCAGGTTGTCGTTCTTTTAATAGGTCATGACGTACGATACGGGACGAAAAAATAGAGCAAAAGAAGAAAAGTGGCCTGAAACTGATGAAAACGTTCAATTTTGGGCAACAAAAATGTGCATAGCGAGCAAGCTGGCTACCCCTGTCGTAGAGCTCTCAGAGTGCTTTGCAACGGTGTGTTGTGCGCTGCGTAACTCCTTACGGATCAAAAGTTATGGGCACCGGAGCAACGGAGACCTGGTAACAAACCCTACGCCCTCGGTTTGCGGGCCCGGCCTCTACGTGAAGCGAAGTTGTCTTGCCCAATGTTTCGTGGGATTCGGTAATAGAGATTTGGTGGATAAAGTATCTTGGCAACCCTAACCAGGGCAAAAAAAATTGAAAAGGGGGTGCAACACGAGGACTTCACAGGGGGTCACCCATCCTAGTACTACTCTCGCCCAGGCATGCTTAACTTCGGAGTTCTGATGGGATCCGGTGCATTAGTGCTGGTATGATCGCACTCGTTATGTTGAGGGCACAATTTCTATATGTGTTAACGGTTCACAGTCCCAACCTAGAGAGATGGCCCATTCAAAAGGCCCAATGGGCATAACGACAACCCATCTGCTTCAACAACGCAACATCCTCGCAAGACGAGATATCGACACGTTGTAGGGCTCTCTGATGTCCCGCGAGTCAGGTTGTCGTTCTTTTAACAGCTCACGATGTACGATCCGGGACAAAAAAACAGGGAAAAATAAGAAAAGTGGCATGAAACTGATGAAAACGTTCGATTTTGGGCTCCAAAAATGGGCACAGTGTGCAAGATTGCTGCCCCCGTCGTAGAGCTCTCAGAGAGCTTTGCAACGGTATGCTGTGCACAGCGTAACTCCTTACGGATCAAAAGTTATGGGCACCGGAGCGACGGAGACCTGGTCAAAAACTCTACGCCCTCGGTTTGCGGGCTCGGCCTCTACGTGAAGCGAAGTTGTCTTGCCCAATGTTCCGTGGGATTCGGTAATAGAGATTTGGTGGATAATGTATCTTGGCAACCTAAACCAGGGCAAAAAAAATTGAAAAGGGGGTGCAACACGATGACTTCCCAGGGAGTCACCCATCCTAGTACTACTCTCGCCCAAGCATGCTTAACTTCGGAGTTCTAATTGGATCCGGTGCATTAGTGCTGGTATGATCGAACCAGACATGTTAAGGGCACAATTCCTGTATGTGTTAACGGTTCACAGTCCCAGCCTAGAGAGATGGCCCATTCAAAAGGCCCAATGGGCTTAACGACAACCCATCCGCTTCAACAACGCAGCATCCTCGCAAGACGTAATATCGACACGTTGTAAGGCCCTCTGATGTCCCGCGAGTCAGGTTGTCGTCCTTTTAACAGCTCACGACATGCGATCCGGGAAGGAAAAATAGAGCAAAAGAAGAAAATTGGACTGAAACTGATGAAAACGTTCGATTTTGGGCTCCAAAAATGGGCACAGCGAGTAAAATGGCTACCCACGTCATAGAGCTCTCAGAGAGCTTTGCAACGGTATGCTGTACGCCGAGTAACTCCTTACGGATCAAAAGTTATGGGCGCCGGAGCGACGGAGACCTGGTCATAAACCCTACGCCCTTAGTTTGCAGGCCTGGCCTCTACGTGAAACGAAGTTGTCTTGCCCAATGTTCCGTTGGATTCGGTAATAGAGATTTGGTCGATAAAGTATCTTGGCAACCCTAACCAGGGCAAAAAAAATTGAAAAGGGGGTACAACACGAGGACTTCCCAGGGGGTCACCCATCCTAGTACTACTCTCGCCCAAGCACGCTTAACTTCGGAGTTCTGATGGGATCCGGTGCATTAGTGCAGGTATGATCGCATCTGTCATGTTGAGGGCACAATTCCTATATATGTTAACGGTTCACAGTCCTAGCCTAGAGAGATGGCTCATTCAAAAGGCCCAATGGACTTAACAACAACCCATCCGCTTCAACAACGCAGCATCCTCGCAAGACGTGATATCGACACGTTGTAGGGCCCTCTGATGTCTCGCGAGTCAGGTTGTCGTCCTTTTAACAGCTCACGACGTATGATCCGGGACGGAAAAACAGAGCAAAAGAACAAAAGTGGCCTGAAACTGATGAAAACGTTCGATTTTGGACTCCAAAAACGGGCACAGCGAGCAAGCTGGCTGCCCCCGTCGTAGAGCTCTCAGAGAGCTTTGCAACGGTATGTTGTGCGCCGCGTAACTCCTTACGGATCAAAAGTTATGGGCACCGGAGCGACGGAGACCTGGTCACAAACCCTACGCCCTAGGTTTGCTGGCCCGGCCTCTACGTGAAGCGAAGTTGTCTTGCCCAATGTTCCGTGGGATTCGGTAATAGAGATTTGGTGGATAAAGTATCTTGGCAACCCTAACCAGGGCAAAAAAAAGTGAAAAGGGGTGCAACACGAGGACTTCCCAGGAGGTCACCCATCCTAGTACTACTCTCGCCCAAGCATGCTTAACTTCGGAGTTCTAATGGGATCCGGTGCATTAGTGCTGGTATGATCGCACCCGTCATCTTGAGGGCACAATTCCTATATGTGTTAACGATTCACAGTCCCAACCTCGAGAGATGGCCCATTTAAAAGGGCCAATAGGCTTAACGACAACCCATCCGCTTCAACAACGCAGCATCCTCGCAAGACGTGATATCGACACGTTGTAGGGCCCTCTGATGTCCCGCGAGTCAGGTTGTCGTCCTTTTAACAGCTCACGACGTACGATCCGGGACGGAAAAACAGAGCAAAAGAAGAAAAGTGGCATGAAACTGATGAAAACGTTTGATTTTGGGCTCCAAAAAGGGTCACAGTGAGCAAGCTGGCTGCCCCTGTCGTAGAGCTCTCAGAGTGCTTTGCAACGGTATGTTGTGCGCTGCGTAACTCGTTACGGATCAAAAGTTATGGGCACCTGAGCGACGGAGACCTGGTCACAAACCCTACGCCCTCGGTTTGCGGGCTCGGCCTCTACGTGAAGCGAAGTTGTCTTGCCCAATGTTCCGTGGGATTCAGTAATAGTGATTTGGTGGATAAAGTATCTTGGCAACCCTAACCAGGGCAAATAAAATTGAAAAGGGGGTGCAACACGAGGACTTCCCTGGGGCCAATGTTCCGTGGGATTCGGTATGCCCCTTCCTATCACAATAAGAACAGCTGACGGACTGAGTAGCCGGTGAACTACCTGTGGATACGCGGGCGGAAGGGGCTGATGGCGCTTTCGTCAGGCCACGGTTATTCCCTGGTCTGTTCTGGCTCTGGCCCTGATTACGACCCTGACTCTAGAATTTCCTCTGCTGACCTGGAGGCTGGTATGGTTTCTTGTTTGGCTGATTCGAACCGGCTCCATCTGGTTTCCTCTTCTCCACTCGAGAGGCAGCAGCAAAGAGAGTAGAATAGGTATCAAAGTCATGAGAGGCCAACTGGTCCTGAATCTCTGGCCTCAATCCAATAGTAAATTTCCACATTCTCGCCTCCGAAGTACAAACCATATATTGAGCATAACGGGATAGTCGATCAAAACGAGCCTCGTACTGGGCCACCGTCATATTACCCTGGGTCAAGTGCATGAACTCCTCGATCCGCCTCTGCCTGGAAACTGCAGGTACATATTTCTCCTTAAATGCCTTAACGAAATTACCCCACAAGCGAGGTGTCTGATCAGTCTCCCACAGTGCCTCTACAGTGTGCCACCAATGCTCGGCATCCCCGTGCAACAAAAATACAGCAAACTCCACTTTCTCGTCATTTGTATAATCAAGTGGCTTGAAAATCTTCTCAATCTCGAACAGCCAAGCCTCTGCTTTCACATCATCAGCTTCCCCGTAGAATTTAGACAGGTGAAATTCAAGGAATTCCCTTATTCTGCAATGTCTCCCATGGTTACCCTCATTCCTGTTGTTGATGTTGTTGTTGTTGGCTTCACGAGCATCCTGACGCTCCATCACACGTGATACACGATCCATGGCATTTGCCATCATATTAAACATAGCTATACCGGGATTAGTCTGATAGGCATCCCCGGTCTCTTGAGGTTCACCGCTCCTATTAGTAGTACGGGTACTAGGGCCAACCATCTATAGGCACAAATTACGATGTACAATTTATTGAAATATGACAATTAAGAATCTAAAGCATATGATATGCAACATAATATAGGTACAATTCTAAAAACATTTAAGGCAGGTAAGTCACTTAAGCACATAGAACATAGAAGGCACATTTATCACACAATAACACATAAACAAGTCATCCTAATTATCTTAAGGCTCTACCCACGGTCCGAGAGTTAAACCCGGCTTAAGCAATTTTAGCTCTGATACCATTCTTCTAAGGTGTCACGCCCCAACCCGGCCTATAAGGTTAGACTAGGGTGTGAACTACCATTCAAGTAATATCACGTACTTAGTTGTTTATGAAGATTAACACCTAATGATTTAGTCTAAACTCCAAAGTTTTTCCGGAAAACCGGCAGCATAACGGCTGTAATTGGCCCTTTGGTTTAACCTAATTCTTTAAACGCCTCAAAATTTACCATCTCAAATTCATTTCCAACTAAGATTACTAATTTACCATCAATTGAATTGCCTATTGGTTATTTCGACGTCCCGTTTGATTTATAACCTAGCATGATACTATGTCTCGTTTGTTTATTTATCCTCGTTACAAATATACCTGTTGATCTTAGCTCAATAGCAAGTACCTGTTAAGATTGGATAAGTTCATTTACTTAGTTCTTAACTAAAGCGTCATAACCTAAGATAGATACTAGCGGTAATAAAAGCAAAACGATCATAGTAGTGTCATGTCTAGCATCAGTCTACTTAATATAAGTACAAACCAAAATTAGACCCCAAATTACAACGAGGGTCTTTTACATCATGACATCGAGCAACATAAAAGGAAATAGTCTTCAAGTAACATAAAGTTCACAAGTAGCCACATTCAAGCAAAACAAACAATGACAGGCAGTCACTCCAGAGGTTCATCATTAGGCACACCGTCCTCGGGTACCTGTTCTGGGTCTTCTTCACCTGAGATGATAAAAGAGGGTGAGTCCTTATGAACTCAGCGAGGGAGAACGAGAAATAAGTTTTGAAACTCATTTTCCAGTTCAACTTATGAAAATCCCTTTTGCAAGCATGAACACAACAGAAATATAAGTACAGAAACAAGAATACCGGTTTTTCCTCCCCGAGGTTCTCTAGGAATCAAGCGAGAGTACTTATACACATAGTAAAAAGGATACAGTGAGCTTTTGCTCTCAGATCAGTTCCAGGATCAGTTGTTGCGGCCGACTTCAAATCATCCCCCAAACACGCCAAGTGGGTGTACTCCGGATGTACCCCGAAATCCTACGACCCAACTCTCCGAGGAAGTCTAGCCCCCAAGCTAGAGAGGGAATGGAACCATGGTAGTCACGGGAGCACCGGCAAGCCCGATGCCGCCCGGTGTGCGTGATCGCTACCATGCCAACAGGAAAGGTTGCAACCTTGTATGCAAATGCACATTCATGATAGGTAATATATCACAGTAGGAGGACAACAAAGTAGGTTGCCTCCGGACAGTCATAAGATTGCACATTGACAAGTAAACAAGCAGGGCACGATAAGACAGGAAATTTCACTTGAAAGGCATATAGAGTTATATGAAAATTAAATGGGCAGCCATGTAACACATGTAAAACAGGCCATATAACTCATTAAGAAGCCCACGTGATCAAGTGATAAGATTATTCAACATGCAATGATATCAACATGGGTTCGGATGCAAGGAAAGCTTATTTGTCAACATGCAATGGTCAAAATCTCATTTAAAGTTATAAGACAATTACGGGCAGCCCACTAAGCATATAATTTCCACACAATATCCAAATGATCAACACTTAGCAAGACTACCTAGTCATTAGGGTTTCCGTTTCATGCTTAATCGTGTGATTAAAACCCTAAGTCAACTCAAAATCATTCTCAAGTCATGCATCATTCAATTCAAGCATCCTCAAGTACTCAAAACAGTCCACATAACATCCCAACACCACATTTCTACACAATTAGTACCACAAGAGAGGTTACAACAATTTTCCAAGCATGTAGTTAAGTGAAACCTTTACTGCAATAGGCTGTTTTCTCACAATCAATAGGATAATCAAACAATCTCCAAATTCAGTGAATAAGATGTCAAATTAAATCTTAAGAAATTAAATAAAATCAGAAACAAACCTTGCATCAATTGGAGTTCGGAATCATTAGTTATAGCCGAAACAGTGAGGTAGCACAAAGCTGTCCAGATTTGCACACTTTTCAGAAATTGACGTTTTAGATGTCCTTAGGTTCAGTTTTAGCCTTAGTCCATTTCTGACAAAATTGTCCATAACTGAAAAATATAGTAGTACACCAAATTTCATACATTTTGGGCATCATTTACTAAGTCAAATATGGTTCGTTCCACAAGGTCAGTGCATCTGCCAAAACCTGCTTCATTTTTCCAGATTTCCAGATTTGGTCACATTTTAAAGATTTTCCATTTTGAGGACCTTAGAGTCAAAATTTGCTTCGGCATATTTCTGGGAAAAATGTTCAAAACTGTCCAAACTATTCACCTACCAATTTTCATTCATTTTCAACGTCATTTTCCTAGCTAAACTTACATCGCACAGACTGGTCAGAGAGCTGTCGACAATTTCGACTTCTCCTAGCATCATTTTCAAGCCAAGATCTTGCCATGCATGGTTGTTTAAGCTTATGAACGACCATATAGCTCAAGTACAGAAGCAAATACACACATTTATGAGCATGCATGTGAATTTTTGAAGAGTTTTCAAAAGGTTTTAACCCTCACCTTAGCAATCAACCACAAAGATGCTCAAAAACCTTGTTGAAGCACAACCTTCTTCCTCTCCTTGCTTAGCCGAAAACCCAACTAGCTTTTCTCTATTTTTCCTAGCTTAGTGATCAATCTCTTAGCACATGCATGAAGTTAGAACATGAAGAAAAGAAATGGATGCCAAGAAGCTTACCTAGGCCGAATAGAGTCTTCAATGCACATGCATGTGTAATTTTCACCTCCTAGCTAGCTCGGTTGAGGTTCTTTGCTTGTAGCTTGCTTTGCTTAGCTATGGTGTGAAGAAGAGAAGCTAAGAAGATGAAGAACTCAGCCAAGGCCGAAAATGAGAGAGGAAAATGAGAGGGGAGAGAGAAAGATTGAAAAGGAAATGAAGAAATGACAAGAATAAAACTCTTTTGCATTCACCCAAGCATTGGTCGGCCTTGGGCTTCCAAATCTGATTTTTTTTTGTCTTCAAGGTGGAATTTTGAAATGTTAGCATGGGCTATGAGTTTTTGGTCGAGCAAGAGAGAGATTTGAGGTGGTTTTGATCATATTTTTATGCATTTTGTGTCATAGTTTGTCTAAGCATGCATAGTTGATTATAAAATTGTTCAAACCTTGTGCAAAACCATGGTATGGTCGGCCAAGCATGTGGGAAAATTCTGAATTTTGTCTTGGTTAAGCTTATTTTATTGCTTGTGTTTGGAAGTGCAAAAAGAAAAGGAATAAAGAATGAAGAGTGTTTGGTGCATTTTTTGTCTTCTAGTGAGTTGAATTAAGATTATTATATTGATAGTGGATTTTGTAGGATTGTTTAATAGTCTAGTACTCCGTGAAAGATGCTTTCTTGATTAGCGTGAAGGCACGCTTTCCTAGGTCTAGGGCACGCACTACGAGGTAGGACACGAACTACGAGACAAACGCACGTTTTTCAAGTAAGTGCACGCAACCCTAAATGAATGCACATAATTCAATGCATGGCACAAAAAATGAACACAATTCTTAAACCTAGGTCATGGCACACAAATCTAGGTTAGGGCAAACGAAGCTAGGTTTCGCACGCAAATCGGGGTCGGGCCTCACAACTTCCCAAGGGGTCACCCATCCTAGTACTACTCTCGCCCAATCATGCTTAACTTCGGAGTTCTGATGGGATTCGGTGCATTAGTGCTAGTATGATTGCAACCGTCATGTTGAGGGCACAATTCCTATATGTGTTAACGGTTCACAGTCCCAGCCTAGAGAGATGGCCCATTCAAAAGGCCCAATGGGCTTAACGACAACCCATCCGCTTCAACAACGCAGCATCCTCGTAAGATGTGATATCGACACGTTGTAGGGCCCTCTGATGTTCCGCGAGTCCGGTTGTCGTCCTCTTAACAGCTCACGACGTACGATCCAGGACGGAAAAACAGAGCAAAAGAAGAAAAGTGGCCTGAAACTGATGAAAACGTTCGATTTTGTGCTCCAAAAATGGGCACAACGAGCAAGCTGGCTGCCCTATCTTAGAGCTCTCAGAGAGATTTGCAACGGTATGCTGTGCGCTGCGTAACTCCTTACAGATCAAAAGTTATGAGCACCGGAGCGACGGAGACCTGGTCACAAACCCTACGCCCTCGGTTTTCGGGCCCGGCCTCCACGTGAAGCGAAGTTTTCTTGCCCAATGTTCCGTGGGATTCGGTAATAGAGATTTGGTGGATAAAGTATCTTGTCAACCCTAACCAGGGCAAAAAAAATTGAAAAGGGGGTGCAACACGAGGACTTCCCAGGGGGTCACCCATCCTTGTACTACCCTCGCCCAAGCACGCTTAACTTCCGAGTTCTGATGGGATCCTGTGCATTAGTGCTGGTATGATCGTACCCGTCATGGTGAGGGCACAATTCCTATATGTGTTAACGGTTCACAGTCCCAGCCTAGAGATATGGCCCATTCAAAAGGCCAATGGTTTTAAAGACAACCCATCGACTTCAACAACGCAGCATCCTCGCAAGACGTGATATCGACACGTTGTAGGGCCCTCTGATGTCCCGCGAGTTAGGTTGTCGTCCTTTTAATAGCTCACGACGTACGATCTGGGACAGAAAAACAGAGCAAAAGAAGAAAAGTGGACTGAAACTGATGAAAACGTTCGATTTTGGGCTCCAAAAATAGGCACAACGTGCAAGCTTGTTGCCCCCGCCGTAGAGCTCTCAGAGAGCTTTGCAACGGTATGCTGGGTGCTGCGAGCAAGCTAGCTACCCCTGTCGTAGAGCTCTTAGAGAGCTTTGCAACGGTATGTTGTGCGCTGTGTAACTCCTTACGGATCAAAAGTTATGGGCACCGGAGCGACGGAGACCTGGTCACAAACCCTACGCCCTCGGTTTGCAGGCCCGGCCTCTACGTGAAGCGAAGTTGTCTTGCCCAATGTTCCGTGGGATTCGGTAATAGAGATTTGGTGGATAAAGTATCTTGGCAACCTTAACCAGGGCAAAAAAAATTGAAAAGGGGGTTCAACACGAGGACTTCCCAGGGGGTCACCTATCCTAGTACTACTCTCGCCTAAGCACGCTTAACTTCGGAGTTCTGAAGGGATCCGGTGAATTAGTGCTGGTATGATTGCACCCGTCATGTTGAGGGCACAATTCCTATATGTGTTAACGGTTCACAGTCCTAGCCTAGAGAGATGGCCCATTCAAAAGGCCCAATGGGATTAACGACAACCCATCCACTTCAACAACGAAGCATCCTTGCAAGACGTGATATCGACACGTTGTAGGGCCCTCTGATGTACCGCGAGTAAGGTTTTCTTCCTTTTAACAGCTCACGACGTACGATCCGGGACGAAAAAATAGAGCAAAAGAAGAAAAGTGGCCTGAAACTGATGAAAACGTTCGATTTTGGCCTCCAAAAAAGGCCACAGTGAGCAAGCATGCTACCCCTGTCGTAGAGCTCTCAAAGTGCTTTGCAACGGTATGTTGTGCGCTACGTAACTCCTTACAGATCAAAAGTTATAGGCACCGGAGCGACGGAGACCTGGTCACGAACCCTACGCCCTCGGTTTCGGGCCCAACCTCTACGTGAAGCGAAACTGTCTTGCCCAATGTTCAGTGGGATTCGGTAATAGAGATTCGGTGCTTAAAGTATCTTAGCAACCCAAACCAGGGAAAAAAAATTTTGAAAAGGGGGTGCAATACGAGGACTTCCCAGGGGGTCACCCATCCTAGTACTACTCTCGCCCAAGCATGCTTGGCTTCAGAGTTCTGATGGGATTCGGTGCATTAGTGCTGGTATGATCGCACCCGTCATGTTGAGGGCACAATTCCTATATGTGTTAATGGTTCACAGTGCCAGCCTAGAGAGATGGCCCATTCAAAAGGCCCAATGGGCTTAACGACAACCCATCCGCTTCAACAACGCAGCATCCTCGCAAGACGTGATGTCGACACGTTGTAGGGCCATCTGATACCCCGCGAGTCAGGTTGTCATCCTTTTAACAGCTCACGACGTACGATCTGGGACGGAAAAATAGAGCAAAAGAAGAAAAGTGGCTTGAAACTGATGAAAATGTTCGATTTTGGGCTCCAAAAAGGGCACAGCGAGCAAGCTGGCTACCCTTGTCGTAGAGCTCTAAGAGAGCTTTGCAACGGTATGCTGTGAGCCGCGTAACTCCTTACGGATCAAAAGTTATGGGCACCGGAGCGAAGGAGACCTGGTCACTAACCCTACGCCCTCGGTTTGCGGGCCCGGTCTATACGTGAAGCGAAGTTGTCTTGCCCAATGTTCTGTGGGATTCGGTAATAGAGATTTGGTGGATACAGTATCTTGGCAACCCTAACCGGGGCAAAAAAAATTGAAAAGGGGGTGCAACCCAAGGACTTCCCAAGGGGTCACCCATCTTAGTACTACTCTCGCCCAAGCACGTTTAACTTCGGAGTTCGGATGGGATCCTATGCATTAGTGCTGGTATGATCGCACCCGTCATGTTGAGGGCACAATTCCTATATGTGTTAACGGTTCACATTGCCAGCCTAGAGAGATAGCCCATTCAAAAGGCCCAATGGGCTTAACGAAAGCCCATCCACTTCAACAACGCAGCATCCTCGCAAGATGTGATATCAACATGTTGAAGGGCCCTCTGATGTCCTGCGAGTCACGTTGTCGTCCTTTTAACAGCTCATGACGTACGATACGGGACGAAAAAGTTGAGCAAAAGAAGAAAAGTGGCTTGAAACTGATGAAAACCTTCGATTTTGGGCTCCAAAAATGGGCAAAGCGAGCAAGCTAGCTGCCCCCATGGTAGAGCTCTCAAAGAGCTTTGTAACGGTATGCTATGCGCCGCGTAACTCCTTAAGGATCAAAAGTTATGGGCATCGGAGCGACGGAGACCTGGTCAAAAACCCTACGCCCTCGATTTGTGGGCCCGACCTCTACGTGAAACGAAGTTGTCTTGCCCAATGTTCCGTGGGATTCGGTAATAGAGATTTGGTGGATAAAGTATCTTGGCAACCCTAACCAAGGCAAAAAAAATTGAAAAGCCGGTGCAACACGAGGACTTCTCAGGGGCTCACCCATCCTAGTACTACCCTCGCCCAAGCACGCTTAACTTCAGAGTTCTGATGGGATCCTGTGCATTAGTGCTGGTATGATCGTACCCGTCATGGTGAGGGCACAATTCCTATATGTGTTAACGGTTCACAGTGCCAGCCTAGAGAGATGGCCAATTCAAAAGGCCCAATGGGCTTAACGACAACCCATCCGATTCAACAACGCAGCATCCTTACAAGACGTGATATCGACACGTTGTAGGGCCATCTGTTATCCCGCGAGTCAGGTTGTCATCCTTTTAACAACTCACGACATACGATCCGGGACGGAAAAACAGGGCAAAAGAAGAAAAATGGCCTGAAACAGATGAAAACGTTCCATTTTGGGATCCCAAAATGGGCTCAGCGAGCAAACTCGCTGCCCCCGTTGTAGAGCTCTCAAAGAGCTTTACAACGGTATGATGTGCGCCGCGTAACTCCTTACGGATCAAAAGTTATGGGCACCGGAGCAACGGAGAGCTGGTCACAAACCCTACGCCCTCGGTTTGTGGGCCCGGCCTCTACGTGAAGCGAAGTTGTCTTGCCCAATGTTCCGTGGGATTCGGTAATAGAGATTTGGTGGATACAGTATCTTGGCAACCGTAACCGGGGCAAAAAAAATTGAAAAGGGGGTGCAACCCAAGGACTTTCCAAGGGGTCACCCATGTTAGTACTACTCTCGCCCAAGCACGTTTAACTTCGGAGTTCGGATGGGATCCTGTGCATTAGTGCTGGTATGATCGCACCCATCACGTTGAGGGCACAATTCCTATATGTGTTAACGGTTCACAATGCCAGCCTAGAGAGTTGGCCCATTCAAAAGGCCCAATGGGCTTAACGAAAGCCCATTCACTTCAACAACGCAGCATCCTCGCAAGACATGATATCGACAAGTTGAAGGGCCCTCTGATGTCCTGCGAGTCAGGTTGTCATCCTTTTAACAGCTCATGACGTATGATACGGGACGAAAAAACTGAGCAAAAGAAGAAAAGTGGCTTGAAACTCATGAAAACCTTCGATTTTGGGATCCAAAAAGGGCACAGCGAGCAAGCTGGCTGCCCCAATGGTAGAGCTCTCAAACAGTTTGCAACGGTATGCTATGCGCCGCGTAACTGCTTACGGATCAAAAGTTATGGGCACCGGAGCGACGGAGACCTGGTCAAAAACCCTACGCCCTCGGTTTGCGGGCCCGACCTCTACGTGAAACAAAGTTGTCTTGCCCATTGTTCCGTGGGATTCGGTAATAGAGATTTGGTGGATAAAGTATCTTGGCAACCCTAACCAGGGCAAAAAAAATTGAAAAGCCGGTGCAACACGAGGACTTCTCAAGGGCTCACCCATCCTAGTACTACCCTCGCCCAAGCACGCTTAACTTCAGAGTTCTGATGGGATCCAGTGCATTAGTGCTGGTATGATCGTACCTGTCATGTTGAGGGCACAATTCCTATATGTGTTAACGGTTCACAATGCCAGCCTAGAGAGATGGCCCATTCAAAAGGCCCAATGGGCTTAACGACAACCCATCCGATTCAACAACGCAGCATCCTCGCAAGACGTAATATCGACACATTGTAGGGCCATCTAATATCCCGCGAGTCAGGTTGTCATCCTTTTAACAGCTCACGACATACGATCCGGGACGAAAAAATAGGGCAAAAGAAGAAAAGTGGCCTGAAACAGATGAAAATGTTCCATTTTGGGATCCCAAAATGGGCTCAGCGAGCAAGCTCGATGCCCCCGTCGTAGAGCTCTCAGAGAGCTTTACAACGGTATGATTTGCCCTGCGTAACTCCTTACGGATCAAAAGTTATAGGCACCGGAGCGACGGGGACCTGGTCACAAACCCTACGCCCTCGGTTTGCGGGCCCGGCCTCTACGTGAAGCGAAGTTGTCTTGCCCAATGTTCCGTGGGATTCGGTAATAGAGATTTGGTGGATAAAGTATCTTGGCAACCCTAACCAGGGAAAAAAAAATTGAAAAGCCGGTGCAACACGAGGACTTCTCAGGGGCTCACCCATCCTAGTACTACCCTCGCCCAAGCACGCTTAACTTCGGAGTTCTGATGGCATCCGGTGCATTAGTGCTGGTATGATCGTACCCGTCATGTTGACAGCACAATTCCTATATGTGTTAACGGTTCACAGTGCCAGCCTAGAGAGATGGCCCATTCAAAAGGCCCAATGGGCTTAACGACAACCCATCTACTTCAACAACGCAGCATCCTCGCAAGACGTGATACCGACACGTTGTAGGGCCCTATGATGTACTGCGAGTCAAGTTGTCATCCTTTTAACAACTCACGACGTACGATCCAGGACGAAAAAACAGGGCAAAAGAAGAAAAGTGTCCTGAAACTGATGAAAACGTTTGATTTTGGGCTCCAAAAAGGGGCAAAGCGAGCAAGCTAGCTGCCCCCGTAGTAGAGCTCTCAGAGAGCTTTGCAACGGTATGCTGTGAGCCGCGTAACTCCTTACGGATCAAAAGTTATGGGCACCGGAGCGACGGAGACCTGGTCACAAACCCTACGCCCTCGGTTTACGGGCCCGGCCTCTACGTGAAGCGAAGTTGTCTTGCCCAATGTTCCGTGGGATTCGGTAATAGAGATTTGGTGGATAAAGTATCTTGGCAACCCTAACCAGGGCAAAAAAAATTGAAAAGCCGGTGTAACACGAGGACTTCTCAGGGGCTCACCCATCCTAGTACTACCCTCGCCCAAGCACGCTTAACTTCGGAGTTCTAATGGGATTCGGTGCATTAGTGCTGGTATGATCATACCCGTCAAGTTGACAGCACAATTCCTATATGTGTTAACGGTTCACAGTGCCAGCCTAGAGAGATGGCCCATTCAAAACGCCCAATGGTCTTAACGACAACCCATCCACTTCAACAACGCAGAATCCTCGCAAGACGTGATACCGACACATTGTAGGGCCCTCTGATGTACCGCAAGTCAAGTTGTCGTCCTTTTAACAGCTCACGACGTACGATCCGGGACGGAAAAACAGGGCAAAAGAAGAAAAGTATCCTGAAACTGATGAAAACGTTCGATTTTGGGCTCCAAAAAGGGGCATAGCGAGCAAGTTGGCTGCCCCCGTCGTAGAGCTCTCAGAGAGCTTTGCAACGGTATGCTGTGAGCCGTGTAACTCCTTACGGATCAAAAGTTATGGGCACCGGAGCGACGGAGACCTGGTCAAAAACCCTACGCCCTCGGTTTGCGAGCCCGACCTCTACGTGAAACGAAGTTGTCTTGCCCAATGTTCCGTGGTATTCGGTAATAGAGATTTGGTGGATAAAGTATCTTGGCAACCCTAACCAAGGCAAAAAAGATTGAAAAGGGGGTGCAACACGAGGACTTCCCAGGGGGTCACCCATCCTAGTTCAACTCTTGCCCAAGCACGCTTAACTTCGGAGTTCTGATGGGATTCGGTGCTTTAGTGCTGGTATGATCGCACCCGTCATGTTGAGGGCACAATTCCTATATGTGTTAATGATTCACAGTGCCAGCCTAGAGAGATGGCCCATTCAAAAGGCCCAATGGGCTTAACGACAACCCATCCACTTCAACAACGCAGCATTCTCGCAAGACGTGATATCGACACGTTGTAGAGCCCTCTGATGTACCGCGAGTCAGGTTCTTGTCCTTTTAACAGCTCACGACGTACAATCCGGGACGAAAAAATAGAGCAAAAGAACAAAAGTGGCCTGAAACTGATAAAAACGTTCGATTTTGGGCTCCAAAAAGGGCACAACGAGCAAGCTAGCTGCCCCCGTCGTAGAGCTCTCAGAGAGCTTTGCAACAGTATGCTGTGCGCCGCGTAACTCCTTACGGATCAAAAGTTATGGGCACCGGAGTGACGGAGACCTGGTCACAAACCCTACGCCCTCGGTTTGCGGGCTCGGCCTCTACGTGAAGCGAAGTTGTCTTGCCCAATGTTCCATGGGATTCGGTAATAGAGATTTGGCGGATAAAGTATCTTGGAAACCCTAGCCAGGGCAAAAAAATTTGAAAAGGTGGTGCAACACGAGGACTTCCCAGTGGGTCGCCCATCCTAGTACTACTCTCGCCCAAGCACGCTTAACTTCGAAGTTCTAATGGGATCCGATGCACTAGTGCTGGTATGATCGCACCCGTCATGTTGAGGGCACAATTCCTATATGTGTTAACGGTTCACAGTCCCAGCCTAGAGAGATGGCCCATTCAAAAGGCCCAATGGGCTTAACGACAACCCATCCACTTCAACAACATAGCATCCTCGCAAGACGTGATATCGACACATTGTAGGGCCCTCTGATGTCCCGCTTGTCAGGTTGTCATCCTTTTAACAGCTCACGACATACGATCCGGGACGGAAAAATTGAGCAAAAGAACAAAAGTGGCCTGAAACTGATGAAAACGTTCGATTTTGGGCTCCAAAAAAGGGCATAGTGAGCAAGCTAGCTGCCCCCGTCGTAGAGCTCTCAGAGAGCTTTGCAACGGTATGTTGTGCGCCGCGTAACTCCTTACGGATCAAAAGTTATGGGCACCAGAGCGACGGAGACCTGGTCACAAACCCTACGCCCTCGATTTGCGGGCCCAGCCTCTATGTGAAGCGAAGTTGTTTTCCCCAATGTTCCGCGGGATTCGGTAATAGAGATTTGGTGGATAAAGTATCTTGGCAACCCTAACCAGGGCAAAAAAAATTGAAAAGCAGGTGCAACACGAGGACTTCCCTGGGGGTCACCCATCCTAGTACTACTCTCGCCCAAGCACGCTTAACTTCGGAGTTCTGATGGGATCCGGTGCATTAGTGCTGGTATGATCGCACCCGTTGTGAGGCCCGACCCAGAATAACGTGTGTTATCTTGATTTGCGTGCCATAGACCCCTAATTATATGACCGACCTTGGATTACGTGTCCTGTCTTGGTTTTTGTGCATACCTCATCATACGTGCCTTGACCTAGAATAGTGTGCCCTAATCCCCAACTCACGTGCGGTGCCTAGAAATACGTGCCCTAACCTCGATGTACATGCGTTACCTCGTTTTGTGTGCCCTAACCTTGAACTGCGTACCTTAACCTAGGTTTAATAGTCGTACCTCGATTTGCGTGCATTACATTGGATTACGTGCCTTGCATTGGTTTACGTGCATTCACCTAGGATTGCATGCATTAGTCTTGAAGTCCGTGTCTTACCTCGTAGTTCGTGTCTACCTCATGATTCGTGCCATGTATTGATTTCTGTGTGTGTCTCGTTGTGCGTGCCCTAGACTTAGGAAAGCGTGCCCGCACGCTAATCAATAAAGAATCCTACACAAAGCACTAGACTATAAAATAATCCTACAAACACCACTAACTATTATTATAATCCTAATTCAAATCTCTACCAAATCCACTAACACCAAAATATTATATTTTAAACTCACTACATGACAAAATCTCACAAACCTCTAAACATATCCTATATTCTATTCTACCTAAAATCCCTAAATACCCAACATTCTCTTACACACATGTTAAAACAATTCAAAAGATGACACAAATCTGAATTTTTGCATGCCCAAGGCCAACATATGCATCAACTTTTGCAAAAGCCTCATTTTTCTCTCATTTCTCTCACTTTCCTCACATTTTCTCTCTCTCCCTCTCGCTCTCTCTCTCCATTTCGGTTTTGGCTGAATTCTCTCCACCTCTTAGCTCATCTTCATCATCCTATGGTGCATCAAGACAAACCACAAGCCAAGAAACTCACCCAAGCAAGCTGGGATGCAAGAAACACACATGCAAGCATTTTGAGTCACCATTTTCTGCCTTGGTGAGTTTTTAAGCTTCCATTTCTTTTCTTCTTGTTCTAACCTCATGCATGTGCTAAGAGATTGATCATTAAGCTAGGAAAAATAGAGAAAAGCTAGTTGAAATCTCGGCTAAGCAAGAAGAAGAAGAGATTTGAGCTTCAACAAGGTTTTTGAGCATTTTTTGGGTTGATTGCAAAGGTGAGGGCTAAAACCTTTTGAAAACTCTTCAAAAATCCACATGCATGCTAATAAATGTGTGTATTTTCTTCTGTAATTGATCTATGTGGTCGTTCATAAGCTTAAACAACCATGCATGGCAAGATCTTGGCTTGAAAATGATGCTAGGTGAAGTCGAAATTGTTGACAGCTCTCTGACCAGCTGTTCGAGGTAAGTTTAGCTAGGCAAATGATGTTGAAAATACATGAAAATTGGTAAGTGTCTAGTTTGGACAGTTTTGAACATTTTTCCCAGAAATAGGCCGAAGCTAATTTTGACTCTAAAGTCCTCAAAATGGCAAATCTTTAAAATGTGACCAAATCTGGAAATCTGGAAAAATGAAGCAGGTTTTGGCAGATGCACTGACCTTGTGGAACGAACCATATTTTACTTAGTAAATTATATCCAAAATGTATTAAATTTGGTTTACTGCTATATTTTTCAGTTCTGAACAATTTTGTCAGAAATGGACCAAGGCTAAAACTGACCCTAAAGACCTCAAAAACATCAATTTCTGAAAAGTGTGCAAATCTGGACAGTTTTGTGCTATTCCACTGTTTCGGCTATATCTAATGATCCCGAACTCCAATTGATGCAAGGTTTGTTTCTGATTTTAGTTAACTTCTTGAGCTTTAATTTGACATCTTATTCACTGAATTTGGAGATTGTTTTCTTATCCGATTGATTGTGAGAAGACAGCCTGTTGCTGTAAGGGTTTCACTTAATGTTGTGCTTGGAAATATTGTTGTGACTCCTCTTGTTGAATTAGATGCTTGGGATTGTAGCTACGGGATGTAGTGTGGACTGTTTTGAATGTTTGAGGATGTTGAATTAAATGATGCATGGTTTGAGATTGACCTTGAGTTGGGTTGAGGCCCAAATTGCACGAATATACATGAAATGGAAACCCTAATGACTAGGTAGTTTTGCTAAGTATTGATCAATTGGATATTGTATGGGAATTATATGCTTAGTGGGCTGCCCGTTAATGTCTTATAACTTCAAATGTGATTTTGACCATTGCATGTTGGCAAATAAGCTTTTCTTGCACCCGAACCCATGATTGATGTCATTGCATGTTGAATAATCTTATCACTTGATCACGTGGACTTCTTAATGAGTTATATGGCCTATTTTACATGTGTTACATGGCTGCCCGTTTCATTTTCATATAACTCTATATGCCTGCAAGTGAAATTTTCCTGTCTTATCGTGCCTTGCTTGTTTACCTGTCATAAATGTGCATTGCATACAAGGTTGCAACCTTTCCTGTTGGCATGGTAGCTATCACGCACACCGGACGGCATCGGGCTTGCCGGTGCACCCGTGACTACCATGGTCCCATTCCCTCTCTCGCTTGGGGGCTAGACTTCCTCGGAGAGTTGGGTCGTAGGATTTCAGGGTACATCCGAAGTACACCCACCTGGCGTGTTTGGGGGATGATTTGAAGTCGGCCGCAACAACTGATTCTGGAACTGATCTGAGAGCAAAAGCTCACCGTATCCTTTTACTGTGTGTATAAGTACTCTCGCTTGGTTCCTAGAGAACCTCGGGGAGGAAAGACTGGTATTTCTGTTCCTGTACTTATATTATTGTTACAATCATGCTTGCAAAAGGATTTTCATAAGTTGAACCGGAAAATGAGTTTCAAAACCTATTTCTCGTTCCCCCTCGCTGAGTTCATAAGGACTCACCCTCTTTTATCATCTCAGGTGAAGAAGATCAAGAACAGGTACTCGAGGACGATGTGCCTAACGATGATTCCTTGGAGTGATTGCCTGTCCCTACGTGCTTTTGTGCTTTGCCTGAAAGTGGTTGCTATATGGATGTTGTGTTTGATTGCAAACTACTCATTTTATTGATGTAAATGACCCCGTTGTAATTTGGGTCTAATTATGGGATTGTACTATCTATAACCGGACGAACTTTTATTTGGTTGTTTGCTTTCGTTTTCTTCATTAGTAGTTATCGTAGGCATTCAAACCACTAGATGAACAAACAACTAAGTTAATTCTATCTAATTTCACTTAGGTGCTCATTTGCAAACTAAAGGATAATAGGTACTTGCATGATAGGAAATTGACAAATAAACGGGACATAGTTGTCACGCCCCAACCTGGCCTATAAAGGTTAGACTAGGGTGTGATCTAAACATTCAAGTCACGTCTCGTACTTAACCGTTCGTGAAGATTTAACACTCAACGTTTGGCCTAAACTCCAAAATTTTTCGGTAAACCGACAGTATAACGGCTGTAATTGGGCTCTTTGGTTTGGACTAATTCTCTAAACGCCTCAATTATTCCAATCATTAATCCAATTCCATTAAGGACTCCTATTTGTCACCAACCGATTTGCCTACTAGTTTATCTTGAAAGTCTCGTTTGGTTAATAAGCCTAACATGATAACTATGTCCCGTTTATTTGTCAATTTCCTACCATGCAAGTACCTATTATCCTTTAGTTTGCAAATGAGTACCTAAGTGAAATTAGATAGAATTAACTTAGTTGATTGTTCATCTAGTGGTTTGACTGCCTACGATAACTACTAATTAAGAAAACGAAAGCAAACAACCAAATAAAAGTTCGTCCGGTTATAGATAGTACAATCCCAGAATTAGACCCAAATTACAACGGGGTCATTTACATCACTAAACAACGAGCAACATAAAAGAAATAGTCTTCAAGTGGCATAGTTCACAAATAGCCATAATCATGCAAAGCACACAAGACAGGCAATCACTCCAAGGAATCATCGTTAGGCACATCGTCCTTGGATACCTGTTCTTGATCTTCTTCACCTGAGACGATAAAAGAGGGTGAGTCCTTATGAACTCAGCGAGGGGGAACGAGAAATACGTTTTGAAACTCATTTTCTGGTTCAATTTATGAAAACTTTTTTTGAGAACATGTCACGTATTACAAATAATAAGGTACGCAATTATAAGAAACAAATCGAGTAACGAATACAAAGTAAGGGAACAGAAATGCCAGTCTTTCCTCCCCGAGGTTCTCTAGGAACCAAGCGAGAGTACTTATACACATAGTAAAAAGGATACGGTAAGCATTTGCTCTCAATATCAATTTCGATTCATTTGATGCGGCCGACTTCAATAATCCACTTATCGCTCCCAATTGGGTGTACTCCGGATGTACCCCGAAACCTACGACCCAACTCTCCGAGGGTGAAATGCCAAGCGAGAGAGGGAATTGGACCATGGTAGTCACGGTAACACCGGCAAGCCCGATGCCACCCGGCGTGCGTGAAACACTACCATGCCACACTAAAGGTTGCAACCTTGTATACAATGCCCATTTATGTCATTTAACATTTCACATTAGGAGGTCAACAAAGTAGGTTGCCTCCGAGCAAGTATATGATCACATTTTGACAAATTGGCGTATAAGGCATTGTAAGAACATATAATCATTTCATATATCCATTTGAAAGCAATTAAACTTTAACGGGCAACCAAGTAATCATGTTCAAATAAACCATTGAATATCTTTTAACAATTCACATTAGGAGGACAACAAAGTAGGTTGCCTCCGAGCAATTTCAAGATCACATATTGCCAAGTAAACGAACGAGGCATGCTTGACATGAAATTTTACTTTGTAGAACACATAGAGTCATATGAACATTAAACGGGCAGCCATGTAACACATGCAAGTCAAGCCATATAACTCATTTCAAAGTTCACGTAATCAAGTGATACGAATATTCAACATGCAACAACATTTACGTGGGTTCGGTTGCAAGAAAAGCTTATATGACAACATGCAATGGTCAAAATCACATTTGAAGTTATAAAACATTTACGGGCAGCCCACTAAGCATATAGTTTCCACACAATAACCAAGAATCAACACTTAGCAAAACTACCTAGTCATTAGGGTTTCCATTTCATGCTTAATCGTGTGATTAAAACCCTAAGTCAACTCAAAATCATTCTCAAGTCATGCATCATTCCATTCAAGCATACTCAAGTACTCAAAACAGTCCACATAACATCCCAACACCACATTTCTACACAATTAGAACCACAAAAGGGGTTACAACAATTTTCCAAGCATGTAGCTAAATGAAACCTTTACTGCAATAGGCTGTTTTCCCACAATCAATAGGATAATCAAACAATCTCCAAATTCAGTGAATAAGATGTCAAATTAAATCTTAAGAAGTTAACTAAAATCAGAAACAACCCTTGCATCAATTGGAGTTCAGAATCATTAGTTATGGCCGAAACAGTGAGGTAGCACAAAACTGTCCAGATTTGCACACTTTTCAGAAATTGACGTTTTTGAGGTCCTTAGGGTCAGTTTTAGCTTTGGTCCATTTCTGACAAAATTGTCCAGAACTGAAAAATCTAGCAGCATACCAAATTTCATGAATTTTGGACAACATTTACTAAGTCAAATATGGTTCGTTCAACAAGGTCAGTGCTCATGCCAAAACCTGCTTCATTTCTCCAGATTTCCAGATTTGGTCACATTTTAAAGATTTTCCATTTTGAGGACCTTAGAGTCAAAATTAGCTTCGACCTATTTCTGGGAAAAATGTCCAAAACTGTCCAAAATAGTCACCTACCAATTTTCAAGCATTTTCAATATCATTTGCTTAGCTAAACTTACCTCGAACAGACTGGTCAGAGAGCTGTCATCCATTTCGACTTCACCTAGCATCATTTTCAAGCCAATATCTTGCCATGCATGGTTGTTTAAGCTTATGAACGACCATATAGCTCAAGTACAGAAGCAAATACACACATTTATGAGCATGCATGTGAAATTTTGAAGAGTTTTCAAAAAGTTTTAACCCTCACCTTTGCAATCAACCAAAAAAATGCTCAAAACCTTGTTGAAGCTCAAATCTCTTCTTCTTCTTGCTTAGCCGAGATTCCAACTAGCTTTTCTCTATTTTTCCTAGCTTAGTGATCAATCTCTTAGCACATGCATGAGGTTAGAACAAGAAGAAAAGAAATGGAAGCTTAAAAACTCACCAAGGCCGAAAATGGTGACTCAAAATGCTTGCATGTGTGTTTCTTGCATCCTAGCTTGCTTGGGTGAGTTTCTTTGCTTTTGGTTTGTCTTGATGCACCATAGGATGATGAAGATGAGCTAAGAGGTGGAGATAACTCAGCCAAAACCGAAATGGAGAGAGAGAGTGAGAGGGAGAGAGAGAAAATGTGAGGAAAGTGAGAGAAATGAGAGAAAAATGAGGCTTTTGCAATTTTTTGAGCATGTGGTCAGCCTTGGGCATACAAATTCAGACTTTTTTTGTCTTCAAGATGGAATTTTGAAATGTTAGCATGGGCATAGGTGGTTTGGTCGAAAATGGTGTCAGAATTGAGGTGGTTTGAGCAATTTTTTATGCATTTGTGTCATAGTTTGTCTAAGCATGCATAGTTAATTGTATAATTGTTCAAACCTTGTGCAAAAACCATGGTATGGTCGGCCAAAGCATGTGCCAAATCTGAATTTTTGTCATGTTTTGGATGTTATTTAATTGTGTATTGAAAGTGCAAAAAGAATAAAGAATAAGGAATAAAGAATGTCTAGCTTTTTGTGTTATTTTGTCTTCTAGTGAGTTAAATTAGGATTATAATATTGATAGTGGATTTTGTAGGATTGTTTAATAGTCTAGTGCTCCGTGTAAGATGCTCTCTTGATTAGCATGAAAGCACGCTTTCCTAGGTCTAGGGCACGCACTATGAGGTAGGACACGAACTACGAGATGAACGCACGTTTTTTAAGACTAAGGCACATACTTCAAGATAAGTGCACGAATTCTAATGCTAACACACGCAACCCTAGGTGAATGAACGTAGATCAAAATAAGGCACGTAATTCAATGCAATGCACGTAATTCAAGACATGACTCTTAAACCTAGGTTAAGGCACGCAATTCAAGGTTAATGCACACGAAACGAAGAGACACACGCAAATCAAGGTCTCGCACGTAAATTAAGGTCATGGCATGTTTATTTAGGTATCGCACGTATATCGAGGATTAAGGCACACAATTCTAGGTTAAGGCACGTATAACGAGGCATGCACGAAAACCAAAACAAGGCACGTAATCCTAGGTCGGTCATATAATTTTAGGTCTAAAGCGCGCAAATCGAGGTAGGACACGTTATTCGGGGTCGAGCCTCACAATAGTTATCATGTTAGGCTTATTAACCAAACGAGACTTTCAAGATAAACTAGTAGGCAAATCGGTTGGTGACAAATAGGAGTCCTTAATGGAATTGGATTAATTATTGGAATAATTGAGGCATTTAAAGAATTAGGTCAAACCAAAGAGCCCAATTACAGCCGTTATGCTGCCGGTTTACCAAAAAAATTTGGAGTTTAGGCCAAAACGTTAAGCGTTAAATCTTCATGAACGGTTAAGTACGTGAAATGATATGAACGTTTAGATCACACCCTAGTCTAACCTTCATAGGCCGGGTTGGGGCGTGACACCTTATAGTAGAATGGTATCAGAGCTTAGTTTAGTAACTAGGCGTTAGCTGGGTTCAACTCTCGGACCATGGGTAAAAGCCTAAGGTAATTATGATGTCTTGTTTATATGTGTTAATGTGTGCTAATGTGCTTTAATTGCTTTGAGAATTGAATACTATGTGCCTTTGTGGACTATATGTATTATGTGTCATGTACACCGACACGTTAGTGCCCTCAATAATGCATGCATGCTTTTATACTCCTTCCTTCATACATGTGCATGTTATATAACCGTGAATGACTGTTTATACACATAGATAGTTAGGATTAGGACTTTTAGGGAAGTGAATTTGTGTAGGACGAACGAAAAGGCTCGGTTAGAGATTTCTAGCATCTTTACAGGTACTCAATGGATCGTATATATTATTGGATATGCATATATAAAATGCGTAGCATAGGTATAATTGTTGAGGTAAAGTTATCTCCTTATCTTTGGAATACCTATACCTGTAATTAAGTTATCAATTTTGTAGCCATAAAGTTCTTGATTCTGTTAAACCGTTCTTCTAATTGTGGTTCAAGAATAAATGTTAAGGACATACAACTTCCCTTAGATATAAGAATATTCTCAGCGGGTCACCCATCCTAGTACTACTCTCGCCCAAGCACGCTTAACTTCGGAGTTCTGAGGGGATCCGGTGCATTAGTGCTGGTATAATCGCACCCGTCATGTTGAGGGCACAATTCCTATATGTGTTAACGATTCACAGTGCCAGCCTAGAGAGATGGCCCATTCAAAAGGCCCAATGGGCTTAACGACAACCCATCTACTTCAACAACGCAGCATCCTCGCAAGACGTGATATCGAAACATTGTAGGGCCCTCTGATGTCTGGCGAGTCAGGTTCTCGTCCTTTTAACAGCTCACGACGTACAATCCGGTACGAAAAAATTGAGCAAAAGAAAAAAATGTCTTGACACTGATGAAAACGTTCAATTTTGGGCTCCAAAAAGGGCACAGCGAGCAAGTTAGCTGCCCCCGTCGTAGAGCTCTCAGAGTGCTTTGCAACTGTATGCTGTGCGCCATGTAACTCCTTACGGATCAAAAGTTATGGGCACCAGAGCGACGGACACCTGGTCACAAACCCTACGCCCTCGGTTTGCGGGCCCGGCCTCTATGTGAAGTGAAGTTGTCTTACCCAATGTTCTGTGGGATTCGGTAATAGAGATTTGGTGGATATAGTATCTTGGCAACCCTAACTAGGGAAAAATAATAATTGAAAAACGGGTGCAACACGAGGACTTCTCAGCGGGTCACCCATCCTAGTACTACTCTCGCCCAAGCACGCTTAACTTCGGAGTTCTGAGGGGATCCGGTTCATTAGTGCTGGTATAATCGCACCCGTCATGTTGAGGGCACAATTCCTATATGTGTTAACGGTTCACAGTGCCAGCCTAGAGAAATGGTTCATTCAAAAGGCCCAATAGGCTTAACGACAACCCATCCGCTTCAGCAACGCAGCATCCTCGCAAGACGTGATATCGACACGTTGTAGGGCCCCCTGATGTACCGCGAGTCAAGTTGTCGTCCTTTTAATAGCTCACGACGTACGATCCGGGATGGAAAAATAGGGCAAAAGAAGAAAAGCGTCCTCAAACTGAATAAAACGTTCGATTTTGGGCTCCAAAAATGGGCAAAGCGAGGAAGCAAGCTGCCCCCGTCATAGAGCTCTCAAAGAGCTTTGCAACGGTATGCTGTGCGCCGCGTAACTCCTTACGGATCAAAAGTTATGGGCACCGGAGCGACGGAGACCTGGTCAAAAGCGTACGCCCTCGGTTTTCGCGCCCGACCTCTACGTGAAGCGAAGTTGTCTTGCCCAATATTCCATGGGATTCAATAATAGAGATTTGGTGGATAAAGTATCTTTGCAACTCTAACCAGGGCAAAAAAATGGAAAAGGGTGTACAACACGAGGACTTCCCAGCGGGTCACCCATCCTAGTACTACTCTCGCCTAAGCACGTTTACCTTCGGAGTTCTGATGGGATCCGGTGCATTAGTGCTGGTATGATCGCACCTGTCATGTTGAGGGCATAATTCCTACATGTGTTAACGATTCACAGTGCCAGCCTAGAGAGATGGCCCATTCAAAAGGCCCAATGGGCTTAACGACAACCCATCCGCTTCAACAACACTGCATCCTCGCAAGACGTGATATCGACACGTTGTAGGACCCTCTGATGTCCCGCGAGTCAGGTTGTCGTCCTTTTAACAACTCACGACGTACAATCCGGGACGAAAAAATAGAGCAAAAGAACAAAAGTAGGCTGAAACTTATGAAAACGTTCGATTTTGGTCTCCAAATAGGGCACAGCGAGCAAGCTAGTTCCCCGCGTCATAGAGCTCTTAGAGAGCTTTGCAACGGTATGCTGTGCGCCGCGTAACTTCTTACGGATCAAAAGTTATAGGCACCGGAGCGATGGAGACCTGGTCACAAACCTTACGCCCTCGGTTTGCGGGCCCGGCCTCTACGTGAAGGGAAGTTGTCTTGCCCAATGTTCCGTGGGATTCGGTAATAGAGATTTGGTAGATAAAATATATTGGCAACCCTAACCAGGGCAAAAAAAATTGAAAAGCGGGTACAACACGAGGACTTCCTAGGGGGTCACCCATCCTAGTACTACTCTCGCCCAAGCACGCTTAAGTTCGGAGTTCTGATGGGATCCGGGGCACTAGTGCTGGTATGATCGTACCTGTCATGTTGTGGGCACAATTCCTATATGTGTTAACGGTTCACAATGCCAGCCTAGAGAGATGGCCCATTCAAAAGACCCAATAGGCTTAATGACAACCCATCCGCTTCAACAACGCAGCATCCTCGCAAGACGTGATATCGACACATTGTAGGTCCCTCTGATGTACCGCGAGTCAGGTTGTCGTCCTTTTAACAGCTCACGACGTACGATCCGGGAGGAAAAAATAGGGCAAAAGAAGAAAAGTGTCTTGAAATTAATGAAAACGTTCAATTTTGGGCTCCAAAAACGGGCACAGCGAGCAAGCAGGTTGCCCCCGTCGTAGAGCTCTAAAAGAGCTTTGCAACGGTATGATGTGCGCCGCGTAACTCCTTACGGATCAAAACTTATGGGCACTAGAGCGACGGAGACTTGGTCACAAACCCTACGACCTCGGTTTGAGGGCCCGGCCTCTACGTGAAGCGAAGTTGTCTTTCCCAATGATCCGTCGGATTCCGTAATAGAGATTTGGTGGATAAAGTGTCTTGGCAACCCTAACCAGGGCAAAAAAATTTGAAAAGGGGGTGCAACACGAGGACTTCCCAAGGGGTCACCTATCCTAGTACCACTCTCTCCCAAGCACGCTTAACTTCAGAGTTCTGATGGGATCTGGTGTATTAGTGTTGGTATGATCGCACCCGTCATGTTGAGAGCACAATTCCTATATGTGTTAGCGGTTCACAGTGCCAGCCTAGAGAGATGGCCCATTCAAAAGGCCCAATGGCCTTAACGACAACCCATCCGCATCAACAAAGTAGCATCCTCGCAAGACGTGATATCGACACGTTGTAGGGCCCTCTAATGTTCAGCGAGTCAGGTTGTCATCCTTTTAACGGCTCACGACGTACGATCCGGGTCGGAAAAATAGGGCAAAAGAAGAAAAGCGTCTTGAAACGGATGAAAACGTTCAATTTTGGGCTCCAAAAATGGGCAAGCGAGACAAGCTGGCTGCCCCCGTTGTAGAGCTCTCAAAGAGCTTTGTAACGGTATGCCGTGCACCGCGTAACTCCTTACAGATCAAAAGTTATGGGCACCGGAGCGACGAAGACCTGGTCAAAAACCCTACACCCTCGGTTTGCAGGCCCGACCTCTACGTGAAGCGAAGTTGTCTTGCACAATATTCCGTGGGATTCAGTAATAGAGATTTGGTGGATAAAGTATCTTGGCAACCCTAACCAGGGCAAAAAAAATTGAAAAGAGGGTGCAACATGAGGACTTCCCAGGGGGTCACCCATCCTAGTACTACTCTCGCCCAAGCACGCTTAACTTCGGAGTTCTGATGGGATCCGGTGCATTAGTGCTGGTATGATTGCACCCATCATGTTGAGGGTACAATTCCTATATGTGTGAACGGTTCACAGTCCCAACCTAGAGAGATGGCCCATTCAAAAGGCCCAATAGGCTTAACGACAACCCATCCGCTTCAACAACGCAGCATCCTCACAAGACGTGATATCGACACGTTGTAGGGCCCTTTGATGTACCGCGAGTCAGGTTGTCATCCTTTTAACAGCTCCCGACATACGATCTGGGACGAAAAAACAGGGCAAAAGAAGAAAAGTGTCCTGAAACTGATGAAAACGTTCGATTTTGGGCTCCAAAAACGGGCACAGCGAGCAAGCTGGCTGCCCGCGTCATAGAGCTTTCAGAGAGCTTCGCAACGGTATGCTGTACGCCGCGTAACTCCTTGCGGATCAAAAGTTATGGGCACTGGAGCGACGGAGACCTGGTCACAAACCTTACGCCCTAGGTTTGCGGGCCTGGCCTCTACGTGAAGCGAAGTTGTCTTGCCCAATGTTCCGTGGGATTCGGTGACAGAGATTTGGTGGATAAAGTATCTTGGCAACCCTAACCAAGGCAAAAAAATTGAAAGGGGGTGTAACACGAGGACTTCCTAGTGGGTCACCCATCCTAGTACTACTCGCGCCCAAGCACGCTTAACTTCCGAGTTCTGATGGGATTCGGTGCGTTTGTGCTGGTATGATCGCACCCATCAAGTTGAGGGCATAATTCCTATATGTGTTAACGGTTCACAGTCCCATCCTAGAGAGATAGCCCATTCAAAAGGCCCAATGGGCTTAACGATAACCCATCTGCTTCAACAACGCAGCATCCTCGCAAGACGTGATATCGACACGTTGTAGGGCCCTCTGATGTACCGCGAGTCAGGTTGTCGTCCTTTTAACAGCTCACGACGTACGATCCGGGACGGAAAAATAGGGCAAAAGAAGAAAAGTATCCAGAAATTGATGAAAACGTTCGATTTTAGGCTCCAAAAACGGGTACAGCGAGCAAGCAGGTTGCCCCCGTCGTAGAGCTCTCAAAGAGCTTTGCAACAGTATGCTGTGCGCCGCGTAAGTCCTTACGGATCAAAAGTTATGGTCACCGGATCGACCGAGACCTGGTCACAAACCCTACGACCTCAGTTTGCGGGCCTGGCCTCTACGTGAAGCGAAGTTGTCTTTCCGAATGTTCCGTCAGATTCCGTAATAGAGATTTGGTGGATAAAGTATCTTGGCAACCCTAACCAGGGCAAAAAAAATTGAAAAGGGGGTGCAACACGAGGACTTCACAGGGGGTCACTCATCCTAGTACCACTCTCTTCCAAGCACGCTTAACTTCAGAGTTCTTATGGGATCCGGTGCATTAGTGCTGGTATGATCGCACCCGTCATGTTGAGAGCACAATTCCTATATGTCTTAGCGGTTCACAGTGCCAGCCTAGAGAGATGGCCCATTCAAAAGGCCCAATGGGCTTAACGGCAACCCATCCACTTCAACAACGTAGCATCCTCGCAAGACATGATATCGACACATTGTAGGGCCCTCTAATGTTCCACGAGTCAGGTTGTCGTCCTTTTAACAGCTCACGACGTACGATCCGGGATGGAAAAATAGGGCAAAAGAAGAAAAGCATCCTGAAACTGATGAAAACGTTCGATTTTGGGCTCCAGAAATGGGCAAAGCGAGACAAGCGGACTGCGCCCGTCGTAGGGCTCTCAAAGAGCTTTGCAATGGTATGTTGTGCGTCACGTAACTCCTTACGGATCAAAAGTTATGGGCACCGGAGCGACAGAGACCTGGTCAAAAAACCCTACGCCCTCGGTTTGCTAGCCCGAGCTCTACGTGAAGCGAAGTTGTCTTGCCCAATGTTCCGTGGGATTCGGAAATAGAGATTTGGTGGATATAGTATCTTGGCAACCCTAAACAGAGCAAAAAAAAATTGAAAAGGGGTGCAACACGAGGACTTCCCAGGGGGTCACCCATCCTAGTACTACTCTCGCCCAAGCACGCTTAACTTCGGAGTTCTGATGGGATCCGGTGCATTAGTGCTGGTATGATCGCACCCGTCATGTTGAGGGTACAATTCCTATATGTGTTAACGGTTGACAGTCCTAGCCTAGAGAAATAGCCCATTCAAAAGGCCCAATGGGCTTAACGACAACCCATCCGCTTCAACAACGCAGCATCCTCGCAAGATGTGATATTGACACGTTGTATGGCCCTCTGATGTACCGCCAGTCAGGTTGTCGTCCTTTTAACAGCTCACGACGTACGATCCGGGAGGAAAAAATAGGGCAAAAGAAGAAAAGTGTCTTGAAATTAATGAAAATCGTTCAATTTTGGGCTCCAAAAACGGGCACAGCGAGCAAGCAGGTTGCCCCCGTCGTAGAGCTCTAAAAGAGCTTTGCAACGGTATGATGTGCGCCGCGTAACTCCTTACGGATCAAAACTTATGGGCACTAGAGCGACGGAGACTTGGTCACAAACCCTACGACCCTCGGTTTAGAGGGCCCGGCCTCTACGTGAAGCGAAGTTGTCTTTCCCAATGATCCGTCGGATTCCGTAATAGAGATTTGGTGGATAAAGTGTCTTGGCAACCCTAACCAGGGCAAAAAAAATTGAAAAGGGGGTGCAACACGAGGACTTCCCAAGGGGTCACCTATCCTAGTACCACTCTCTCCCAAGCACGCTTAACTTCAGAGTTCTGATGGGATCTGGTGTATTAGTGTTGGTATGATCGCACCCGTCATGTTGAGAGCACAATTCCTATATGTGTTAGCGGTTCACAGTGCCAGCCTAGAGAGATGGCCCATTCAAAAGGCCCAATGGCCTTAACGACAACCCATCCGCATCAACAAAGTAGCATCCTCGCAAGACGTGATATCGACACGTTGTAGGGCCCTCTGATGTTCAGCGAGTCAGGTTGTCATCCTTTTAACGGCTCACGACGTACGATCCGGGTCGGAAAAATAGGGCAAAAGAAGAAAAAGCGTCTTGAAAACGGATGAAAACGTTCAATTTTGGGTCTCCAAAAATGGGCAAGCGAGACAAGCTGGCTGCCCCCGTTGTAGAGCTCTCAAAGAGCTTTGTAACGGTATGCCGTGCACCCGCGTAACTCCTTACAGATCAAAAGTTATGGGCACCAGGAGCGACGAAGACCTGGTCAAAAACCCTACACCCCTCGGTTTGCAGGCCCGACCTCTACATGAAGCGAAGTTTGTCTTGCACAATATTCCCGTGGGATTCAGTAATAGAGATTTGGTGGATAAAGTATCTTGGCAACCCTAACCAGGGCAAAAAAAAATTGAGAAAGAGGGTGCAACATGAGGACTTCCCAGGGGGTCACCCATCCCTAGTACTACCTCTCGGCCCAAGCACGCTTAACTTCGGAGTTCTGATGGGATCTGGTGCATTAGTGCTGGTATGATTGCACCCATCATGTTGAGGGGTACAATTCCTATATGTGTGAACGGTTCACAGTCCCAACCTAGAGAGATGGCCCATTCAAAAGGCCCAATAGGCTTAACGGACAACCCATTCCCGCTTCAACAACGCAGCATCCTCACAAGACGTGATATCGACACGTTGTAGGGCCCTTTGATGTACCGCGAGTCAGGTTGTCATCCTTTTAAACAGCTCCCCGACATACGATCTGGGACGAAAAAACAGGGGCAAAAGAAGAAAAGTGTCCTGAAACTGATGAAAACGTTCGATTTTGGGCTCCAAAAACGGGCACAGCGAGCAAGCTGGCTGCCCGCGTCATAGAGCTTTCAGAGAGCTTCGCAACGGTATGCTGTGCGCCGCGTAACTCCTTGCGGATCAAAAGTTATGGGCACTGGAGCGACGGAGACCTGGTCACAAACCTTACGCCCTAGGTTTGCGGGCCTGGCCTCTACGTGAAGCGAAGTTGTCTTGCCCAATGTTTCCGTGGGATTCGGTGACAGAGATTTGGTGGATAAAGTATCTTGGCAACCCTAACCAAGGCAAAAAAATTGAAAGGGGGTGTAACACGAGGACTTCCTAGTGGGTCACCCATCCTAGTACTACTACGCCGGCCCAAGCACGCTTAACTTCCGAGTTCTGATGGGATTCGGTGCGTTTGTGCTGGTATGATCGCACCCATCAAGTTGAGGGCATAATTCCTATATGTGTTAACGGTTGACAGTCCCATCCTAGAGAGATAGCCCATTCAAAAGGCCCCAATGGGCTTAACGATAACCCATCTGCTTCAACAACGCAGCATCCTCGCAAGACGTGATATCGACACGTTTGTAGGGCCCTCTGATGTACCGCGAGTCAGGTTGTCGTCCTTTTAACAGCTCACGACGTACGATCCCGGGACGGAAAAATAGGGCAAAAAGAAGAAAAGTATCCAGAAATTGATTGAAAACGTTCGATTTTAGGCTCCAAAAACGGGTACAAGCGAGCAAGCAGGTTGCCCCCGTCGTAGAGCTCTCAAAGAGCTTTGCAACAGTATGCTGTGCGCCGCGTAAGTCCTTACGGATCAAAAGTTATGGTCACCGGATCGACCGAGACCTGGTCACAAACCCTACGACCTCGGTTTGCGGGCCTGGCCTCTACGTGAAAGCGAAGTTGTCTTTCCGAATGTTCCGTCAGATTCCGTAATAGAGATTTGGTGGATAAAGTATCTTGGCAACCCTAACCAGGGCAAAAAAAATTGAAAAGGGGGTGCAACACGAGGACTTCACAGGGGGGTCACTCATCCTAGTACCACTCTCTTCCAAGCACGCTTAACTTCAGAGTTCTTATGGTATCCGGTGCATTAGTGCTGGTATGATCGCACCCGTCATGTTGAGAGCACAATTCCTATATGTCTTAGCGGTTCACAGTGCCAGCCTAGAGAGATGGCCCATTCAAAAGGCCCAATGGGCTTAACGGCAACCCATCCACTTCAACAACGTAGCATCCTCGCAAGACATGATATCGACACATTGTAGGGCCCTCTAATGTTTCCACGAGTCAGGTTGTCGTCCTTTTAACAGCTCACGACGTACGATCCGGGATGGAAAAATAGGGCAAAAGAAGAAAAGCATTCCTGAAAACTGATGAAAACGTTCGATTTTTGGGCTCCAGAAATGGGCAAAGCGAGACAAGCGGACTGCGCCCGTTCGTAGGGCTCTCAAAGAGCTTGCAATGGTATGTTGTGCGTCACGTAACTCCTTACGGATCAAAAGTTATGGGCACCGGAGCGACAGAGACCTGGTCAAAAACCCTACGCCCTCGTTTGCTAGCCCGAGCTCTACGTGAAGCGAAGTTGTCTTGCCCAATGTTCCGTGGGATTCGGAAATAGAGATTTGGTGGATATAGTATCTTGGCAACCCTAAACAGAGCAAAAAAAAATTGAAAAGGGGTGCAACACGAGGACTTCCCAGGGGGGTCACCCAGCCTAGTACTACTCTCGCCCAAGCACGCTTATCTTCGGAGGTCTTATGTGATCCGGTGCATTAGTGCTGGTATGATCACACCCGTCAAGGTGAGGGTACAATTCCTATAATGTGTTAACGGTTGACAGTCCTAGCCTAGAGAAATAGCCCATTCAAAAGGCCCAATGGGCTTAACGACAACCCCATCCGCTTCAACAACGCAGCATCCTCGCAAGATGTGATATTGACACGTTGTATGGCCCTCTGATGTACCGCCAGTCAGGTTGTCGTCCATTTAATAGCTCACGACTTACGATCCGGGACCGAAAAACAGGGCAAAAGAAGAAAAGTGTCCTGAAACTGATGAAAACGTTCAATTTTGGGCTCCAAAAATGAGCACAGCGCGCAAGCAGGTTGCCCCCGATGAAGAGCTCTCAGAGAGCTTTGCAACAGTATGCTGGGCACCGCGTAACTCCTTACGGATCAAAAGTTATGGGCACCGGAGCGACGGAGACCTGCTCACAAACCTTACGACCTCGGTTTGCGAGCTCGGCCTCTACGTGAAGCGAAGTTGTCTTTCCCAATGTTCCGTGGGATTTGGTAATAGAGATTTGGTGGATAAAGTGTCTTGGCAACCCTAACCAGGGCAAAAAAAATTGAAAAGGGGGTGCAACACGAGGACTTCCCAGGGGGTCACCCATCCTAGTACCAATCTCTCCCAAGCACGCTTAACTTCGGGGTTCTAATGGGATCCGGTGCATTAGTGCTGGTATGATCGCACCCGTCATGTTGAGAGCACAATTCCTATATGTGTTAGCGGTTCACAGTGCCAGCCTAGAGAGATGGCCCATTCAAAAGGCCCAATGGGCTTAACAATAACCCATCCGCTTCAACAACGCAACATCCTCGCAATACGTGATATCGACACGTTGTAGGGCCCTCTGATGTACCGCGAGTCAGGTTGTCATCCTTTTAACAGCTCGCGACGTACGATCCGGGACGAAAAAACAGGGCAAAAGAAGAAAAGTGTCCTGAAACTGATGAAAACGTTCGATTTTGGGCTCCAAAAACTGGAAAGCGAGTAAGCTGGCTGCCTCTGTCGTAGAGCTCTCAGAGAGCTTTGCAACGGTATGTTGTGCGCCGCGTAACTCCTTACGGATCAAAAGTTATGGGCACCGGAGCGACGGAGACCTGGTCACAAACCCTATGCCCTCGGTTTGCGGGCTCGGCCTTACGTGAAGCGAAGTTGTCTTGCCCAATGTTCCGTGGGATTCGGTAATAGAGATTTGGTGGATAAAGTATCTTGGCAACCCTAACCAGGGAAAAAAAAATTGAAAAGGGGGTGCAACACGAGGACTTCCCAGGGGGTCACCCATCCTAGTACTACTCTCGCCCAAGCACGCTTAACTTCAGAGTTCTGATGGGATCCGATGCAATAGTGCTGGTATTCCTATATGTGTTAACGGTTCACAGTCCCAGCCTAGAGAGATGGCCCATTCAAAAAGCCCAATGGGCTTAACGACAACCCATCCGCTTCAACAACGCAGCATCCTCGCAAGACGTGATATCGACACGTTGGAGGGCTCTCTGATGTACCGTGAGTCAGGTTGTCGTCCTTTTAACAACTAACGACCTACGATCCGGGATCGAAAAATAGGGCAAAAGAAGATAAGTGTCCTGAAACTGATGAAAACGTTCAATTTTGGGCTCCAAAAAGGGGCACAGCGACCATGCTAGTTGCCCCCGTCGTAGAGCTCTTAGAGAGCTTTGCAAGGGTATGTTTTGCGACGCGTAACTCCTTACGGATCAAAAGTTAAGGGCACCGGAGCGACGCAGACCTGGTCACAAACCCTACGCCCTCGGTTTGTGGGCCCGGCCTCTACGTGAAGCGAAGTTGTCTTGCCCAATGTTCTGTGGGATTCGGTAATAGAGATTTGGTGTTTAAAGTATCTTGGCAACCCTAACCCGGGCAAAAAAAATTGAAAAGGGGGTGCAACCCGAGAACTTCCCAAAGAGTCACCTATTCTAGTACTACTCTCGCCCAAGCACGCTTAACTTCGGAGTTCTGATGGGATCCGGTGTAATAGTGCTGGTATGATCGCACCCGTCATGCTGAGGGCACAATTCCTATATGTGTTAACGGTTCACAGTCCCAGCCTAGCGAGATGGCCCATTCAAAAGGCCCAATAGGCTAAACGACAACCCATCCGCTTCAACAACACAGCATCCTCGCAAGACGTGATATCGACAAGTTGTAGGGCCCGTTGATGTACCGCGAGTCAGGTTGTCGTCCTTTTAACAGCTCACGACCTACGATTCGGGATGAAAAACAGGGCAAAAGAAGAAAAGTGTCATTAAACTGATGAAAACGTTTGATTTTGGGCTCCAAAAATGGGCACAGCGAGCAAGCTAGCTGCCTCCATCGTAGTGCTCTCAGAGAGCTTTGGAACGGTATGCTGTTCACCGCGTAACTCCTTACGGATCAAAAGTTATTGGTGCCGGAACGACGGAGATCTGGTCATAAACCCTACGCCCTCGGTTTGCGGGCCCGACCTCTACGTGAAGTGAAGTTGTCTAGCCCAACGCAAGACGTGATATCGACACATTGTAGGGGCCCCTGATGTCCCGCGAGTCTGGTTGTTGTCCTTTTAACAGCTCACGAAGTACAATTCAGGATGGAAAAATAGCGCAAAAGAACAAAAGTGGCCTGAAACTAACGAGAACGTTCGATTTTGGGTGCCAAAAAGGGGCACAGCGAGCAAGCTGGCAACCCTAGTCGTAGAGCTCTCAGAGAGCTTCGCAACGGTATGCTGTGCACCGCGTAACTCCTTACGGATCAAAAGTTATGGGCACCGGAGCGACGCAAACCTGGTCACAAACCCTACACCCTCAGTTTGCGGTCCCGACCTCTACGTGAAGCGAAGTTGTCTTGCCCAATGTTCCGTGGGATTCGGTAATAGAGATTTGGTGGATAAAGTATATTCGCAACCCTAACCAGGGGAAAAAAAATTGAAAATGGGGTGCAACACGAGTACTTCCCAGGGGGTAACCCATCCTAGTACTAATCTCGCCCAAGCACGCTTAACTTTGGAGTTCTGGTGGGATCTGGCGCATTAGTGCTGGTATGATTGCACCCGTCATGTTGAGGGCACAATTCCTATATGTGTTAAGGGTTCACAGTGCCAGCCTAGAGAGATTGGCCATTCAATAGGCCCAATGGGCTTAACAACAACCCATCAGCTTCAACAACGCAGCATACTCGCAAGACGTGATATCAACACGTTGTAGGGCCCTTTGATGTCCCGCGAGTAAGGTTGTCGTCCTTTTAACAGCTCATGACGTACAATTCGGGACGGAAAAAAAGAGCAAAGGAACAAAAGTGGCCTGAAAATGATGAAAACGTTCGATTTTGGGCTCCAAAAAGGGGCACAGCCAGCAAGCTCGCTGCCCATGTCGTAGAGCTCTCAGCGAGCTTTGTAACGGAATGTTGTGCGCCGCGTAACGCCTTACGGATCAAAAGTTATGGGCACCGGAGCGACTCAGACCTGGTCACAAACCATACGCCCTCGTTTTGCGGGCCCGGCCTCTACATGAATTGAAGTTGTCTTGGGCAATGTTCTGTGGGATTCGGTAATAGAGATTTGGTGGATAAAGTATCTTGGCAACCCTAACCAGGGCAAAAAAAATTGAAAAGGGGGTGCAACACGAGTACTTCCCAAAGGGTCACCCATCCTAGTACTACTCACGCCCAAGCACGCTTAACTTCGGAGTTCTGATGGGATCCGGTGCAATAGTGCTGGTATGATCGCACCCGTCATGTTGAGGGCACAATTCCTATATGTGTTAACGGTTCACAGTCTCAGCCTAGAGAGATAGTCGATTCAAAAGGCCCAATGGGCTTAACGACAACCCATCCGCTTCAACAACGCAGCATCCTTGCAAGACGTGATATCAACACGTTGTAGGGCCCTCTGATGGACCGCGAGTCAGGTTGTCATCCTTTTAACAGCTCACGACGTACGATCCGGGACGGAAAAACAGGGCAAAAGAAGAAAAGTGTCCGAAAAATGTTGAAAACATTCGATTTTGGGCTTCAAAAATGGGCACAGCGAGCATGCTGGCTGCCCATGTTGTAGAGCTCTCAGAGAGCTTTGCAACGGTATGCTGTGCAGCACGTAACTCCTTACGGATCTAAAGTTATGGGCACCAGAGCGATGGAGACCTGGTCACAAACCCTACGCCCCCGGTTTGCGGGCCCGGCCTCTACGTGAAGCGAAGTTGTCTTGCCCAATGTTCCGTGGGATTCGGTAATTGAGATTTGGTGGATAAAGTATCTTGGCAACACAACCAGGTTAAAAAAAAACTGAAAAGGGCTTGCAACACGAGGACTTCCCAAGGGGTCACCCATCCTAGTACTACTCTCGCCCAAGCACGCTTAACTTCGGTGTTCTGGTGGGATCCGGTGCATTAGTGCTGGTATGATTGAACCCGTCATGTTGAGGGCATAATTCCTATATGTGTTAACGGTTCACAGTGGCAGCCTAGAGAGATGGCCCATTCAGAAGGCCCAATGGGCTTAACGATAACCCATCAACTTCAACAACGTAGCATCCTCGCAAGACGTGATATCGACACATTGTTGGGCCCCCTAATGTCCTGCGAGTCAGGTTGTTGTCCTTTTAACAGCTCACGACGTACAATTCGGGACGGAAAAATAGAGCAAAAGAACAAAAGTGGCTTGAAACTGATGAAAACGTTCGATTTTGGGCGCCAAAATGTGGCACAGCGAGCAAGCTGGCTGCCCCTGTCGTAGAGCTCTCAGACATCTTTGCAACCGTATGCTGTGCGCCGCATAACTCCTTACGGATCAAAAGTTATGGGCACCGGAGCGACGCAAACCTGGTAACAAACCCTACGCCCTCGGTTTGCGGGCCCGACCTCTAAGTGAAGCAAAGTTGTCTTGCCCAATGTTCCGTGGGATTCGGTAATAGAGATTTGGTGGATAAAGTATCTTCGCAACCCTAACCAAGGGAAAAAAAATTGAAAAGGGGGTGCAACACGAGTACTTCCCAGGGGGTCACCTATCCTAGTACTACTCTCGCCCAAGCACGCTTAACTTCGAAGCTCTGATGGGATCCGGTGCATTAGTGCTGGTATGATTGCACCAGTCATGTTGAGGCACAATTCCTATATGTGTTAACGGTTCACAGTGCCAGCCTAGAGTGATGGCCCATTCAGAAGGCCCAATGGGCTTAACGACAACCCATCCGCTTCAACAACGCAGCATCCTCGCAAGACGTGATGTCGACACGTTGTAGGGCCCTCTGATGTATCTCGAGTCAGGTTGTTGTCCTTTTAACAGCTCACGACGTACGATCCGGGACGAAAAAACTTGGCAAAAGAAGAAAAGTGTCCAAAAACTGATGAAAATGTTCGATTTTAGGCTCCAAAAATGGGTACAGTGAGCAAGCTTGCTGCCCCCATCGTAGACCTCTTAGAGAGCTTTGCAACGGTATGTTGTGCACCGCGTAACTCCTTACGGATCAAAAGTTATGGGCACCGGAGCGACAGAGAACTGGTCACAAACCCTACGCCCTCGGTTTACGGGCCCGGCCTCTACGTGAAGCGAAGTTGTCTTGCCCAATGTTCCGTGGCATTCGGTAATAGAGATTTGGTGGATAAAGTATCTTCTCAACCCTAACCAGGGGAAAAAAAATTGAAATGGGGGTGCAACACGAGTACATCCCAGGGGGTCACCCATCCTAGTACTACTCTTGCCCAAGCACGCTTAACTTCGGAGTTCTGATGGGATCCGGTGCATTAGTGCTGGTATGATCGCACCCATCATGTTGAGGGCACAATTCCTATATGTGTTAACGATTCACAGTGCCAGCCTATAGAGATGGCCCATTCAAAAGGCCCAATAGGATTAACGACAACCCATCCGCTTCAACATCGCAGCATCCTCGCAAGACGTGATATCGACATGTTGAAGGGCCCTCTGATGTACCGCGATTCAGGTTGTCGCCCTTTTAACAACTCATGACGTACGATTCGGGACAGAAAAATAGAGCAAAATAACAAAAGTGGCCTGAAACTGATGAAAACGTTCGATTTTGGGCTCCAAAAAGGGGCAAATCGAGCATGCTAGCTGCCCCCGTCGTAGAGTTCTCAGAGTGCTTTGCAACGGTATGTTGTGCGCCACGTAACTCCTTGCGGATCAAAAGTTATTGGTACCGGAGCAACGGAGACTTGGTCGCAAACCCTACGCCCACGGTTTACGGGCCCGGCCTCTACGTGAAGCGAAGTTGTCTTGCCCAATGTTCCGTGGAATTCGGTAATAGAGATTTGGTGGATAAAGTATCCTGGCAACCCTAACCAGGGCAAAAAAATTGAAATGGGGGTGCAACACAAGGACTTCCCATGGGGACACCCATCCTAGTACTACTCTCGCCCAAGCACGCTTAACTTCGGAGCTCTGATGGGATCTGGTGCAATAGTGCTGGTATGATTGCACCCGTCATGTTGAGGCACAATTCCTATATGTGGTAACGGTTCACAGTGCCAGCCTAGAGAGATGGCCCATTCAAAAGGCCCAATGGGCTTAACGACAACCCATCCACTTCAACAACGTAGCATCCTCGCAGGACATGATGTCGACACGTTGTAGGGCCCTCTGATGTATCTCGAGTCAGGTTGTCGTCCTTTTAACAGTTCACGACGTACGATCCGGGATGAAAAAACTGGGCAAAAGAAGAAAAGTGTCCTAAAACTGATGAAAATGTTCTATTTTGGGCTCCAAAAATGGGTACAGTGAGCAAGCTCGCTACCCCCATCGTAGAGCTCTTAGAGAGCTTTGCAACGGTATGTTGTGCACCGCGTAACTCCTTACGGATCAAAAGTTATGGGCACCGGAGCGACAGAGAACTGGTCACAAACCCTACGCCCTCGGTTTACGGGCCTGGCCTCTATGTGAAGCGAAGTTGTCTTGCCCAATGTTCCGTGGCATTCGGTAATAGAGATTTGGTGGATAAAGTATCTTCTCAACCCTAACCAGGGGAAAAAAAATTGAAAAGGGGGTGCAACACGAGTACTTCCCAAGGGGTCGCCCATCCTAGTACTACTCTCGCCCAAGCACGCCTAACTTCGGAGCTCTGATGGGATCCGGTGCATTAGTGCTGGTATGATTGCACCCGTCATGCTGAGGCACAATTCCTATATGTGTTAACGGTTCACAGTGTCAGCCTAGAGAGATGGTCCATTCAAAAGGCCCAATGGGCTTAACGACAACCCATCCGTTTCAACAACACAACATCCTCGTAAGACGTGATATCGACACATTATAGAGCACTCTGATGTACCTCGAGTCAGGTTGTCATCCTTTTAACATCTCACGACATACAATCCGGGACAAAAAAATAGGGCAAAAGAAGAAAAGTGTCCTAAAACTGATTAAAACGTTCGATTTTGGGCTCCAAAAATGGGCACAGCGAGCAAGCTGGCCGCCCCCGTTGTAGAGCACTCAAAAAGTTTTGCAACGGTATGCTGTGCGCCGCGTAACTCCTTACGGATCAAAAGTTATGGGCACTGGATCGACGGAGACCTGGTCACAAACCCTACGCCCTCGTTTTGCGGGCCCGTCCTCTATGTGAAGCGAAGTTGTCTTGCCTAATGTTCCGTGGGATTCGGTAATAGAGATTTGGTGGATAAAGTATCTTCGCAACCCTAACTAGAGGAAAAAAAATTGAAAAGGGGGTGCAACACGAAGACTTCCCATTGGGTCACCCATCCTAGTACTACTCTCGCCCAAGCATGCTTAACTTCGGAGTTCTGATGGGATCCGGTGCATTATTGCTGGTACGATCGCATCCTTCATGTTGAGGCACAATTCCTATATGTGTTAACAGTTCACAGTGCCAGCCTATAGAGATGGCCCATTCAAAAGGCCCAATGGGATTAACGACAACCCATCCGCTTCAACATCGCAGCATCCTCGCAAGACGTGATATCGACATGTTGAAGGGCCCTCTGATGTACCGCCATTCAGGTTGTTGCCCTTTTAACAACTCATGACGTACGATCCGGGTTGGAAAAATAGAGAAAAATAACAAAAGTGGCCTGAAACTGATGAAAACGTTCGAGTTTGGGCTCCAAAGAGCGGCAAAGCGAGCATGCTAGCTTCCCCCATCGTAGAGCTCTCAGAGAGCTTTGCAACGGTATGTTGTGCGCCGTGTAACTCCTTGCGGATCAAAAGTTATTGGCACCGGAGCAACGGAGACTTGGTCGCAAACCCTACGCCCTCGGTTTACGGGCCCGGCCTCTACGTGAAGCGAAGTTGTCTTACCCAATGTTTCGTGGGATTCGGTAATAGAGATTTGGTGGATAAAGTATCTTGGCAACCCTAGCCAGGGCAAAAAAAATTAAAAAGGGGGTGCAACACGAGGACTTCCCATGGGAACACCCATCCTAGTACTTCTTTCGCCCAAGCACGCTTAACTTCGGAGTTCTGATGGGATCCGGTGCATTAGTGTTGGTATGATCGCAACCGTCATGTTGAGGGCACAATTCCTACATGTGTTAACGGTTCACAATGCCAGCCTAGAGAGATGGCACATTCAAAAGGCCCAATGGGCTTAACGACAACCCATCTGCTTCAACAATGCAGCATCCTCGCAAGACGTGATGTCGACACGATATAGGGCCCTCTGATGTACCGCGAGTCAGGTTGTCGTCTTTTTAACAAGTCACGACGTACGATCCGGGACGGAAAAACAGGGCAAAAGAAGAAAAGTGGCCTGAAACTGATGAAAACATTTGATTTTGGTCTCCAAAAATGGGCACAGCAAGCAAGCTCTCTGCCCCCGTCGTAGAGCTCTCAGAGAGCTTTGAAACGCTATGCTGTGAGCCGCGTAACTCCTTACGGATCAAAAGTTATAGGCACCGGAGCGACGGAGACCTGGTCACAAACCCTAAGCCCTCGGTTTGCGGGCCCGGCCTCTACGTGAAGCGAAGTTGTCTTGCCCAATGTTCCGTGAGATTCGTTGATAGAGATTTGGTGGATAAAGTATCTTGGCAACCCTAACCAGGGCAAAAGAAATTGAAAAGGGGGTACAACACTAGGACTTCACAGGGGGTCACCTATCCTAGTACTACTCTCGCCCAAGCACGCTTAACTTCGGAGTTCTGATGGGATCTGGTGCATTAGTGCTGGTATGATCACACCCATCATGTCCAGGGCACAATTCCTTTATGTGTTAACGGTTCACAGTGCCAGCCTAGTGAGATGGCCCATTCAAAAGGCCCAATGGGCTTAACGACAACCCATCCGTTTCAACAATGCAACATCCTCGCAAGACATGATATCGACACATTGTAGGGCCCTCTGATGTACTGCAAGTCAGGTTGTCGTCCTTTTAACAGCTCACGACGTACGATCAGGGACGGAAAAATAGGGCAAAAGAAGAAAAGTGGCCTGAAACTGTTGTAAACGTTCAATTTTAGGCTCCAAAAATGGACAAAGCGAGCAAGCTTATTGCCCACGTCGTAGAGCTCTCTAAGAGCTTTGCAACGGTATGTTGTGCGCCGCGTTACTCCTTACGGATCAAAAGTTATGGGCACCGGAGCGACGGAGACCTGGTCCCAAACACTACGCCCTCGGTTTGCTGGCCCAGCCTCTACATGAAGCGAAGTTGTCTTGCCCAATGTTACGTGGGATTCGGTAATAGAGATTTGGTGGATAAATTATCTTGGCAACCCTAACAAGGGTAAAAAAAATTGAAAGGGGGTGTAACACGAGGACTTCCCATGGGGTCACCAATCCTAGTACTACTCTCGCCCAAGCACGCTTAACTTCGGAGTTCTGATGGGATCCGGTGCATTAGTGCTGGTACGATCGCAACCGTCATGTTGAGGGCACAATTCCTATATGTATTAACGGTTCACAGTCCCAGCCTAGAGAGATGGCCCATTCAAAAGGCCCAATGGGCTTAACGACAACCCATCTGCTTCAACTACACAGCATCCACGCAAGACGCGATATCAACACGTTGTATGACCCTCTGATGTACCGCAAGTCAGGTTGTTGTCCTTTTAACAACTCACGGCGTACGATACAGGATGGAAAAATAGAGCAAAAGAGCAAAAGTGGACTGAAACTGATTAAAACCTTCGATTTTGGACTCAAAAAAGGGGCACAGCGAGCAAGTTGGCTGCCCCCGTCGTAGAGCTCTCAGCGAGTTTTTCAATGGTATGTTGTGCGCCGCGTAACTCCTTACGGATCAAGAGTTATGGGCACCGGAGCGACGGAGACCTGATCACAAACCCTACGCCCTCGGTTTGCGAGCCCGTCCTCAACGTTAAGCGAAGTTGTCTTGCCCAATGTTCCGTGGGAATCGGTAATAGAGATTTGGTGGATAAAGTATCTTCGCAACCCTGACTAGAGCAAAAAAAATTGAAAAGGGGGTGAAACACGAGGACTTCCCAGGGGGTCATCCATCCTAGTACTACTCTCGCCCAAGCACGCTTAACTTCGGAGTTCTGATGGGATACGGTGCATTAGTGTTGGTATGATCCCACCCTTCATGTTGAGGCACAATTCCTATATGTGTTAACGGTTCACAGTGCCAGCCTATAGAGATGGCCCATTCAAAAGGCACAATGGGCTTAACGACAACCCATCCGCTTCAACAACGCAGCATCCTCGCAATACGTGATATCGACACATTGTAGGGCCCTCTGATGTACCGCGAGTCAGGTTGTCGTCCTTTTAACAACTCACGACGTACGATCCAGGACGGAAAAATAGAGCAAAAGAACAAAAGTGGCCTGAAACTGATGAAAACGTTCGATTTTGGGCTCCAAAAAGGGGCACAGCGAGCATGCTAGCTGCCCCCGTCGTAAAGCTCTCAGAGAGCTTTGCAACGGTATGCTGTGCACCGTGTAACTCCTTGCGGATCAAAAGTTATTGGCAACGAAGCAACGGAGACTTGGTCGCAAACCCTACACCTTCGGTTTACGGGCCCGGCCTCTACGCGAAGCGAAGTTGTCTTGCCCAATGTTCCGTGGCATTCGGTAATAGAGATTTGGTGGATAAAGTATCTTGGCAACCCTAACCAGGGCAAAAAAAATTGAAAAGGGGGTGCAACACGAGGACTTCCCATGGGGACACCCATCCTAGTACTACTCTCGCCTAAGCACGCTTAACTTCAGAGTTCTGATGGGATCCAGTGCATTAGTGCTGGTATGATCACAACCGTCATGTTGAGGGCACAATTCCTATATGTGTTAACGGTTCACAGTGCCAGCCTAGAGAGATGGCCCATTCAAAAGGCCCAATGGGTTTAACGACAACCCATCCGCTTCAACAACCTAGCATCCTCGCAAGACGTGATATCGACACGATATACGGCCCTCAGATGTACTGCGAGTCAGGTTGTCATTTTTTAATAGCTCACGACGTACGATCCGGGACGGAAAAATAGGGCAAAAGAAGAAATGTGGCTTGAAACTGATGTAAACGTTCAATTTTGGTCTCCAAAAATGGGCAAAGCGAGCAAGCTCGTTGCCCACGTCGTAGAGCTCTCTAAGAGCTTTGCAACGGTATGCAGTGCGCCGTGTAACTCCTTACCGATCAAAAGTTAGGGGCATCGGAGCGACGGAGACCTGGTAACAAACCCTACGCCCTCGGTTTGCGGGCCCGGCCTCTACGTGAAGCGAAGTTGTCTTGCCCAATGTTCTGTGGGATTCGGTAACAGAGATTTGGTGGATAAAGTATCTTGGCAACCCCAACAAGGGGAAAAAAATTGAAAGGGGGTGCAAAACGAGGAGTTCCCATGGGGTCACCAATCCTAGTACTACTCTCGCCCAAGCACGCTTAACTTCGGAGTTCTGATGGGATCTGGTGCATTAGTGCTGGTATGATTGCACCCGTCATGTTGAGGGCACAATTCTTATATGTGTTAACGATTCACAGTCCCAGCCTAGAGAGATGGCCCATTCAAAAGGTCCAATGGGCTTAACGACAACCCATCTGCTTCAACAACGCAGCATCCTCGCAAGAAGAGATATCGACACGTTGTATGGCCCTCTGATGTACCGCGAGTCAGGTTGTCGTCCTTTTTACAACTCATGACGTACGATCCGGGATGGAAGAATAGAGCAAAAGAATAAATGTGGCCTGAAACTGATGAAAACGTTCAATTTTGGGCTCCAAAAAGTGGCACAGCGAGCAAGCTGGCTGCCCCCGTCGTAGAGCTCTCAAAGAGCTTTGCAACGGTGTGCTGTGCGCCGCGCAACTCCTTACGGATCAAAAGTTATGGGCACCGGAGCGACGCACAACTGGTCACAAACCCTACGCCCTCGGTTTGCGGGCCTGGCCTCTACGTGAAGCGAAGTTGTCTTGCCCAATGTTCCGTGGGATTTGGTAATAGAGATTTGGTGGATAAAGTATCTTCGCAATCCTAACCAGGGGAAAAAAAATTGAAAAGGGGGTGCAACACGAGGACTTCCCAGGGGGTCACCAATCCTAGTACTACTCTCGCCCAAGCACGCTTAACTTCGGAGTTCTGATGGGATCCGGTGCAGTAGTGCTGGTATGATCGCACTCGTCATGTTGAGGCACAATTCCTATATGTGTTAACGGTTCACAGTGCCAGCCTAGAGAGATGGCCCATTCAAAAGGCCCAATGGACTTAACGACAACCCTTTTTCTTCTACAACGCCACATCCTCGCAAGACGTGATATCGACACGTTGTAGGGCCCTCTGATGTACCTCGAGTCAGGTTGTCGTCCTTTTAACAGTTCACGACGTACGATCCATGACGAAAAAACATTGGAAAAGAGGAAAAGTGTCCTGAAACTGATGAAAACGTTCAATTCTGTGCGCCGCGCAGCTTCTTACGGATCAAAAGTTATGGGCACCGGAGCAACGGAGACCTAGTCACAAACCCTACGCCCTTGGTTTGCCGGCCCGACCTCTACGTGAAGCGAAGTTGTCTTGCCCAATGTTCCGCGGGATTCGGTAATGGAGATTTGGTGGATAAAGTATCTTGGCAACACTAACCAGGGCGAAAAAAATTGAAAAGGGGGTGCAACACGAGGACTTCCGTGGGGGTCACCCATCCTAGTACCACCCTCGCCCAAGCACGCTTAACTTCGGAGTTCTGGTGGGATCCGGTGCATTTGTTTTGGTATGATCGCACCTGTCATGTTGAGGGCATAATTCCTATATGTGTTAGCGGTTCACAGTGCCAGCCTAGAGAGATGGCCCATTCAAAAGGCCCAATGGGCTTAACGATAACCCATCTGCTTCAACAACGCAGCATTCTCGCAAGACGTGATATCGACAAATTGTAGGGCCCTCTGATGTCGCGCGAGTCAGGTTGTCGTCCTTTTAACAGCTCACGATGTACAAATCGGGACGAAAAAATAGAGCAAAAGAACAAAAGTGGCCTGAAACTGATGAAAAAGTTCGATTTTGGGCTCCAAAAAGGGGCACAGCGAGCAACCTGGCTGCTCCCGTCGTAGAGCTCTCAGAGAGCTTTGCAACAGTATGCTGTGCACCGCGTAACTCCTTATGGATCAAATGTTATGGGCATCGGAGCGATGCAGACCTGGTCACAAAACCCTACGCCCTCGGTTTGCGGGCCCGACCTCTACGTGAAGCGAAGTTGTCTTGCCCAATGTTCCATGGGATTCGGTAGTAGAGATTTGGTGGATAAAGTATCTTCGCAACCCTAACCAGGGGTAAAATAATTGAAAAGGGTGTGCAACACGAGTACTTCCCAGGGGGTCACCCATCCTAGTACTACTCTCACCCAAGCACGCTTAACTTCGGAGTTCTGATGGGAACCGGTGCATTAGTGCTAGTATGATTGCACCCGTCATGTTGTGGCACAATTCTTATATGTGTTAACGGTTCACAGTGCCAGCCTAGAGAGATGGCCCATTCGAATGGCCAAATGGGCTTAACGATAACCCATTCGCTTCAACAACGCAGCAACCTCGCAAGACGTGATCTCGACACGTTGTAGGGCCCTCTGATGTACCTCGAGTCAGGTAGTCGTCCTCTAACAGCTCACGACGTACGATCAGGGACGAAAAAATAGGGCAAAAGAAGAAAAGTGGCCTGAAACTGATGTAAACGTTCAATTTTATGCTCCAAAAATGGGTAAAGCGAGCAATCTTATTGCCCACGTCGTAGAGCTCTCTGAGAGCTTTGCAACGGTATGCTGTGCACCGCGTAACTCCTTACGGATCAAAAGTTATGGGCACCGGAGCGACGGAGACCTGGTCACAAACCCTACGTCCTTGGTTTGCGGGCCCGGCCTCTACGTGAAGCGAAGTTGTCTTGCCCAATGTTCCGTGGGATTCGGTAATAGAGATTTGGTGGATAAAGTATCTTGGCAACCCTAAAAAGGGCAAAAAAAATTGAAAGGGGTGCAACACGAGGACTTCCCATTGGGTCACCAATCCTAGTACTACTCTCGCCCAAGCACGCTTAACTTCGGAGTTCTGATGGGATCCGGTGCATTAGTACTGGTATGATCGCACCCGTCATGTTGAGGGCACAATTCCTATATGTGTTAACGGTTCACAGTGCCAGCCTAGAGAGATGGCCCATTCAAAAGGCCCAATGGGCTTAACGATAACCCATCCGCTTCACCAATGCAGCATCCTCGCAAGACGTGATATCGACAAATTGGAGGGCCCCCTAATGTCCCGCGAGTCAGGTTGTGGTCCTTTTAACAGCTCACGACGTACAATTCGGGACGGAAAAATAGAGCAAAAGAACAAAAGTGGCCTGAAACTGATGAAAATGTTCAATTTTGGGCGCCAAAAAGGGGCACAGCGAACAAGCTGGCTGCCCCAATTGTAGAGCTCTCAGAGAGCTTTGCAACGGTATGTTGTGCGCCGCGTAACTCCTTACGGATAAAAAGTGATGGGCACCAGAGCGACGCAGACCTGGTCACAAAACCTTACGCCCTCGGTTTGCGAGCCCGACCTCTACGTTAAGAGAAGTTGTCTTGCCCAATGTTCCGTGGGATTCGGTAATAGAGAATTGGTGGATAAAGTTTCTTCTCAACCCTAACCAGGGGTAAAAAAATTGAAAAGGGAGTACAACACGAGTACTTCCCAGGGGGTCACCCATCCTAGTACTACTCTCGCCCAGGCACGCTTAACTTTGGAGTTCTGATGGGATGCGGTGCATTAGTGCTAGTATGATTCCACCCGTCATGTTGAGGCACAATTCCTATATGTGTTAACGGTTCACATTGCCAACCTAGAGAGATGGCCCATTAAAAAGGCCCAATGGGCTTAACGACAACCCATCCACTTCAACAACGCAGCATCCTCACAAGACATGATTTCGACACATTGTAGGGCCCTCTGATGTACCTCGAGACAGGTTGTCGTCCTTTTAACCGCTCATGACGTACAATCAGGGACGGAAAAATAGGGAAAAAGAAGAAAAGTGGCATGAAACTGATGTAAACATTCAATTTTGGGCTCCAAAAATGGGCACAGTGAGCAAGCTCGTTGCCCACGTCGTAGAGCTCTCTGAGAGCTTTGCAACGGTATGCTGTGCGCCGCGAAACTCCTTACGGATCAAAAGTTATGGGCACCGGAGCGACGGAGACCTGGTCACAAACCCTACGCCCTCGGTTTGCAGGCCCGGCATCTACATGAAGCGAAGTTGTCTTGCCCAATGTTCCGTGGGATTCGGTAATAGAGATTTTGTGGATAAAGTATCTTGGCAACCCTAACAAGGGCCAAAAAAATTGAAAGGGGGTGCAACACGAGGACTTCCCATGGGGTCACCAATCCTAGTACTACTCTCGCCCAAGCACGCTTAGCTTCGGAGTTCTGTTGGGATCCGGTACATTAGTGCTGGTATGATTGTACCCGTCATGTTGAGGGCACAATTCCTATATGTGTTAACGGTTCACAGTCCCAGCCTAGAGAGATGGCCCATTCAAAAGGCCCAATGGGCTTAACGACAACCAATCTGCTTCAACAACGCAGCATCCTCGCAAGACGTGATATCGACACATTGTAGGGCACTCTGATGTACAGCGAGTCAGGTTGTCGTCCATTTAACAACTCAAGACGTACGATCCGGGACAGAAAAATAGAGCAAAAGAACAGAAGTGGCCAGAAACAGATGAAAACGTTCGATTTTGGGCTCCAAAAAGGGGCACAGTGAGCAAGCTGGCTGCCCTCGTCGTAGAGCTCTCAGAGAGCTTTGCAACGGTATGCTATGCGCCGCGCAACTCCTTACGGATCAAAAGTTATGGGCACCGGTGCAACGCACACCCGGTCACAAACCCTACGCCCTCGGTTTGCTGGCCCGGCCTCTACGTGAAGCGAAGTTGTCTTGCCCAATGTTCCGTGGGATTCGGTATTAGAGATTTGGTGGATAAAGTATCTTCGCAACCCTAACTAGGTCAAAAAAATTGAAAAGGGGGTGCAACACGAGGACTTCCCAGGGGGTCACCCATTCTAGTACTACTCTCGCCCGAGCAGGCTTAACATCCGAGTTCTGATGGGATCCGGTTCATTAGTGCTTGTATGATCGCACCCGTCATGTTGAGGCACAATTCCTATATGTGTTAACCGTTCACAGTGCCAGGCTAGAGAGATGGCCCATTCAAAAGGCCCAATGGGCTTAACGACAACCCATCCGCTTCAACAACGCAGCATCCTCGCAAGACGAGATATCGACACGTTGTAGGGCCCTCTGATGTACCTCGATTCAGGTTGTCGTCCTTTTAACAGCTCACGACATACGATCCGCGATGAAAAAATAGGGCAAAAGAAGAAAAGTGTCCTGAAATTGATGAAAACGTTCAATTTTGGGCTCCAAAAATGGGCACAGCGAGCAAGCTAGCTGCCCTCGTTGTAGAGCTCTCAGAGAGCTTTGCAACGATATGCGGTGCTCCACGTAACTTACTACGGATCAAAAGTTATGGGCACCGGAGCGACGGAGACCTGGTCACAAACCCTACGCCATTGGTTTGCGGGCCCGACCTCTACGTGAAGCGAAGTTGCCTTGCCCAATGATCCGCAGGATTCGGTAATGGAGATTTGGTGGATAAAGTAACTTGGCAACACTAACCAGGGCAAAAAAAATTGAAAAGTGGGTGCAACACGAGTACTTCCCAGGGGGTCACCCATCCTAGTACTACTTTCGCCCAAGCACGCTTAACTTCGGAGTTCTGGTGGGATCCGGTACATTAGTGCTGGTATGATCACACCCGTCATGTTGAGGGCACAATTCCTATATGTGTTAATGGTTCACAGTGCCAGCCTAGAGAGATGGCCCATCCAAAAGGCCCAATGGGCTTAATGACAACCCATCTGCTTCAACAACACAGCATCCTCACAAGACGTGATATCAACACATTGTAGGGCCCCCTGATGTCCCGCGAGTCAGGTTGTCGTCCTTTTAACAGCTCACGACGTACAATTCAGGACGGAAAAATAGAGCAAAAGAACAAAAGTGGCCTGAAACTGATGAAAACGTTCGATTTTGATTGCCAAAAAGGGGCACAGTGAGCAAGGTAGATGCCCCCGTCGTAGAGCTCTAAGAGAGCTTTGTAACGATAGGTTGTGCGCCGCGTTACTCCTTACGGATCAAAAGTTATGTGCACCGGAGCGACGCAGACCTGGTCACAAACCCTACGCCCTCGGTTTGCGGGCCCGGCCTCTACGTGAATCGAAGTTGTCTTGCCCAATGTTTCGTGGGATTCAGTAATAGAGATTTGGTGGATAAAGTATCTTCGTAACCCTAACCAGGGGAAAAAAATTGAAAAAGGGATGCAACACGAGTACTTCCCAGGGGGTCACCCATCCTAGTACTACTCTCGCCCAAGCACGCTTAACTTCGGAGTTCTGATGGGATCCGGTGCATTAGTGCTGGTATTATTGCACCCGTCATGTTGAGACACAATTCCTATATGTGTTAACGGTTCACAGTGCCAGCCTAGAGAGATGGCCCATTCAAACGGCCCAATGGGCTTAACGACAACCCATCTGCCTCAACAACGCTGCATCCTCGAAAGACGTGATATCGACACATTGTAGGGCCCTCTGATGTACCTCGAGTCAGGTTCTCGTCCTTTTAACAACTCAAGACGTACGATCCAGGACAAAAAAATAGGGCAAAAGAAGAAAAGTGTCCTGAAACTGATCAAAACGTTCAATTTTGGGCTCCAAAAATCTGTACAGTGAGCAAGCTGCTGCCATCGTCGTAGAGCTCTTAGAGAGCTTTGCAACGGTATGCTGTGCACCGCGTAACTCCTTACGTATCAAAAGTTATGGGCACCGGAACGACGGAGACCTGGTCACAAACCCTACGCCCTCGCTTTGCGGGCCCGGTCTCTACTTGAAGCGAAGTTGTCTTGCCCAATGTTCCGTGGCATTCGGTAATAGAGATTTGGCGGATAAAGTATCTTCGCAACCCTAACCACGGGAAAAAAAATTGAAAAGGGGGTGCAACACGAGTACTTCCCAGGGGGTCGCCCATCCTAGTACTACTCTCGCCCAAGCACGCTTAACTTCGGAGCTCTGATGGGATCCGGTGCATTAGTGTTGGTATAATTGCACCCGTCATATTGAGGCGCAATTCCTATATGTGTTAACAGTTCACAGTGCCAGCCTAGAGAGATGGCCCATTCAAAAGGCCCAATAGGCTTAACGACAACCCATCCGCTTCAACAACACAGCATCCTCGCAAGACGTGATATCGACACGTTTTAGGGCCCTCTGATATACCGCGAGTCAGGTTGTTGTCCTTTTAACAACTCACGACGTACGATCCGGAACGGAAAAATAGAGCAAAAGAACAAAAGTGGCTTGAAAGTAATGAAAATGTTCGATTTTCGGCTCCAAAAATGGGCACAGCGAGCATGCTAGCTGCCCCTGTCGTAGAGCTCTCAAAGAGCTTTGCAACGGTATGCTGTGCGCCGCGTAACTCCTTGCGAATCAAAAGTTCTGGGCACCGGAACAACGGAGACTTGGTCACAAACCCTACGCCCTCGGTTTGCGGGCCCGACCTCTACGTGAAGCGAAGTTGTCTTGCCCAAATTATTTGTGGGATTCGGTAATAGAGATTTGATGGATAAATTATCTTGGCAACTCTAACCAGGGCAAAAAAAATTGAAAAGGGGGTGCAACACGAGGACTTCCCATGGGGACACCCATCTTAGTACTACTCTCGCCCAAGCACGCTTAACTTCGGAGTTCTGATGGGATCCGGTGCATTAGTGCTGGTATGATCGCAATCATCATGTTGAGGGAACAATTCATATATGTGTTAACGGTTCACAGTGCAAGCCTAGAGAGATGGCCCATTCAAAAGGCCCAATGGGCTTAACGACAACCCATCCGCTTCAGCAACACAGCATCCTCCCAAGACGTGATATTGACACGATGTTGGGCCCTCTGATGTACCGCGAGTCAGGTTGTCGTCCTTTTAACAGCTCACGACGTACGATCCGGGACGGAAAAACAAGGTAAAAGAAGAAAAGTGGGCTAAAACTGATGAAAACGTTCAATTTTGGGCTCCAAAAATGGGCAAAACGACCAAGCTCGCTGCACCCGTCGTAGAGCTCTCAGAGAGCTTTGCAACGGTATGTTGTGCGCCGTGTAACTCCTTACGGATCAAAAGTTCTGGACACCGGAGCAACGGAGACTTGGTCACAAACCCTACGCCCTTAGTTTGCGGGCCCGGCCTCTACGTGAAGCGAAGTTCTCTTGCCCAATGTTCCGTGGGATTCGGTAATAGAGATTTGGTGGATAAAGTATCTTGGCAACCCTAACAAGGGCAAAAAAATTTGAAAGGGGGTGCAACACGAGGACTTCCCATGGGGTCACCAATCCTAGTACTACTCTCGCCCAAGCACGCTTAACTTCGGAGTTCTGATGGGATCCGGTGGATTAGTGCTGGTACGATCGTACCCGTCATGTTGAGGGCATAATTCCTATATGTGTTAACGGTTCAAAGTCCCAGCCAAGAGAGATGGCCCATTCAAAAGGCCCAATGGGCTTAACGACAACCCATCTAATTCAACAACGCAGCATCCTCGCAAGACGTGATATCAACACGTTGTAGGGCCTTCTGATGTACCGCGAGTCAGGTTGTCGTCTTTTTAACAAATCACGACGTACGATCTGGGACGGAAAAATAGAGCAAAAGAACAAAAGTGGCCTGAAACTAATGAAAACGTTCGATTTGGGGCTCCAAAAAGGGGCACAGCGAGCATGCTAGCTGCCCTCGTCGTAGAGCTCTCAGAGAGCTTTGCAACGGTATGCTGTGCGCCACGTAACTCCTTGCGGATCAAAAGTTCTGGGCACCGGAGCAACGGAGACTTGGTCACAAACCCTACGCCCTCTGTTTGCGGGCCCGGCCTCTACGTGAAGTGAAGTTGTCTTGCCCAATGTTCTGTGGGATTCGGTAATAGAGATTTGGTGGATAAAGTATCTTGGCAAACCTAACCAGAGCAAAAAAAATTGAAAAGGGGATGCAACACGAGGACTTCCTATCCTAGTACTACTCTCGCCCAAGCACGCTTAACATCGGAGTTCTAATGGGATCTGGTGCATTAGTGCTGGTATGATCTCAACCGTCATGTTGAGGGCACAATTCCTATATGTGTTAACGGTTCATAGTGCCAGCCTAGAGAGATGGCCCATTGAAGAGGCCCAATGGGGCTTAACGACAACCCATCCGCTTCAACAACGCAGCATCCTCGCAAGACGTGATATCGACACGTTGTAGGGCCCTCTGATGTACCGCGAGTCAGGTTGTCATCCTTTAAACAGCTCACGATGTACGATCGGGGACGGAAAAACAGGGCAAAAGAGGAAAAGTGGCCTAAAACTGATGAAAAAATGTTCAATTTTGGACTCCAAAAATGGGAACAGCGAGCAAGCTTGCTGCCCCCGTCATAGAGCTCTCAGAGAGCTTTGTAACGGTATGCTGTGCGCCGCGTAACTCCTTACGGATCAAAAGTTATGGGCACCGGAGCTACGGAGACCTGGTCACAAACCCTACGCCCTCGGTTTGCGGGCCCGGCCTCTACGTGAAGCGCAGTTGTCTTGCCCAATGTTCCGTGAGATTCGGTAATGGAGATTTGGTGGATAAAGTATCTTGGCAACCCTAACCAGGGCAAAAGAATTTGAAAAGGGGTGCAACATGAGGATTTCCCAGGGGGTCACCCATCCTAGTACTACTTTCGCCCAAGCACGCTTAACTTCAGAGTTCTGATGGGATCCGGTGCATTAGTGCTGGTATGATCGCACCCGTCATGTTGAGGGCACAATTCTTTTATGTGTGAACGGTTCACAGTGCCAGCCTAGAGAGATGGCCCATTCAAAAGGCCAATGGGCTTAATGACAACCCATCTGCTTCAGCAATGTAGCATCCTCGCAAGACATGATATCGACACATTGTAGGGCCCTCTGATGTACCACAAGTCTGGTTGTCGTCCTTTTAACAGCTCACGACGTACGATCAGGGACGAAAAAATAGGGCAAAAGAAGAAAAGTGGCCTGAAACAGATGTAAACGTTTAATTTTGGGCTCCAAAAATGGGCACAGCGAGCAAGCTCGTTGCCCACGTCGTAAAACTCTCTGAGAGCTTTGCAACGATTTGCTGTGTTCCGCGTAACTCCTTACGGATCAAAAGTTATGGGCACCGGAGTGACGCAGACCTGGTAACAAATCCTACGCCCTCGGTTTGCGGGCCTGGCCTCTATGTGAAGCGAAGTTGTCTTGCCCAATGTTCTGTGGGAATCGGTAATAGAGATTTGGTGGATAAAGTATCTTGGTAACCCTAACAAGGACAAAAAAAATTGAAAGGGGGTGCAACACGAGGACTTCTCATGGGGTCACCAATCCTAGTACTACTCTCGCCGAAGCACGCTTAACCTCGGAGTTCTGATGGGATCCGATGCATTAGTGCTGGTATGATCGAAGCCGTCATGTTGAGGGCACAATTCCTATATGTGTTAACGGTTCACAGTCCCAGCCTAGAGAGTTGGCCCATTTAAAAGGCACAATGGGCTTAACGACAACCCATTTGGTTCACCAAAGCAGCATCCTTGCAAGACGTGATATCGACACGTTGTAGGGCCCACTGATGTACCGCGAGTCAGGTTGTCGTCCTTTTAACAACTCAGGATGTACGACCCGAGACAGAAAAATAGAGCAAAAGAACAAAAGTAGCCTGAAACTGATGAAAACGTTTGATTTTGGTTTCCAAAAAGGGGCACAGCGAGCAAGCTAGCTGCCCCCGTCGTAGAGCTCTCAGAGAGCTTTGTAACGGTAGGCTGTGCGCCGCGTAACTCCTTACGGATCAAAAGTTATGGGCACCGGAGCGACGCAGACCTAGTCACAAACCCTACCCCCTCGGTTTGCGGGCCCAGCCTCTACGTGAAGCGAAGTTGTCTTGCCCATTGTTTTGTGGGATTCGGTAATAGAGATTTGGTGGATAAAGTATCTTCGTAACCCTAACCAGGGGAAAAAAAATTGAAAAGGGGATACAACACCAGTACTTCCCAGGGGGTCACCCATCCTAGTACTACTCTCGCCCAAGCACGCTTAACTTCGGAGTTCTGATGGGATCCAGTGCATTAGTGCTGGTATGATTGCACCCATCATGTTGAGGCACAATTCCTATATGTGTTAGCGTGTCACAGTGCCAGCCTAGAGAGATGGCCCATTCAAAAGGCCCAATGGGCTTAACGACAACCCATCCGCTTCAACAACGCATCATCCTCGCAAGACGTGATATCGACACATTGTAGGGCCCTCTGATGTACCTCGAGTCAGGTTCTCATCCTTTTAAAAACTCACGACGTATGATCCGGGACGAAAAAACAGGGCAAAAGAAGAAAAGTGTCCTGAAATAGATGAAAATGTTTGATTTTGGGCTCCAAAAATGGGTACAGCGAGCAAGCTAGCTGCCCCCGTCGTAGAGCTCTCAGAGAGATTTGCAACGGTATGCTGTGAACCGCGTAACTCCTTACGGATCAAAAGTTATGGGCACCGGAGCGACGGAGACCTGGTCACAAACCCTACGCCCTCGCTTTGCGGGCCCGGCCTCTACGTGAAGCGAAGTTGTCTTGCCCAATGTTCCGTGGCATTCGGTAATAGAGATTTGGTGGATAAAGTATCTTCGCAACCCTAACCAAGGGAAAAAAATTGAAAAGGGGGTGCAACACGAGTACTTCCCTGCGGGTCGCCCATCCTAGTAGTACTCTCGCCCAAGCACGCTTAACTTCGGAGTTCTGATGGGATCCGGTGCATTAGTGCTGGTATGATTGCACCCGTCATGTTGAGGCACAATTCCTATATGTGTTAATGGTTGACAGTGCCAGCCTAGAGAGATGGCCCATTCAAAAGGCCCAATAGGCTTAACGACAACGCATCCGTTTCAACAACGCAGCATCCTCGCAAGACGTGATATCGACATGTTTTAGGGCCCTCTGATGTACCGCGAGTCAGGTTGTCGTCCTTTTAACAACTCACGATGTACGATCTGGGACGGAAAAATAGAGCAAAAGAAAAAAAATGGCCTGAAACTGATAAAAACGTTCGATTTTCAGCTCCAAAAAGGGGCATAGCGAGCATGCTAGCTGCCCCCGTCGTAGAGCTCTCAGAGAGTTTTGCAACGGTATGATCGCACCCGTCATGTTGAGGGCACAATTCCTATATGTGTTAACGTTTCAAAGTCCCAGCCAAGAGAGATGGCCCATTCAAAAGGCCTAATGGGCTTAACGACAACCCATCTACTTCAACAACGCAGCATCCTCGCAAGACGTGATATCGACACATTGTAGGGCCCTCTGATGTATGGCGAGTTAGGTTGTTGTACTTTTAACAACTCACGACGTACGATTCGGGACGGAAAAATAGAGCAAAAGAACAAAAGTGGCCTGAAACTAATAAAAATGTTCGATTTGGGGCTCCAAAAAGGGGCACAGCGAGCATGCTAGCTGCCCTCGTCGTAGAGCACTCAGAGAGCTTTGAAACGGTATGCTGTGCGCCGCGTAACTCCTTGCAGATCAAAAGTTCTGGGCATCGGAGCAATGGAGACTTGGTCACAAACCCTACGCCCTCGGTTTGTGGGCCCGGCCTCTACGTGAAGTGAAGTTGTCTTGCCCAATGTTCTGTGGGATTCGGTAATAGAGATTTGGTGGATAAAGTATCTTGGCAACCCTAACCAGGGCAAAAAAAATTGATGACGGTGTGTAACACGAGGACTTCCCATGGGGACACCCATCCTAGTACTACTCTCGCCCAAGCACGCTTAACATCGGTGTTCTAATGGGATCCGGTGCAATAGTGCTGGTATGATCGCAACCGTTATGTTGAGGGCACAATTCCTATATGTCTTAACGGTTCATAGCGCCAGCCTAGAGAGATGGCCCATTCAAAAGGCCAAATGGGCTTAATGACAACCCATCCGCTTCAACAATGCAGCATTCTCGCAAGACGTGATATCGACACGTTGTAGGGCCCTCTGATGTACCACGAGTCATGTTGTCGTCCTTTAAACAGCTCACGACGTACGATCCGGGACGGAAAAACAGAGCAAAAGAAGGAAAGTGGCCTGAAACTGATGAAAATGTTCAATTTTGAACTCCAAAAATGGGCACAGCGAGCAAGCTCGCTATCCCCGTCGTAGAGCTCTCAGAGAGCTTTGTAACGGTATGCTGTGCGCCGCGTAACTCCTTACGGATCAAAAGTTATGAGCACCGGAGTGACGGAGACCTGGTCACAAACCCTACGCCCTCGGTTTGCAGGCCCGGCCTCTACGTGAAGCAAAGTTGTTTTGCCCAATGTTCCGTGAGTTTCGGTAATAGAGATTAGGTGGATAAAGTATCTTGGCAACCCTAACCAGGGCAAAAGAAATTGAAAAGGGGTGCAACACGCGGACTTCCCAGGGGGTCACCCATCCTAGTACTACTCTCGCCCAAGCACGCTTAACTTCGGAGTTCTGATGGGATCCGGTGCATTAGTGTTGGTATGATCGCACCCGTCATGTTGAGGGCACAATTCCTTTATGTGTTAACGGTTCACAGTGCCAGCCTAGAGAGATGGCCCATTCAAAAGGCCCAATGGGCTTAACGACAACCCATCCGCTTCAACAATGTAGCATCCTCGCAAGACATGATATCGACACATTGTAGGGCCCTCTGATGTACCGCAAGTCAGGTTGTCGTCCTTTTAACAGCTCACGACGTACGATCAGGGACGGAAAAATATGGCAAAAGAAGAAAAGTGGCCTGAAACTGATGTAAACGTTCAATTTTGGTCTCCAAAAATGGGCACAGTGAGCGAGCTCGTTGCCCACGTCGTAGAACTCTCTGAGAGCTTTGGAACGCTATGTTGTGTGCCGCGTAACTCCTTTCGGATCAAAAGTTATGGGCACTGGAGTGACGGAGACCTGGTCACAAACCCTACGCCCTCGGTTTGCGGGCCCGGCCTCTATGTGAAGCGAAGTTGTCTTGCCCAATGTTCCGTGGGATTCGGTAATAGAGATTTGGCGGATAAAGTATCTTGGCAACCCTAACAAGGACAAAAAAAATTGAAAGGGGGTGCAACACGAGGACTTCTCATGGGGTCACCAATCCTAGTACTACTCTCGCCAAAGCACGCTTAACTTCGGAGTTCTGATGGGATCCAGTGCATTAGTGCTGGTATGATCGCACCCGTCATGTTGAGGGCACAATTCCTATATGTGTTAACGGTTCACAGTCCCAGCCTAGAGAGTTGGCCCATTCAAAAGGCCCAATGGGCTTAACGACAACCCATCTGCTTCAACAACGCAGCATCCTCGCAAGATGTGATATTGACACGTTGTAGGGCCCTCTGATGTACCGCAAGTCTGGTTGTCGTCCTTTTAACAACTCACGACGTACGACCCGGGACGGAAAAATAGAGCAAAAGAACAAAAGTAGCCTGAAATTGATGAAAACGTTCAATTTTGAGCTCCAAAAAGGGCATAGCGAGCATGCTAGCTGCCCCCGTCGTAGAGCTCTCAGAGAGCTTTGCAACGGTATGCTGTGCGCCGCGTAACTCCTTGCAGATCAAAAGTTATGGGCACCGGAGCAACGAAGACTTGGTCACAAACCCTACGCCCTCGGTTCGCTGGCCCGGCCTCTACGTGAAGCGAGGTTGTCTTGCCCAATGTTCCATGGGATTCGGTAATAGAGATTTGGTGGATAAAGTATCTTGGCAACCCTAACCAGGGCAAAAAAAATTGAAAAGGGGGTGCAACACGAGGACTTCCCATGGGGACACCCATGCTAGTACTACGCTCTCCCAAGCATGCTTAACTTCGGAGTTCTGATGGGATCCGGTGCATTAGTGCTGGTATGATCGCAACCGTCATGTTGAGGGCACAATTCCTATATGTGTTAACGGTTCACAATGCCAGCCTAGAGAGATGGCCCATTCAAAAGGCCCAATAGGCTTAACGACAACCCATCCGCTTCAACAGCGCAGCATCCTCGCAAGACGTGATATCGAAACGATGTAGGGCCCTCTAATGTACCGCGAGTCAGGTTGTCGTCCTTTTAACAGCTCACGACGTACGATCCGGGATGGAAAAACATGGCAAAAGAAGAAAAGTGGCCTGAAAGATATGAAAACGTTCAATTTTGGGCTCCAAAAATGGGCACATTGAGCAAGCTCGCTGCCCCCGTCGTAGAGCTCTCAGAGAGCTTTGCAACGGTATGCTGTGCGCCGCGTAACTCCTTGCGGATCAAAAGTTATGGGTACCGTAGCGACGGAGACCTGGTCACAAACCCTACGGCCTCGGTTTGCTGCCCCAGCCTCTACGTGAAGCGAAGTTGTCTTGCCCAATGTTCCGTGAGATTCGGTAATAGAGATTTGGTGGATAAAGTATCTTGGCAACCCTAACCAGGGCAAAAGAAATTGAAAAGGGGGTGCAACACGAGGACTTCCCAGGGGGTCACCCATCCTAGTACTACTCTCGCCCAAGCTCGCTTAACTTCGGAGTTCTGATGGGATCCGGTGCATTAGAGCTGATATAATCGCACCCGTCATGTTGAGGGCACAATTCCTTTATGTGTTAACGATTCACAGTGCCAGCACGGAGAGATGGCCCATTCAAAAGGCCCAATTGGCTTAACGACAACCCATCTGCTTCAACAATGCAGCATCCTCGTAAGACATGATATTGACACATTGTAGGGCCCTCTGATGTACCGCAAGTCAGGTTGTCGTCCTTTTAACAGCTTACGACGTACGATCAGGGACGGAAAAATAGGGCAAAAGAGGAAAAGTGGCCTGAAACTGATGTAAACTTTCAATTTTGGGCTTCAAAAATGGGCACAGCGAGCCAGCTCGCTACCCACGTCGTAGAGCTCTCTAAGAGCTTTGCAACGGTATGCTATGCGCCGCGTAACTCCGTACGGATCAAAAGTTATGGGCACTGGAGCGACAGAGACCTGGTCACAAACCCTACGCCCTCGGTTTGCGGGCCCGGCCTTTACGTGAAGCGAAGTTGTCCTGCCCAATGTTCCATGGGATTCGATAATAGAGATTTGGTGGATAAAGTATCTTGGCAACCCTAACCAGGGCAAAAGAAATTGAAAGGGGGTGCAACACGAGGACTTCCCATGGGGTCACCAATCCTAGTACTACTCTCGCCCAAGCACGCTTAACTTCGGAGTTCTGATGGGATCCGGTGCATTAGTGCTGGTATGATCGCACCTGTTGTCACGCCCCGACCCGACCCCGCAAAAGGCCAAGCCCGGACCCGACACACGGACGGAGTCTCCTCTGTACCGCGGACGATCCGAAACCCTAAAATCATCATAATACTTGTGAAAGCCATAAAACAACTCAAACAAGCCAACTTTCTTTGAAACATACATTTCTTATTAACCAGCTTTGCAACCCAAAAATGATATTTATACTACACAAGTATTTATGCCACTAATCAATTCCATTCGCATGCATTTCCTTACTAGCCACAAGGGTATAAGTTTACAACTTTACATTCTTTCAACTTATACAACATAAGACCGTAGAGGCCTCAAACTAGAAAATACATACAAGGCTACAAGCCTCAAAATTAAGCAACATCCAAGCAATATACATATCATGCAAGGCTCGCACAAAATCTGGTAACCAACCACCAGCAAAGCAGAGAAGTGCTATCATGGAAACACCTCAACCTGCTCCTCCTCCTCTATTACCTCGATAGGTTCTACTTCAACTACTCTTGTAAAAATATAGTATAGAGAGGAATGAGCAAAAACTATTGCTCAACGAGGGCAATTGGTCTCAAGGACGGAGATGAGAGGAGTAAGCAATGCAATTAGCCAAGCAATGCATACAATTATCATTTAAAGATACAAACAAGTCAATATTATAACAAGGCAAGCATTAAAGACTATAAACATTCATTCAAAGGATACGGTACTCTTTTCACGAGCAACTCTCATTCAAGAATTCGATGACGACGCGTCGGCCCAAACCACCTTATAACACCAGTTTGGAATACCCCGGAAGTATCCATCAACCTACGACCCAAATCTCCGTGGGAGGCAACCCAAGCAAGAAAAGGGAATAGCAGCAGAGCTAGAGCAACCAACACTGGCAACCCAAGGCTACCCAGAGAGGCCCATCACTCATGCGCGAGACACTATGCAATGCAAGACTCGATACAATGCGATAAACAAGCGATAAAGCCACACATGGGAGAATAACAAAGTAGGTTACTCTCGCACGCAATAGCAGCAATTGATAAGCATTTCAATCCAAATCAATTCAAACAAATTATTTCAAGCAACCCTAAGTATTCTATAGGCATAAAGTCAAGAAAACACACAAAAACACAAACCGGCCCCAACTATCAAAACTCTACCATTTCCAAACGTGCCACGAGTTCTGGAAACCGACTTCACCAAACCTCCTAGGTCACCATAAGGCACGTCTAAAGACCCCGAAACCTTACTTTACCCTAGAACTCGCGCAAAGCCCCGATTTCCCCCTTTCTCGTTTGAACTACAACTATAACAACCAAATACCCAACCAACGCCATAATCGCACCAAAAGTGCTTCCATGGCCTCCCAAAACAATGCCAACACGCAAATCGAGAAAATGCTAAACTCGACCTAAACGACCCCGACTTTCAACAAGGCTTAATTCCCGTTTTTTTCCATTACGCAACCCAAACAAACCACACATTTAGGCATTCTAGCACACCTAGCACAATTCTACATCAACGGACAGCATAACGGAACAACTTCATCGTTCCAAGGGTTTACTATTCACAAAACACTATTCAACACCCAAATTTAATTGTAATCTCAACATTTAACTGCAGAAAATGTTAAAAAGCCATAAATACACATTCTACAATTGCTAAGGAACATTCTAGAAGCATCAAAACGCTTTAAACAACAATCTACGGATAAAATCTAAAAATTGCAAAGTTGATACACTAAACATTTAAATGCGCAAATAACATAATTCCCTCACCTCAGGTACTTCTAGTCGCTAGGAAAACAACGCTAGTTGCCTCGGAAATCACCCCGCACGAGCTCACGCGAAGATTGAACGATTGAAAGGTTGAAAGGTTTTTTTTTTCTCTAAGAAGCTCTCGGCCTGCTCTCTGAATTCAGCTGCTGTTTTTTTTTATTTTGCTAAGTTAAAAGCTTATTAAAAGGTTGGCTAAGTCAAATAGTCAAAGTCCTAGGTCAAACCATTTAAAACTTGGTCAAAGGGCCTTATTTTGTTGCATTTTAAGCTAAGATAACTATCACCAATTAAATTTTCAGCTAGCAACAATTAAAATATAAAATTTAAGTCATCTAAATACTAGTTTCACTATTAGTTGAGGACTAGAAACCGATCTCTAGCTATCGCTCCCTAAATGCAATGCACGTTGCGACAGCGAGAAAGTAACAATTAATTCACAAAGAATTTAAGGAAATATAATTTTCAAAATAATAAACAAAGAGTTTTCACATTCCGGGCTGCGTATTACACCCGTCATGTTGAGGGCATAATTCGTATATGTGTTAACGGTTCACAGTCCCAGCCTAGAGAGATGGCCCATTCAAAAGGCCCAATGGGCTTAACGACAACCCATCCGCTTCAACAACGAAACATCCTCGCAAGACTTGATATCGACACGTTGTAGGGCCCTCTGATGTCCCGTGAGTCAGCTTGTCGTCCTTATAAAAGCTCACGACATACGATCCGGGATGGAAAAATAGAGCAAAAGAACAAAAGTGGCCTGAAACTGATGAAAACGTTTGATTTTGGGATCCAAAAAGGGGCACAACGAGCAAGCTGGATGCCATTGTCGTAGAGCTCTCAGAGAGCATTGCAACGGTAAGCTGTGCGCCGCGTTACTCCTTACGGATCAAAAGTTATGGGCACCGGAGCGACGGAGACCTGGTCACAAGCCCTACAACCTCGGTTTGCGGGCCCGGCCTCTACACGAAGCGAAGTTGTCTTGCCCAATGTTCCGTGGGATTCAGTAATAGAGATTTGGTGGATAAAGTATCTTGGCAACCCTAACCAGGGCAAAAAAAATTGAAAATGTGGTGCAACACGAGGACTTCCTAGGGGGTCACCCATCCTAGTACTACTCTCGCCCAAGCACGCTTAACTTCGGAGTTCTGATGGGATCCGGTGCATTAGTGCTAGTATGATGGCACCCGTCATGTTGAGGGCACAATTCCTATATGTGTTAACGGTTCACAGTGCCAACCTAGAGAGATGGCCCATTCAAAAGGCCCAATGGGCTTAACGACAACCCATCGGCTTCAACAACTCAGCATCCTCGCAAGACGTGATATCGACACGTTGTAAGGCCCTCTGATGTACCGCGAGTCAGGTTGTCGTCCTTTTAACAGTTCACGATGTACGATCAGGGACGGAAAAATATGGCAAAAGAAGAAAAGTGGCCTGAAACTGCTGTAAACTTTCAATTTTGGGCTTCAAAAATGGGCACAGCGAGCAAGCTCTCTGCCCACGTTGTAGAGCCCTATAAGAGCTTTACAACAGTATGCTATGAGCCGCGTAACTCCGTACGGATCAAAAGTTAAGGGCACCGGAGCGACGGAGACCTGGTCACAAACCCTACGCCCTCGGTTTGCGGTATCGGCCTTTACGTGAAGCGAAGTTGTCCTGCCCAATGTTCCATGGGATTCGGTAATAGAGATTTGGTGGATAAAGTATCTTGGCAACCCTAACAAGGGCAAAAAAAATTCAAAGGGGGTGCAACACGAGGACTTCCCATGGGGTCACCAATCCTAGTACTACTCTCGCCCAAGCACGCTTAACTTCGGAGTTCTGATGGGATCCGGTGCATTAGTGCTGGTATGATCGCACCCGCCATGTTGAGGGCATAATTCCTATATGTGTTAACGGTTCACAGTCCCAGCCTAGAGAGATGGCCCATTCAAAAGGCCCAATGGGCTTAACGACAACCCATCCGCTTCAACAATGCAGCATCCTCGCAAGACTTGATATCGACACATTGTAGGGCCCTCTGATGTCCCGCGAGTCAGGTTGTCGTCCTTTTAACAGCTCACGACGTACGATCTGGGACGGAAAAATAGAGCAAAAGAACAAAAGTGGCCTGAAACTGATGAAAACGTTCGATTTTGTGATCCAAAAAGGGCAAAATGAGCAAGCTGGATGGCCCCGTCGTAGAGCTCTCAGAGAGCTTTGCAACGGTATGCTGTGCGCCGCGTAACTCTTTACGAATCAAAAGTTATGGGCACTGGAGCGACGGAGACCTGGTCATAAACCCTACGCCCTCGGTTTGCGGGCTCGGCCTCTACATGAAGCAAAGTTGTCTTGCCCAATGTTCCGTGGGATTCGGTAATAGAGATTTGGTGGATAAAGTATCTTGGCAACCTTAACCAGGGCAAAAAAATTTGAAAAGGGGGTGCAACACGAGGACCTCCCAGGGGGTCACCCATCCTAATACTACTCTCGCCCAAGCACGCTTAACTTCGGAGTTCTGATGGGATCCGGTGCCTTAGTGCTAGTATGATCACACCCGTCATGTTGATGGCACAATTCCTATATGTGTTAACGGTTCACAGTGCCAACCTAGGGAGATGGCCCATTCAAAAGGCCCAATGGGCTTAACGACAACCCATCCGCTTCAACAACTCAGCATCCTCGCAAGACGTGATATCAACACGTTGTAGGGCCCTCTGATGTACCGCGAGTCAGGTTGTCGGCCTTTTAACAGCTCACGACGTACGATCCGGGACGGAAAAACAGGGCAAAAGAATAAAAGTGGCTTGAAACTAATGAAAACGTTTTATTTTGGGCTCCAAAAATAGACACAGCGAGCAAGCTCGCTGCCCCCGTCGTAGAGCTCTTAGAGAGATTTGGAACGGTATATTGTGCGCCGCGTAACTCCTTACGGATAAAAAGTTATGGGCACCGGAGCGACGCAGACTTGGTCACAAAACCCTACAACCTCGGTTTGTGTGCCCGGCCTCTACATGAAGTGAAGTTGTCTTGCCCAATGTTCCGTGGGATTCGGTAATAGAGATTTGGCGGATAAAGTATCTTGTCAACCCTAACTAGGGAAAAAAAAATTGAAAAGGGGGTGCAACACGAGGACTTCCCAGGGGGTCACCCATCCTAGTACTACTCTACCCCAAGCACGCTTAACTTCGGAGTTCTGATGGGATCCGGTGCATTAGTGCTGGTCTGATCACACCCGTCATGTTGAGGGCACAATTCCTATATGTGTTAACGGTTCACAGTGTCAGCCTAGAGTGATGGCCCATTCAAAAGGCCCAATGGGCTTAACAACAACCCATCCACTTCAACAACGCAGCATCCTCGCAAGACGTGGTATCGACACGTTGTAGGGCCCTCTGATGTACCGCGAGTCAGGTTGTCGTCCTTTTAACAGCTCACGATGTACGATCCGGGACGGAAAAATAGGGCAAAAGAAGAAAAGTATCCCGAAACAGATGAAAACATTCGATTTTGGGCTCCAAAAATAGGCACAGCGAGCAAGTTGGCAACCCCAATCGTATAGCTCTTAGAGAGCTTTGCAACGGTATGCTGTGCGACGCATAACTACTTACGGATCAAAAGTTATAGGCACCGAAGCGATGGAGACCTGGTCACAAACCCTACTCCCTCGGTTTGCGGGCCCAGCCTCTACGTGAAGCATAGTTGTCTTGCCTAATGTTCCGTGGGATTCGGTAATAGAGATTTGGTGGATAAAGTATCTTGGCAACCCTAACAAGGGCAAAAAAAATTCAAAGGGGGTGCAACACGAGGACTTCCCATGGGGTCACCAATCCTAGTACTACTCTCGCCCAAGCACGCTTAACTTCGGAGTTCTGATGGGATCCGGTGCATTAGTGCTGGTATGATCGCACCCGTCATGTTTAGGGCATAATTCCTATATGTGTTAACGGTTCACAGTCCCAGCCTAGAGAGATGGCTCATTCAAAAGGCCCAATGGGCTTAACGACAACCCATCCGCTTCAACAACGCAGCATCCCCGCAAGACTTGATATCGACACATTGTAGGGCCCTCTGATGTCCCGCGAGTCAGGTTGTCGTCCTTTTAACAGCTCACGACGAACGATCCGGGACGGAAAAATAGAGCAAAAGAACAAAAGTGGCCTGAAATTGATGAAAACGTTCGATTTTGTGATCCAAAAATGGGCAAAATGAGCAAGATGGATGCCCCCGTCGTAGAGCACTCAGAGAGCTTTGCAACGGTATGCTGTGCGCCGCGTAACTCTTTACGAATCAAAAGTTATGGGCACCGGAGCGACGGAGACCTGGTCACAAACCCTACGCCCTCGGTTTGCGGGCTCGGCCTCTACATGAAGCAAAGTTGTCTTGCCCAATGTTCCATGGGATTCGGTAATAGAGATTTGGTGGATAAAGTATCTTGGCAACCTTAACCAGGGCAAAAAAAATTGAAAAGGGGGTGCAACACGAGGACCTCCCAGGGGGTCACCCATCCTAATACTACTCTCGCCCAAGCACGCTTAACTTTGGAGTTCTGATGGGATCCGGTGCCTTAGTGCTAGTATGATCGCACCCGTCGTGTTGATGGCACAATTCCTATATGTGTTAACGGTTCACAGTGCCAACCTAGGGAGATGGCCCATTCAAAAGGCCCAATGGGCTTAACGACAACCCATCCGCTTCAATAACTCAGCATCCTCGCAAGACGTGATATCGACACGTTGTAGGGCCCTCTGATGTACCGCGAGTCAGGTTTTCGGCCTTTTAACCGCTCACGACGTACGATCCGGGACGGAAAAACAGGGCAAAAGAATAAAAGTGGCTTGAAACTAATGAAAACGTTTGATTTTGGGCTCCAAAAATAGACACAGCGAGCAAGCTCGCTGCCCCCGTCGTAGAGCTCTTAGAGAGATTTGGAACGGTATATTGTGCGCCACGTAACTCCTTACGGATAAAAAGTTATGGTCACCGGAGCGACGCAGACCTGGTCACAAAACCCTACGCCCTCGGTTTGTGGGCCCGGCCTCTACATGAAGCGAAGTTGTCTTGCCCAATGTTCCGTGGGATTCGGTAATAGAGATTTGGCAGATAAAGTATCTTGGCAACCCTAACTAGGGCAAAAAAAATTGAAAAGGGGGTGCAAAACGAGGACTTCCCAGGGGGTCACCCATCCTAGTACTACTCTCCCCCAAGCACGCTTAACTTCGGAGTTCTGATGGGATTCGGTACATTAGTGCTGGTCTGATCACACCCGTCATGTTGAGGGCACAATTCCTATATGTGTTAACGGTTCACAATGCCAGCCTAGAGTGATGGCCCATTCAAAAGGCCCAATGGGCTTAACAACAACCCATCCGCTTCAACAACGCAGCATCCTCGCAAGACGTGGTATCGACACGTTGTAGGGCCCTCAGATGTACCGCGAGTCAGGTTGTCGTCCTTTTAACAGCTCACGATGTACGATCCGGGTCGGAAAAATAGGGCAAAAGAAGAAAAGTATCCCGAAACTGATGAAAACATTCGATTTTGGGCTCCAAAAATAGGCACAGCGAGCAAGTTGGCTACCACCATCGTATAGCTCTTAGAGAGCTTTGCAACGGTATGCTGTACGACGTATAACTCCTTACGGATCAAAAGTTATAGGCACCGAAGCGATGGAGACCTGGTCACAAACCCTACTCCCTCGGTTTGCGGGCCCAGCCTCTACGTGAAGCGTAGTTGTCTTGCCTAATGTTCCGTGGGATTCGGTAATAGAGATTTGGTGGATAAAGTATCTTGGTAACCCTAACCAGGGCAAAAAAAATAGGAAAGGGGGTGCAACACGAGGACTCCCCAGGGGGTCACCCATCCTAGTACTACTCTCGCCCAAGCACGCTTAACTTCGGAGTTCTGATGGGATCCGGTGCATTAGTGCTGGTATGATCGCACCCGTCATGTTGAGGGCATAATTCCTATATGTGTTAACGGTTCACAGTCCCAGCCTAGAGAGATGGCTCATTCAAAAGGCCCAATGGGCTTAACGACAACCCATCCGCTTCAACAACGCAGCATCCTCGCAAGACTTGATATCGACACATTGTAGGTCCCTCTGATGTCCCGCGAGTCAGGTTGTCGTCCTTTTAACAGCTCACGACGTACGATCCGGGACGGAAAAATAGATCAAAAGAACAAAAGTGGCCAGAAACTGATGAAAATGTTCGATTTTGTGATCCAAAAATGGGCAAAATGAGCAAGCTGGATGCCCCCGTCGTAGAGCTCTCAGAGAGCTTTGCAACGGTATGCTGTGCGCCGCGTAACTCTTTACGAATCAAAAGTTATGGGAACCAGAGCGACGGAGACCTGGTCACAAACCCTACGCCCTCGGTTTGCGAGCTCGGCCTCTACATGAAGCAAAGTTGTCTTGCCCAATGTTCCGTGGGATTCGGTAATAGATATTTGGTGGATAAAGTATCTTGGCAACCTTAACCAGGGCAAAAAAAATTGAAAAGGGGGTGCAACACGAGGACCTCCCAGGGGGTCACCCATCCTAATACTACTCTCGCCCAAGCACGCTTAACTTCGGAGTTCTGATGGGATCCGGTGCCTTAGTGCTAGTATGATCGCACCCGTCATGTTGATGGCACAATTCCTATATGTGTTAACGGTTCACAGTGCCAACCTAGGGAGATGGCCCATTGAAAAGGCCCAATGGGCTTAACGACAACCCATCCGCTTCAACAACTCAGCATCCTCGCAAGACGTGATATCGACACGTTGTAGGGTCCTCTGATGTACCGCGAGTTAGGTTGTCGGCCTTTTAATAGCTCACGACGTACGATCCGGGACGGAAAAACAGGGCAAAAGAATAAAAGTGGCTTGAAACTAATGAAAACGTTTGATTTTGGGCTCCAAAAATAGACACAGCGAGCAAGCTCGCTGCCCCCGTCGTAGAGCTCTTAGAGAGATTTGGAACGGTATATTGTGCGCCACGTAACTCCTTACGGATAAAAAGTTATGGTCACCGGAGCGACGCAGACCTGGTCACAAAACCCTACGCCCTCGGTTTGTGGGCCCGGCCTCTACATGAAGCGAAGTTGTCTTGCCCAATGTTCCGTGGGATTCGGTAATAGAGATTTGGCAGATAAAGTATCTTGGCAACCCTAACTAGGGCAAAAAAAATTGAAAAGGGGGTGCAACACGAGGACTTCCCAGGGGGTCACCCATCCTAGTACTACTCTCCCCCAAGCACGCTTAACTTCGGAGTTCTGATGGGATCCGGTACATTAGTGCTGGTCTGATCACACCCGTCATGTTGAGGGCACAATTCCTATATGTGTTAACGGTTCACAGTGCCAGCCTAGAGTTATGGCCCATTCAAAAGGCCCAATGGGCTTAACAACAACCCATCCGCTTCAACAACGCAGCATCCTCGCAAGACGTTGTATCGACACGTTGTAGGGCCCTCTGATGTACCGCGAGTCAGGTTGTCGTCCTTTTAACAGCTCACGATGTACGATCCGGGACGGAAAAATAGGGCAAAAGAAGAAAAGTATCCCGAAATTGATGAAAACATTCGATTTTGGGCTCCAAAAATAGGCACAGCGAGCAAGTTGGCTACCCCCGTCGTATAGCTCTTAGAGAGCTTTGCAACGGTATGCTGTGCGACGCATAACTCCTTACGGATCAAAAGTTATAGGCACCGAAGCGATGGTGACCTGGTCACAAACCCTACTCCCTCGGTTTGCGGGCCCAGCCTCTACGTGAAGCGTAGTTGTCTTGCCTAATGTTCCGTGGGATTCGGTAATAGAGATTTGGTGGATAAAGTATCTTGGTAACCCTAACCAGGGCAAAAAAAATAGAAAATGGGGTGCAACACGAGGACTCCCCAGGGGGTCACCCATCCTAGTACTACTCTCGCCCAAGCACGCTTAACTTCGTAGTTCTGATGGGATCTGGTGCATTAGTGCTGGTATGATCGCACCCATCATGTTTAGGGCACAATTGCTATATATGTTAATGGTTCACAATGCCAACCAAGAGAGATGGCCCATTCAAAAGGCCCAATGAGCCTAACGACAACCCATCCACTTCAACAATGCAGCATCCTCGCAAGACTTGATATTGACACGTTGTAGGTCCCTTTGATGTACCGCGAGTCAGGTTGTCGTCCTTTTAATAGCTCACGACGTACGATCCGGGACGAAAAAACAGGGCAAAATAAGAAAAGTGTCCTGAAACTGATGAAAACATTCAATTTTGGGCTCCAAAAACAGGCAGAGCGAGCTAGCTGGCTGCCCCCGTCGTAGAGCTCTCATAGAGTTTTGCAACGGTATGTTGTGCGTCGCGTAACTCCTTACAGATCAAAAGTTATGGGCACCGGAGCGACGGAGACCTGGTCACAAACCCTACGCCCTCGGTTTGCGGGCCCAGCCTCTACGTGAGCGAAGTTGTCTTGGCCAATGTTCCGTGGGATTCGGTAATAGAGATTTGGTGGATAAAGTATCTTGGTCACCCTAACCAGGGCAAAAAAAATTGAAAAGGGGGTGCAACACGAGGACTTCCCAAGGGGTCACCCATCCTAGTACTACTCTCGCCCAAGCACGCAAAAGAAGAAAAATGGCCTGAAACTGATGAAAACGTTCGATTTTGGTCTCCAAAAATGGGCACAGCGAGCAAGGTGGCTGCCCCAGTCATAGATCTCTCAGAGAGCTTTGTAATGGTATGTTGTGTGCCGCATAACTCCTTACGGATCAAAAGTTATGGGCACCGAAGCGACGGAGACGTGGTCACAAACCCTACGCCCTCGGTTTGCGGACCCGGCTTCTATGTGAAGCGATGGTGTCTTGTCCAATGATCCATGGGATTCGGTAATAGAGATTTGGTGGATAAAGTATCTTGGCTTGAAACTAATGAAAACGTTTGATTTTGGGCTCCAAAAATAGCCACAGCGAGCAAGCTCGCTGCCCCCATCGTAGAGCTCTTAGAGAGATTTGCAACGGTATGTTGTGCGCCGCGTAACTCCTTACGGATAAAAAGTTATGGGCACCGGAGCGACGCAGACCTGGTCACAAAACCCTATGACCTCGGTTTGTGGGCCCGGCCTCTACGTGAAGCGAAGTTGTCTTGCCCAATGTTCCGTGGGATTCGGTAATAGAGATTTGGTAGATAAAGTATCTTGGCAACCCTAACTAGGGCAAAAAAAATTGAAAAGGGGGTGCAACACGAGGACTTCACAGGGGGTCACCCATCCGAGTACTACTCTCACCCAAGCACGCTTAACTTCGGAGTTCTAATGCGATCCGGTGCATTAGTGCTGGTATGATCACACCCGTAATGTTGAGGGCACAATTCCTATATGTGTTAACGGTTCACAGTGCCAACCTGGAGAGATGGCCCATTCAAAAGGCCCAATGGGCTTAACGACAACCCATCCCCTTCAACAACGCAGCATCCTCGCAAGCCGTGATATCAAAAATGTTGTAAGGCCATCTGATGTCCTGCGAGTCAGGTTGTCGTCCTTTTAACGGCTCACGACGTACGATCCGGGACGGAAAAACAGAGGAAAAGAAGAAAAGTGGCCTGAAACTAATGAAAACGTTCGATTTTGGGCTCCGAAAATGGGCACAGCGAGCAAGCTAGCTACCATCATCGGAGAACTCTTAGAGAGCTTTGCAACGGTATGTTGTGCGCCACGTAACTCTTTACGGATCAAAAGTTATGGGCACCGGGGCGACGGAGACCTGGTCATAAAGCCTACGCCTTCGGTTTGCGGGCCCGGCCTCTACGTGAAGCGAAGTTGTCTTGCCCAATGCTCCGTGGGATTCGGAAATAGAGATTTGGTGGATAAAGTATCTTGGAAACCCTAACCAGGGCAAAAAAAATTGAAAAGGGGGTGCAACACGAGGAATTCACCGGGGGTCACCCAACCTAGTACTACTCTCGCCCAAGCACGCTTAACTGCGGAGTTATAATGGGATCCGATGCATTAGTGCTGGTATGATCGCAACCGTCATGTTGAGGGCACAATTCCTATATGTGTTAACGGTTCATAGAGCCGGCCTAGAGAGATGGCCCATTCAAAAGGCCCAATGGGCTTAATGACAACCCATCCACTTCAACAACGTAGCATCCTCGCAAGATGTGATATCGACACATTGTAGGGCCCTTTGATGGACAGCGAGTCAGGTTGTCGTCCTTTTAATAGCTCACGACGTACGATCCGGGACGGAAAAACAGGGCAAAAGAAGAAAAGTGGTTTGAAACTGATGAAAACGTTCGATTTTGGGCTACAAAAATGAGCATAGCGAGCAAGCTGGCTGCCCCCATCGTGGAGCTCTCAGAGAGCTTTTTAATGGTATACTGTGCGCCGCGTAACTCCTTACGGATCAAAAGTTATGGGCACCGGAGCAACGGAGACCTGGTCACAAAACCTACGCCCTCGGTTTGCGGGCCCGGTCTCTACGTGAAGCGAAGTTGTCTTGCCCAATGTTCCGTGGGATTCAGTAATAGAGATTTGGTGGATCAAGTATCTTGGCAACCCTAACCAGGGCAAAAAAAATTGAAAAGGGGGTGCAACACGAGGACTTCCCATGGGGTCACCCATCCTAGTACTACTCTCGCCCAAGCACGCTTAACTTCGGAGTTCTGATGCGATCCAGTGCATTAGTGCTGGTATGACCGCACCCGTCATCATGAGGGCACAATTCCTATATGTGTTAACGGTTCACAGTGCCAGCCTAGAGAGATGGCCTATTCAAAAGGCCTAATGGGCTTAACGACAACCCATCCGCTTCAATAACGCAGCATCCTCGCAAGACGTGATATCGACACGCTCTAGGGCCCTCTGATGTCCCGCGAGTCAGGTTGTCGCCCTTTTAATAGCTCACGACGTACGATCCGGGATGGAAAAATAGAGCAAAAGAAGAAAAATGGCCTGACACTGATGAAAACGTTCGATTTTGGTCTCCAAAAATGGGCACAGCGAGCAAGGTGGCTGCCCCCGTCGTAAAGCTCTCAGAGAGCTTTGTAATGGAATGCTATGCGCCGCATAACTCCTTACGGATCAAAAGTTATGGGCACCGAAGCGACGGAGACGTTGTCACAAACCCTACGCCCTCTGTTTGCGGGCCCCGCTTATACGTGAAGCGATGGTGTCTTGTCCAATGATCCATGGGATTCGGTAATAGAGATTTGGTGGATAAAGTATCTTGGCAACCCTAACCAGGGTAAAAAAAATTGAAAAGGGAGTGCAACACGAGGACTTCACAGGGGGTCACCCATCCTAGTACTACTCTCACCCAAGCACGCCTAACTTCGGAGTTCTAATGGGATTCGGTGCATTAGTGCTGGTATGATCACACCCGTCATGTTGAGGGCACAATTCCTATATGTGTTAACGGTTCACAGTGCCAGCCTAGAGAGATGGCCCATTCAAAAGGCCCAATGGGCTTAACGACAACCAATCCGCTTCAACAACGCAGCATCCTCGCAAGACTTGATATCAAAAATGTTGTAAGGCCATCTGATGTCCTACGAGTCAGGTTGTCGTCCTTTTAACAGCTCACGACGTACGATCCGGGACAAAAAAACAGCGGAAAAGAAGAAAAGTGGCCTGAAACTAATGAAAATGTTAGATTTTGGGCTCCGAAAATAGGCACAGCGAGCAAGCTAGCTGCCATCGTCGTATAACTCTTAGTGAGCTTTGCAATGGTATGTTGTGCGCCACATAACTCTTTACGGATCAAAAGTTATGGGCACCGGAGCGACGGAGACCTGGTCATAAAGCCTACGCCCTCGGTTTGCGGGCCCGGCCTCTACGTGAAGCGAAGTTGTCTTGCCCAATGCTCCGTGGGATTCGGTAATAGATATTTGGTGGATAAAGTATCTTGGCAACCCTAACCAAGGCAAAAAAAATTGAAAAGGGGGTGCAACACGAGGAATTCACAGGGGGTCACCCATCCAAGTACTATTCTCGCCCAAGCACGCTTAACTGCGGAGTTCTGATGGGATCCGATGTATTAGTACTGGTATGATCGCTCCCGTCATGTTGAGGGCACAATTCCTATATATGTTAACGGTTCATAGAGCCAGCCTAGAGAGATGGCCCATTCAAAAGGCCCAATGGGCTTAACGACAACCCATCCGCTTCAACAACGCAGCATCCTCGCAAGATGTGATATCGACACGTTGTAGGGCCCTCTGATGTACAGCGAGTCAGTTTGTCGTCCTTTTAACAGCTCAAGACGTACGATCCGGGACAAAAAAACAGGGCAAACGAATATAAGTGGCTTGAAACTGATGAAAACGTTCGATTTTGGGCTACAAAAACGGGCATAGCGAGCAAGCTGGCTGCCCCGTCTTAGAGCTCTCAGAGAGCTTTGCAACGGTATACTATGCGCCGCGTAACTCCTTACGGATCAAAAGTTATGGGCACCGGAGCGACGGAGACCTGGTCACAAAACCAACGCCCTCGGTTTGCGGGCCCGGCCTCTACGTGAAGCGAAGTTGTCTTGCCCAATGTTCCGTGGGATTCAGTAATAGAGTTTTGGTGGATAAAGTATCTTGGCAACCATAACCAGGACAAAAAAAATTGAAAAGGGGGTGCAACACGAGGACTTCCCATGGGGTCACCCATCCTAGTACTACTCTCGCCCAAGCACGCTTAACTTCAGAGTTCTGATGGGATCCGGTGCATTAGTGCTGGTATGATCGCACTCGTCATCTTGAGGGCACAATTCCTATATGTGTTAACGGTTCACAGTCCCAGCCTAGAGAGATGGCCCATTCAAAAGGCCCAATGGGCTTAACGACAACCCATCCGCTTCAACAACGCATTATCCTCTCAAGATCTGATATCGACACATTGTAGGGCAATCTGATGTCACGCGAGTCAGGTTGTCGTCCTTTTAACAGCTCATGACGTACGATCCGGGATGGAAAAAATGGGCAAAAGAAGAAAAGTTGCCTGAAACTGATGAAAACGTTCGATTTTGGGCTACAAAAACGGGCATAGCGAGCAAGCTGGCTGCCCCCGTCTTAGAGCTCTCAGAGAGCTTTGCAACGGTATACTATGCGCCGCGTAACTCCTTACGGATCAAAAGTTATGGGCACCGGAGCGACGGAGACCTGGTCACAAAACCAACGCCCTCGGTTTGCGGGCCCAGCCTCTACGTGAAGCGAAGTTGTCTTGCCCAATGTTCCGTGGGATTCAGTAATAGAGTTTTGGTGGATAAAGTATCTTGGCAACCCTAACCAGGACAAAAAAAATTGAAAAGGGGGTGCAACACGAGGACTTCCCATGGGGTCACCCATCCTAGTACTACTCTCGCCCAAGCACGCTTAACTTCAGAGTTCTGATGGGATCCGGTGCATTAGTGCTGGTATGATCGCACTCGTCATCTTGAGGGCACAATTCCTATATGTGTTAACGGTTCACAGTCCCAGCCTAGAGAGATAGCCCATTCAAAAGGCCCAATGGGCTTAACGACAACCCATCCGCTTCAACAACGCAGCATCCTCGCAAGATGTGATATCGACACGTTGTAGGGCCCTCTGATGTACAGCGAGTCAGGTTGTCGTCCTTTTAACAGCTCAAGACGTACGATCCGGGACGAAAAAACAGGGCAAAAGAATAAAAGTGGCTTGAAACTAATGAAAACGTTCGATTTTGGGCTCAAAAAATGGGCATAGCGAGCAAGCTGGCTACCCCTGTCGTAGAGCTCTCAGAGAGTTTTGCAACGGTATGATGTGCGCTGCGTAACTCCTTACGGATCGAAAGTTATGGGCACCGGAGAGACGGAGACCTGGTCACAAACACTACGCCCTCGGTTTGCAGGCCCGGCCTCTACGTGAAGCGAAGTTCTCTTGCCCAATGTTCCGTGGGATTCAGTAATAGAGATTTGGTAGATAAATTATCTTGGCAGCCCTAACCAGGGCAAAAAAAATTGAAAAGGGGGTGCAACACGAGTACTTCCCAAGGCGTCACCCATCCTAGTACTACTCTCGCCCAAGCACGCTTAACTTCGGAGTTCTGATGGGATCCGGTGCATTAGTGCTGGTATGATCGCACCCGTCATGTTGAGGGCACAATTCTTATATGTGTTAACGGTTCACAGTCCTAGCCTAGAGAGATGGCCCATTCAAAAGGCCCAATGGGCTTAACGACAACCCATCCGCTTCAACATCGCAGCATCCTCGCAAGATGTGATATCGACACGTTGTAGGGCCCTCTGATGTCCCGCGAGTCAGATTGTCGTCCTTTTAACAACTCACGACGTACGATCCGGGATGGAAAAATAGAGCAAAAGAAGAAAAGTGGCATGAAACAGATGAAAACGTTCGATTTTGGGCTCCAAAAATGAGCACAGCGAGCAAGCTGGCTGTCCCTGTCGTAGAGCTCTCAGAGAGCTTAGCAACGGTATACTGTGCGCTGCGAAACTCCTTACGGATCAAAAGTTATGGGCACCGGAGCGACGGAGTCTTGTCATAAACCCTACGCCCTCGGTTTGCGGGCCCGGCCTCTACGTGAAGCGTAGTTGTCTTGCCCAATGTTCAGTGGGATTCTGTAATAGAGATTTGGTGGGTAAAGTATCTTGGCAACCCTAACGGGGCAAAAAAAATTGAAAAGGAGGTGCAACACGAGGACTTCCCAAGGGGTCACCCATCCTAGTATTACTCTCGCCCAAGCACACTTAACTTCGGAGTTCTGATGGGATCCGGTGCATTAGTGCTGGTATGATCGCACCCATCCTGTTGAGGGCACAATTCCTATATGTGTTAACAGGTTCACAGTCCCAGCCTAGAGAGATGGCCCATTCAAAAGGCCCAATGGGCTTAAGGACAACCCATCCGCTTCAACAACGCAGCATCCTCGCAAGACGTGATATCGACACATTGTAGGGCCCTTTGATGTACAGCGAGTCAGGTTGTCGTCCTTTTAACAGCTCAAGACGTACGATCCGGGATGAAAAAACAGGGCAAAAGAAGAAAAGTGGCTTGAAACTGATGAAAACATTCGATTTTGGGCTCCAAAAAGGGCATAGCGAGCAACCTAGCTGCCCACGTCGTAGAGCTCTCGGAGAGCTTTGCAACGGTATGCTGTGCACCGCCTAACTTCTTACGGATCAAAAGTTATGGGCACCGGAGCGACGGAGACTTGGTCACAAACCCTACGCCCTCAGTTTGCGGGCCCGGCCTCTACGTGAAGTGAAGTTTTCTTGTCCAATTTTCCGTGGGATTCAGTAATAGACATTTGGTGGTTAAAGTATCTTGGCAACCCTAACCAGGGCAAAAAAAATTGAAAAGGGGCTGAAACACGAGGACTTCACAGGGGGTCACCCATCCTAGTACTACTCTCGCCCAAGCACTCTTAACTTCGGAGTTCTGATGGGATCTAGTGCACTAGTGCTAGTATGATCACACCCGTCATGTGGAGGGCATAATTACTATATGTGTTAACGGTTCACAGTGCCAACCTGGAGAGATGGCCCATTCATAAGGCCCAATGGGCTTAACGACAACCCATCCACTTCAACAACGCATCATCCTAACAAGACGTGATATCAAAATGTTGTAAGGCCCTCCTATGTCCCGCGAGCCAGGTTGTTGTCCTTTTAACAGCTCACGACGTACGATTCGGGACAGAAAAATAGAGGAAAAGAAGAAAAGTGGCCTGAAACTAATGAAAACGTTCGATTTTGGGCTCCGAAAATGGGCACAGCGAGCAAGCTGGCTGCCATCATCATAGAACTCTCAGAGAGCTTTGCAACGGTATGTTGTGCGCCACGTAACTCTTTACGGATCAAAAGTTATGGGCACCGGAGCGACGAAGACCTGGTCATAAACCCTACGCCCTCGGTTTGCGGGCCCGGCCTCTACGTGAAGCGAAGTTGTCGTGCCCAATGTTCCGTGGTATTCGGTAATAGAGATTTGGTGGATAAAGTATCTTGGCAACCCTAACCAGGGCAAAAAAAATTGAAAAGGGGGTGCAACACGAGGAATTCACAGGGGGTCACCCATCCTAGTACTATTCTCGCCCAAGCACGCTTAACTGCGGAGTTCTGATGGGATCCGATGTATTAGTACTGGTATGATCGCTCCCGTCATGTTGAGGGCACAATTCCTATATATGTTAACGGTTCATAGAGCCAGCCTAGAGAGATGGCCCATTCAAAAGGCCCAATGGGCTTAACGACAACCCATCCGCTTCAACAACGCAGCATCCTCGAAAGATGTGATATCGACACGTTGTAGGGCCCTCTGATGTACAGCGAGTCAGGTTGTCGTCCTTTTAACAGCTCAAGACGTACGATCCGGGACGAAAAAACAGGGCAAAAGAAGAAAAGTGGCTTGAAACTGATGAAAACGTTCGATTTTGGGCTACAAAAACGGGCATAGCGAGCAAGCTGTCTGCCCCCGTCGTAGAGCTCTCAGAGAGCTTTGCAACGGTATACTATGCGCCGCGTAACTCCTTACGGATCAAAAGTTATGGGCACCGGAGCGACGGAGACCTGGTCACAAACACTACGTGTGGCGAAGTTGTCTTGCCCAATGTTCAGTGGGATTTGGTAATAGAGATTTGGTGGATAAATTATCTTAGCAACCCTAACCGGGGCAAAAAAAATTGAAAAGGAGGTACAACACGAGTACTTCCCAGGGGGTCACCCATCCTAGTTCAACTCTCGCCCAAGCACGCTTAACTTCGGAGTTCTGATGGGATCCGGTGCATTAGTGCTGGTATGATCGCACCCGTCATGTTGAGGGCACAATTCTTAAATGTGTTAACGGTTCATAGTCCCAGCCTAGAGAGATGGCCCATTCAAAAAGGCCAATGGGCTTAACGACAACCCATCCGCTTCAACAACGCAGCATCCTCGCAAGACGTGATATCAAAAACGTTGTAAGGCCCTATGATGTCCCGTGAGTCAGGTTGTCGTCCTTTTAACAGCTCATGACGTAAGATTCGGGACGGAAAAACTGAGGAAAAGAAGAAAAATGGCTTGAAACTGATGAAAACATTCGATTTTGGGCTCCGAAAATGTCCACAGCGAGCAAGCTGGCTGCCACCATCGTAGAGCTCTCAGAGAGCGTTGCAACGGTACGTTGTGCGCCGCATAACTCCTTACAGATCAAAAGTTATGGGTACCAGAGTGACGAAGACCTGGTGACAAACCCTACGCCCTCGGTTTGTGGGCCCGGCCTCTACGTGAAGTGAAGTTGTCTTGCCCAATGTTCCGTGGGATTCGGTAATAGAGATTTGGTGGATAAAGTATCTTGGCAACCCTAACCTGGGCAAAAAAATTGAAAAGGGGGTGCAACACGAGGGCTTCCCTGGGGGTCACCCATCCGAGTACTACTCTCGCCCAAGCACGCTTAACTGCGGAGTTCTGATGGGATCCGGTGCATTAGTGCTGGTATGATCGCACCCGTCATGTTGAAGGCACAATTCCTATATGTGTTAACGGCTCATAGAGCCAGCCTAGAGAGATGGCCCATTCAAAAGGCCAATGGGCTTAACAACAACCCATCCGCTTCAACAACGCAGCATCCTCGCAAGACGTGATATCGACACGTTGTAGGGCCCTCTGATATACAGTGAGTCAGGTTGTCGTCCTTTTAACAGCTCACGACGTACGATCCGGGACAGAAAAATAGGGCAAAAGAAGAAAAGTGGCATGAAACTGATGAAAATATTCGATTTTGGGCTCCAAAAATGGGCAGAGCGAGCAAGTTGGCTGCCCCCGTTGTAGAGCTCTTAGAGTGCTTTGCAACAGTATGCTGTGCGCCGCGTAACGCCTTACGGATCAAAAGTAATGGGCACCGGAGCGACAGAGACCTGGTCACAAACCCTACGCCTTCGGTTTGTGGGCCCGGCCTCTACGTGAAGCGAAGTTGTCTTGCCTAATGTTCCGTGGGATTGGGTAATAGAGATTTGGTGGATAAAGTATCTTGGCAACCCTAACCAGGGCAAAAAAAAATTGAAAAGCGGGTGCAACACCAGGACTTCCCAGGGGGTCACCCATCCTAGTACTACTCTCACCCAAGCACGCTTAACTTTGGAGTTCTGACGGGATCCGGTGCATTGGTGCTGGTGTGATCGCACCCGTCATGTTGAGGGCACAATTCCTATTTGTATTAACGGTTCACAGTCCCAACCTAGAGAAATGGCCCATTCAAAAGAATTAATGGGCTTAACGACAACCCATCCACTTCAACAACGCAGCATCCTTGCAAGACATGATATCAACACGTTGTAGGGCCCTCTGATGTCCCGCGAGTCAGGTTTTCGACCTTTTAACAACTCACGACGTACGATCCGGGACGGAAAAACAGAGCAAAAGAAGAAAAGTGGCCTGAAACTGATGAAAACATTCGATTTTGGGCTCCAAAAACGGGCACAGCAAGCATGCTTACTGCCCCTGTCATAGAGCTCTCAGAGTGCTTTGCAACGGTATGCTGTGCGCTGTGTAACTCCTTACAGATCAAAAGTTATGGGCATCGTAGCGACGGAGAACTGGTCACAAACCCTACGCCCTCGATTTGCGGGCCCGGCCTCTTCGTGAAGTGAAGTTGTCTTGCCCAATGTTCTGTGGGATTCGGTAATAGAGATTTGGTGGATAAAGTATCTTGGCAACCCTAACCAGGGCAAAAAAAATTGAAAAGGGGGTGCAACACGAGGACTTCCCAGGGGGTCACCCATCCTAGTACTACTCTCGCACAAGCACGCTTAACTTCGGAGTTCTGATGGGATCCGGTGCATTAGTGCTGGTATGATCGCACCCGTCATCTTGAGGGCAAAATTCCTATATGTGTTAACGGTTCACCGTCCCAGCCTATAGAGATGGCCCATTCAAAAGGCCCAATGGGCTTAACGACAACCCATCCGCTTCAACAGTGCAGCATCCTCGCAAGATGTGATATTAACACGTTGTAGGGCAATCTGATGTCCCGCGAGTCAGGTTGTCGTCCTTTTAACATCTCACGACGTACGATCCGGGACGGAAAAACAGAGGAAAAGAGGAGAAGTGGCATGAAACTGATGAAAACATTCGATTTTGGGCTCCAAAAACGGGCACAGCAAGTATGCTTACTGCCCCTGTCATAGAGGTCTCAGAGTGCTTTGCAACGGTATGCTGTGCGCTGCGTAACTCCTTACGGATCAAAAGTTATGGGCATCGTAGCGACAGAGAACTGGTCACAAACCCTACGCCCTCGGTTTGCGGTCCCGGCCTCTTCGTGAAGCGAAGTTGTCTTGCCCAATGTTCCGTGGGATTCGGTAATAGAGATTAGGTGGATAAAGTATCTTGGCAACCTTAACTCGGGCAAAAAAAATTTAAAAGGGGGTGCCAACACGAGGACTTCCATGGGGGTCACCCATCCTAGTACTACTCTCGCCCAAGCACGCTTAACTTCGGAGTTCTGATGGGATCCGGTTCATTAGTGTTGGTATGATCACACCCGTCATGTTGAGGCACAATTCCTATATGTGTTAACAGTTCACAGTCCCAGCCTAGAGAGATGGCCCATTCAAAAGGCCCAATGGGCTTAACGACAACTCGTCCGCTTCAACAACGCAGCATTCTCGCAAGACGTGATATCGACACGTTGTAGGGCCCTCTGATGTCCATCGAGTCAGGTTGTTGTCGTTTTAACTGCTCACGACGTACGATCCGGGACGGAAAAACAGAGCAAAAGAAGAAAAGTGGCCTAAAACTGATGAAAAGTTTCGATTTTGGGCTACAAAAATGGTCACAGTGAGCAAGCTCGCTGCCCCCGTCGTAGAGCTCTCAGAGAGATTTACAACGGTATGCTGGGTGCTGCGTAACTCCTTACGGATCAAAAGTTATGGGCATCGAAGCGACGGAGACCTGGTCACAAACCCTACGCCCTCGGTTTGCTAGCCCGGCCTCTACATGAAGCGAAGTTGTCTTGCCCAATGTTCTGTGGGATTTAGTAATAGGGATTTGGTGGATAAAGTATCTTGGCAACCCTAACCAGGGCAAAAAAAATTGAAAAGGGGGTACAACACGAGGACTTCCCAGGGGGTCACCCATGCTAGTGCTACCCTCGCCCAAGCACGCTTAACTTCGGAGTTCTGATGGGATCTGGCGCATTAGTACTGGTATGATCGCACCCGTCATGTTGAGGGCACAATTCCTATATGTTTTAACGGTTCAATGTCCCAACCCTGAGAGATGGCCCATTCAAAAGGCCCAATGGGATTAACGACAACCTAGCCGCTTCAACAACGCAGCATCCTCGCAAGACGTGATATCGACATATTGTAGGGCCCTCTGATGTCCAGCGAGTCAGGTTGTCATCCTTTTAACTGCTCACGACGTACGATCCGGGACGGAAAAATTGAGTAAAAGAACAAAAGTGGCCTGAAACTGATGAAAACGTTCGATTTAGGGCTCTAAAAAGGGGCACATCGAGCAAGCTAGCTGCCCCCGTCGTAGAGCTCTCAGAAAGCTTTGCAACGGTATGCTGTGCGCTGCGTAACTCCTTACGCATCTAAAGTTATTGACACCGGAGCGACGAAGACCTAGTCACAAACCCTACGCCCTCGGTTTGCGGGCTCAGCATCTACGTGAAGCGAAGTTGTCTTGCCCAATGTTCCGTGGGATTCGATAATAGAGATTTGGTGGATAAAGTATCTTGGCAACCCTAACCAGGGCAAAAAAAATTGAAAAGAGGGTGCTACACGAGGACTTCCCAGGGGGTCACCCATCCTAGTACTACTCTCGCCCAAGCACGCTTAACATCGGAGTTCTGATGGGATCCGGTGCATTAGTGCTGGTATGATCGCACCCGTCATGTTGAGGGAACAATTCCTATATTGTTAATGGTTCACAGTGCTAGCCTAGAGAGATGGCCCATTCAAAAGGCCCAATGGGCTTAACGATAACCCATCCGCTTCAACAACGCAGCATCCTCGCAAGACGTGATATCAACACATTGTAGGGCCCAATGATGTAACACGAGTCAGGTTGTCGTCCTTTTAACAGCTCCCGACGTACGATCCGCGATGAAAAAACAGGGCAAAAGAAGAAAAGTGGCCTGAAACAGATGAAAATGTTCGATTTTGGGCTCCCAAATGGGCAAGGCGAGCAAGGTCACTGCCCCCGTCGTAGAGCTCTCAGAGAGCTTTGCAACGGTATGCTGTGCTCCGCGTAACTCCTTACGGATCAAAAGTTATAGGAACCGAAGCGATGGAGACTTGGTCACAATCCCTACGTCCTCGGTTTGAGGGCCCGGCCTCTACGTGAAGCGAAGATGTCTTGCCCAATGTTCCGTGGGATTCGGTAATAGAGATTTGGTGGATAAAGTATCTTGGCAACCCTAACCAGGGCAAAAAAATTGAAAATGGAGTGCAACACGAGGACTTCCCTAGGGGTCACCCATCCTAGTACTACTCTCGCCCAAGCACGCTTAACTTCGGAGTTCTGATGGGATCCGGTGCATTAGTGCTGGTATGATCGCACCCTTCATGTTAAGTGCACAATTCCTATATGTGTTAACGGTTCACAGTGCCAGCCTAGAGAGATGGCCCATTCAAAAGGCCCAATGGGCTTAACGACAACCCATCCGCTTTAACAACGCAGCATCCTCGTAAGACATGATATCGACACAATGTAGGGCCCTATGATGTACCACGAGTCAGGTTGTCGTCCTTTTAACAGCTCACGACGTACGATCCAGGACGGAAAAATAGGGCAAAAGAAGAAAAGTGGCCTGAAACAGATGAAAACGTTCGATTTTGGGCTCCCAAAACGGGCAAAGCGAGCAAGGTCGCTGCCCCTATCGTAGAGCTCTCAGAGAGCTTTGCAACGGTATGTTGTGCTCCGCGTAACTCCTTACGGATCAAAAGTTATGGGCACCGGAGCGACGGAGACCTGGTCACAAACCCTACGTCCTCGGTTTGAGGGCCCGGCCTCTACGTGAAGAAAAGTTGTCTTGCCCAAAGTTCCGTGGGATTCGGTAATAGAGATTTGGTGGATGAAGTATCTTGGCAATCCTAACCAGGGCAAAAAAGTTGAAAAGGGGGTGCAACACGAGGACTTCCCTGGGGGTCACCCATCATAGTACCACTCTCGCCCAAGCACGCTTAACTTCGGAGTTCTGATGGGATCCGGTGCATTAGTGCTGGTATGATCGCACCCGTCATGTTGAGGGCACAATTCCTATATGTGTTAACGGTTCACAGTGCTAGCCTAGAGAGATGGCCCATTCAAAAGGCCCAATGGGCTTAACGACAACCCACCCGCTTCAACAACGCAGCATCCTCGCAAGACGTGATATCAACACATTGTAGGGCCCTATGATGTACCACGAGTCAGGTTGTCGTCCTTTTAAAAGCTCACGACGTACGATCCGGGACGAAAAAACAGGGCAAAAGAAGAAAAGTGGCCTGAAACAGATGAAAACATTCGATTTTTGGCTCCCAAAACGGGCAAAGCGAGCAAGGTCGCTGCCCCCATCGTAGAGCTCTCAGAGAGCTTTGCAACGGTATGCTGTGCGCTGCGTAACTCCTTACGGATGAAAAGTTATGGGCACCGGAGCGACGGAGACCTGGTCACAAACCCTACGTCCTCGGTTTGAGGGCCCGGCCTCTACGTGAAGTGAAGTTGTCTTGCCCAATGTTTCGTGGGATTCGGTAATAGAGATTTGGTGGATGAAGTATCTTGGCAACCCTAACCAGGGCAAAAAAATTGAAACGGGGGTGCAACACAGGTACTTGCATGGGGGTCACCCATCCTAGTACTACTTTCGCCCAAGCACGCTTAACTTCGAAGGTCTGATGGGATCCAGTGCATTAGTACTGGTATGATCGCACCCGTCATGTTGAGGGCACAATTCCTATATGTGTTAATGGTTCACAGTCCCAGCCTAGAGATATGGCCCATTCAAAAGGCCCAATGGGCTTAACGACAACCCATCTGCTTCAACAACGCAGCATCCTCGCAAGACGTGATATTGACACGTTGTAGGGCCCTCTGATGTACCGCGAGTCAGGTTGTCGTCCTTTTAACAACTCACGATGTACGATCCGGGACGGAAAAACAGGGCAAAAGAAGAAAAGTGTCCTGAAACTGATGAAAAAGTTTGATTTTGGGCTCAAAAAATTGGCAAAATGAGCAAGCTCGCTGCCCCCGTCGTGTTAAGGATATAATTCCTATATGTGTTAACGGTTCACAGTCCCAGCCTAGAGAGATGGCCCATTCAAAAGGCCCAATAGGCTTAACGACAACCTATCCGCTTCAACAACGCAGCATCCTCGCAGGACGTGATATCAACATGTTGTAGGGCCCTCTAATGTCCCGCGAGTCAGGTTGTCGTCCTTTTAATAGCTCGCGACATACGATCCGAGACGGAAAAACAGAGCAAAAGAAGAAAAGTGGACTGAAACTGGTGAAAACGTTCGATTTTGGGCTCAAAAAATGGGCACAGCGAGCAAGCTCGCTGCCCACGTCGTAGAGCTCTCAGAGAGCTTTGCAACAGTATGCTGTGCGCCACGTAACTCCTTACGAATCAAAAGTTATTGACACCGAAGCGACGGAGACCTGGTCACAAACCCTACGCCCTCGGTTTGCGGGCCCGGACTCTACGTGATGCGAAGTTATCTTGCCCAATGTTCCGTGGGATTCAGTAATAGAGATTTGGTGGGTAAAGTATCTTGGCACTAGGGCAAAAAAAATTGAAAAGGGGTTGCAACACGAGGACTTCCCAGGGGGTCATCCATCCTAGTACTACTCTCACCCAAGCACGCTTAACTTCGGAGTTCTGATGGGATCCGGTGCATTAGTACTGGTATGATCGAACCCATCATATTGAGGGCACAATTCCTATATGTGTTAACGGTTCACAGTGCCAGCCTAGAGAGATGGCTCATTCAAAAGGCCCAATGGGCTTAACGACAACCCATCCGCTTTAACAACGTAACATCCTCGTAAGACGTGATATCGACACAATGTAGGGCCCTATGATGTACCACGAGTCAGGTTGTCGTCCTTTTAACAGCTCACGACGTACGATCCAGGACAGAAAAACAGGGCAAAAGAAGAAAAGTGGCCTGAAACAGATGAAAACGTTCGATTTTGGGCTCCCAAAACTGGCAAAGCGAGCAACGTCACTACCCCTGTCGTAGAGCTCTCAGAGAGCTTTGCAACGGTATGCTGTGCTCCGCGTAACTCCTTACGGATCAAAAGTTATGGACACCGGAGCGACGGAGACCTGGTCACAAACCCTACGTCCTCGGTTTGAGGGCCCGGCCTCTACGTGAAGTGAAGTTGTCTTGCCTAATGTTTCGTGGGATTCGGTAATAGAGATTTGGTGGATGAAGTATCTTGGCAACCCTAACCAGGGCAAAAAAATTGAAACGGGGGTGCAACACGAGTACTTCCATGGGGGTCACCCATCCTAGTACTACTCTCGCCCAAGCACGCTTAACTTCGGAGGTCTGATGGGATCCAGTGCATTAGTGCTGGTATGATCGCACCCTTCATGTTGAGGGCACAATTCCTATATGTGTTAATGGTTCACAGTCCCAGCCTAGAGATATGGCCCATTCAAAAAGCCCAATGGGCTTAACGACAACCCATCCGCTTCAACAACGCAGCATCCTCGCAAGACGTGATATTGACACGTTGTAGGGCCCTCTGATGTACTGCGAGTCAGGTTGTCGTCCTTTTAACAACTCACGATGTACGATCCGGGACGGAAAAACAGGGCAAAAGAAGAAAAGTGTCCTGAAACTGATGAAAAAGTTCGATTTTGGGCTCCAAAAATTGGCACAATGAGCAAGCTCGCTGCCCCCGTCGTGTTAAGGATATAATTCCTATATGTGTTAACGGTTCACAGTCCCAGCCTAGAGAGATGGCCCATTCAAAAGGCCCAATAGGCTTAACGACAACCCATCCGCTTCAACAACGCAGCATCCTCACAGGACGTGATATCAACACGTTGTAGGGCCCTCTAATGTCCCGCGAGTCAGGTTGTCGTCCTTTTAACAGCTCGCGACATACGATCCGAGATGGAAAAACAGAGCAAAAGAAGAAAAGTGGACTGAAACTAGTGAAAACGTTTGATTTTGGGCTCCAAAAATGGGCACAGCGAGCAAGCTCGCTGCCCACGTCGTAGAGCTCTCAGAGAGCTTTGCAACAATATGCTGTACGCCACGTAACTCCTTACGGATCAAAAGTTATTGGCACCGAAGCGACGGAGACCTGGTCACAAACCCTACGCCCTCGGTTTGCGAGCCCGGACTCTACGTGATACGAAGTTATCTTGCCCAATGTTCCGTGGGATTCAGTAATAGAGATTTGGTGGATAAAGTATCTTGGCACCAGGGCAAAAAAAATTGAAAAGGGGTTGCAACACGAGGACTTCCCAGGGGGTCACCCATCCTAGTACTACTCTCACCCAAGCACGCTTAACTTCGGAGTTCTGATGGGATCCGGTGCATTAGTACTGGTATGATCGCACCCGTCATATTGAGGGCACAATTCCTATATGTGTTAACGGTTCACAGTGCCAGCCTAGAGAGATGGCCCATTTAAATGGCCCAATGGGCTTAACGACAACCCATCCGCTTCAACAACGTAGCATCCTCGCAAGACGTGATATCGACACATTGTAGGGCCCTCTGATGTCCCGTGAGTCAGGTTGTCGTCCTTTTAACAGCTCACGACGTACGATCTGGGACGGAAAAACAGAGCAAAAGAACAAAAATGGCCTGAAACAGATAAAAACGTTCGATTTTGGGCTCCAAAAAGGGGCACAGCGAGCAAACTTGCTGCCCATGTCGTAGAGCTCTCAGAGAGCTTTGCAACGGTATGCTGTGCGCCGCGTAACTCCTTACGGATCAAAAGTTATGGGCACTAGAGCGACGGAGACCTGGTCACAAACCCTACGCCCTCGGTTTGCGGGCTCGGCCTCTACGTGAAGCGAATTTGTCTTGCCCAATGTTCCGTGGGATTCGGTAATAGAGATTTGGTGGATAAAGTATCTTGGCAACCCTAACCAGGGCAAAAAAAATTGAAAATGGGGTGCAACACGAGGACTTCCCAAGGGGTCACCCGTCCTAGTACTACTCTCGCCCAAGCACGCTTAACTTCGGAGTTTTGATGGGATCCGGTGCATTAGTGCTGGTATGATCGCACCCATCATCTTGAGGGCACAATTCCTAAATGTGTTAACGATTCACAGTCCCAGTCTAGAGAGATGGCCCATTCAAAAGGCCCAATGGGCTTAACGACAACCCATCCACTTCAACAACGCAGCATCCTCGCAAGACGTGATATCGGCACGTTGTAGGGCCCTCTGATGTCCCGCGAGTCAGGTTGTCGTCCTTTTAACAGCTCATGACGTACGATCCGAGATGGAAAAACATAGCAAAAGAAGAAAATTGGCCTGAAACTGATGAAAACGTTCGATTTTGGGATCCAAAAAGGGGCACAACAAGCAAGCCGGCTGCCTCTGTTGTGCGCTGCGTAACTCCTTACGGATCAAAAGTTATGGGCACCGGAGCGACGGAGACCTGGTAACAAACCCTACGCCCTCAGTTTGCAGGCCCGGCCTCTACGTGAAGCGAAGTTGTCTTGGCCAATGTTCCGTGGGATTCGATAATAGAGATTTGTTGGATAAAGTGTCTTGGCAACCCTAACCAGGGCAAATAAAATTGAAAAGGGGGTGCAACACGAGGACTTCCCAGGGGCCAATGTTCCGTGGGATTCGTTATGCCCCTTCCTGTCACAATAAGAACAGGTGACGGACTGAGTAGCCGGTGAACTACCTGTGGATTCGCGGGCGGAAGAGGCTGATGGCGCTTTCGTCGGGCAACGGTTATTCCCTGGTCTGTTCTGGCTCTGGCCCAGATTACGACCCTGACTCTGGAATTTCGTCTGCTGACCTGGAGGCTGGTATGGTTTCTTGTTTGGTTGACTCGAACCGGCTCCATCTGGTTTCCTCTTCTCCACTCGAGAAGCAGCAGCAAAGAGAGCAGAATAGGTATCAAAGTCATGAGAAGCCAACTGGTCCTGAATCTCTGGCCTCAATCCAATAGTAAATTTCCACATTCTCGCCTCCGGAGTACAAACCATATATTGAGCATAACGGGACAGTCGATCAAAACGAGCCTCGTACTGGGCCACCGTCATATTACCCTGGGTCAAGTGCATGAACTCCTCGATCCGCCTCTGCCTGGAAACTGCAGGTACATATTTCTCCTTAAATGCCTTAACGAAATTACCCCACAAGCGAGGTGTCTGATCAGTCTCCCACAGTGCCTCTACAGTGTGCTACCAATGCTCGGCATTCCCGTGCAATAGAAATACAGCAAACTCCACTTTCTCTTCATTTGTATAATCAAGTGGCCTGAAAATCTTCTCAATCTCGGACAGCCAAGCCTCTGCTTTCTCATCATCAGCTTCTCCGTAGAATTTAGACGGGCGAAAGTCAAGGAATTCCCTCATTCTGCTATGTCTCCCATGGTTACCCTCATTCCTGTTGTTGATGTTGTTGTTGTTGGCTTCACGAGCATCCTGGCGCTCCATCACACGTGATACACGATCCATGGAATTTTCCATCATATTAAACATAGCTATATCGGGATTAGTCTGATAGGCATCCCCGGTCTCTTGAGGTTCACCGCTCCTATTAGTAGTACGGGTACTAGGGCCAGCCATCTATAGGCACAAATTACGATGTACAATTTATTGAAATATGACAATTAAGAATCTAACGCATATGATATGCAACATAATATAGGTACAATTCTAAAAACATTTAAGGCAGGTATGTGAAACCCCACTTTTCTGCTTATCTCGTTTTACGTGTTATACCTCGTTTTACGTGCATATGACCTATTTATGTGCTATAGGACCTAGAAAGTTATAATTTTGATGTCAATACTCCTAATACGTGCTAAATGTGCATTCATGAAATTTTCATAAAAAACGGGATCATAAATTTTATCGTCGTCTTTTAGTGAATAGTATTTTGGACGCACGTCCGCTAAAATTTTGAAACTGGTCTTTTTAACCCTTCTAGACCTAGTCCACGGACTTTAATAGACCTGTGATTGATAAAAACGGATTTCAAATCGGCTTAGGAATTTATTAGGGTTTTTACACCGACTTTTGCAAAAATTGAGTTTTTAGCCGACTCGGGTAGAATTGTTTGATTTTAAAACTTCTTGTCACCTAAAAATAATCTACTTGAGCTATCTTACGAGTTGCATTTTTGTTTTGAGCAAGGAGATAGCTAAAATGCATTTAAAAGACAAGAAAATGAATTAAAGGACTAAAATACTACTTTGACTTTGCATTTTATTTATTTGACCAAGCCTTTTATTGCATATAGTCCTCAACACACACTAAGCAAAGCACAAAACACACTCCAATTGCACACACAAGGCTGAGAGAAAGAAGGAGAAAAAGAAAGAGAATTTTCAAGGTTTTTCAATCAATTTTTCTTAGAAAAGCTTGGTTTTTGTCCGTAAAACTTCGCACCGACTTGGATTCTTCTTGTTGGGCATGCACTTCACGCATCCCTAGGATTTTATCGCATCAAAGGTGAGAGAAAAATTCTAGATCTCAAAACTTGTCTTTTGCATTTTTGCGTATAAATGAAGATTGAACCGTTAGAATTGTAATATGATGTTAGATTATTGCTCCTTGCATGCTAGGGATCGTTTTATGATAATACTACGAGTTTCTGTCGGATATAGCATAATTTTTATTTTTCGGGTATTTAATTTAGATTAAATTGTTCAAAGTTGATTTAATTTAGTTGCGTTGCTCGAAATCGATTGCCGTCAATTTCTAAATACTTGATAATTACGTGTTAGCGCTGTTGTAATGCCGAATTTTCGATTACATTGCTCGTGGGAAAATCCGGAAAATCCAGCCAAGACATCCTAGGGTTTTAGGGTTATCGGGCATGATTTGGAGGTGTTATGGTGGATTTCTGAGAGGGATAATGTAGTAGGTTGAATGGGTGAGTGATAGAAACTGATTTGGCAATGTTTGGGTTAGTAGAATGTAAGTTATGAATTTTTGAAGTTTAGGTTGTCATTCTTTAATTTCTTGAACGATGCCTTTAGATGATTGGGTTGTGTTTGAGTGTTGAATGGTGAGTTGTTGATGAGTAATTTAGGGTTTAATTGTGTTTATAATGCATGTCCAGTTAGATGGCCTACTTTGTCATCTAACTAAGTTATTGTTGTTTAAATGACAATTGATGCTATCAATGATGTATAATTGATGATTGATTGATGATTGATTGATGATTGATGATGATTATGGAGTCTTGGTATGTGTGTGCCACCTCTCGGGCAGCGTTGGGCTGTCGGGTTGATAACGGCATGACTGCCATAGGCTACCCCCAGCTCGCATGACGGAGGTGTCATGGAGGGAGGGGCTAGTGAGGTACCTCGGGTGCGTGAGTAATGGGGAGTTATAAGAAGAATGGTTGAGATCGTGATGGCGTTTGGAGCTACACCAAATAGAGTATCCTTTATTGATTGGTTATATAGTTATGTGATGATAGTATTATTTATGTTATTGTGTGTTTACTGACTCAAAGGATTATTCCAAGGAGTTTAGTAGACCTTGCTCGAGATCTATTGGATCCTCACTGGGCTTATTTATATAAGCTCACTCTCTATTATTGCATGCTTACAGGTGTTGCAGAGCCGATTTACGGGTACGTGCCTCCTGAGGAGGAAAATGTGCCTTTCGTGGATGAGTCATATGTCCCTGAGTCTTATCCATGATTCTATGTTGTTTAATGTCATGTACATTAGCTTAATAGACTTTTATATGCTTTATGGTTCTTATTGTAATAGATGTTGAAAAGATGATGATCCAAATGATGTTAACTTAGTGGCTTTCTTTTGTCTATGGTTAAGTTGTTAGATGGGTCTCAACTTATTTTTGAAATGTATGATAAGGTTGAGGTATTGTATGTTATGTTGGAACGGAGGCAGATAACGAAGATTGATTATTGTATATTACGGTTATGTTGTGTGTTGTTATGCTGCTGAGAAGCTGTTGTTTGTATGGTTATGGAATTGGATGTTTAATGTTATTAATGAGGTTGGTTTAGAGCCTCGGTAATCTATTTACTGTCGTTATACTACCGAAATTCCGTTGCGTCCTGACTGATTGTAGGTGGGGTCGAGTTGGGGCGTGACATTTAAGTGGTATCAGAGCGCATGTTAGTTGTTAGCCGGGGTATTCTCGGAATGTGGGTAATGGTCTTAGCATGAAATATGTATGAAAAGAAAGAAAAGTGAATTATGTATTGATATGACTAAATGATTAAGTGATTATGTGATTTAAGTGCTTATGTGATTATGTGATCAATTTGCTTCTGTGATTGAAGCTTATGTGATCTATGTGCTTTATATGAGTTTGTTGTTTATGTGTTAAAAGTTGTATATAACCTGTTTACGTGCTATAACCTGTGCTAACTCTTTGATTAGTACGATTGCCGGTAGACCGAGGACTCGTGGTAGGCCCGAGATTGTAGATGAGGTTCCTGGTAATGTGGCACAGGGCAGTGATAGGGGTGATGACAGGTTAGGGGCAGCAATGGATCGGATTGCAGATTTGATGGCTGGACAGGCCCAGTTGTTAGCGGGTCAGGCTGCTCAGACTCAGGCGTTGCAGGCTCAGATACAGAATGTACAGGGTGGTAATCACAATCGAGGTACTATGAAGGAGTTTCTGGGGTACTATCCTCCTAGATTTCAGGGAGAGCCTGATGATAGGAAGGCCGAGTCGTGGATTAGTAAGTTAGAGAAAATTTTTGATCCTCTCGGGTACACTGATGAGAGGAAGGTGACTTGTGCTGTCTATTTGCTTGATGATGAGGCAGAGGAATGGTGGCGCACTGTGAGAGCCAGTTGGGAGACCCGGGGTGTTCCGTATGTTTGGGATACCTTTCTGACTGCTTTTAGGGATAAGTATGTCCCGAGGGTTGCACGGGAGAGGAGAGAGGCTGAGTTCCTGTCTTTGGTTCAGGGGGATTCTTCTGTGGCTCAGTATGAGACTACATTCACTAGGTTGTCCCGGTATGCACCGGAGTTTGTAGCTGTGGAGGAGAGGAAGACCCGTAGATTTATGTTGGGATTGAGGCCCGAGATTCAGGATGCAATGGCTCTGAATCGCTATGATATCTTCACTGAGGCTTTTGATGCAGCTTCTAGGTTAGAGAAGAGGAAAGGGGATCAGATCGTCTCCAGTCAGCCTAGTAAAAGGCCGTATCAGCCATAGGGCCAGCATGTTATATATAGGCCTCCAGTACAGCAGGTTGTCTACAGGCCACCAGCCCAGCAGGGTTCTTATAGGCCACAGGGTCAGCAGAGTTACTATCGGCCTCAATTTCAGCAGGGGCCATATCAGGTTCAGACTCAGTATAGGCCAGCCCAGTCTCAGGGTCAATACAGGCCTAGTGTGGTGAGACCTCAGCAGCAGGCTGTATCAGCTGCTTCTTCAGCTTCTGGTTCTTCTAGGGGCAGTGTTAGTGCCACATCATCACAGTGTAATTACTGCAAGCGCCCAGGGCATGTGGAGTCCGACTGCAGGGTAAAGGCAAGGACATGTTTGGGTTGTGGTAGCAACGAGCATAGGGCGAAGGATTGCCCTAGATATGCGAGGATTGAGGGTCGGGCAGCGACTCAGGGTAGGCCTACGGGCAGTGTACCACAGCAGCAGCGGGTTCAGGCTCGGGCTTATGCAGTTGATATGGAAGAGATGCCTGAGGAGACTGCAGTGGTGGAAGGTAACTTCCTTATACTTGATCAACTTGTTAAAGTGTTGATTGATTCTGGTGCTACGCATTCTTTCATTACTCCTGCTTGTGTGCAACGTGTTAAATTGCAACCTGAAAGATTGCCTTATGTGGTTGAGATTAGTACCTCTTTGACTGATAAGTATGTTACTGGCTTAGTATGTAAGGATTGTATAATACATGTTAAGGGGCATAATTTTCCTTCGGACCTTATTTTATTTCCTATCCGGGGGTATGATGTTATTCTGGGTATGGATTGGCTTTCTAAGTATGATGCCCAGTTGAACTGTAGAACCAAGGTAGTACAGTTTCGTTTGCCGGATCAGCCAGTAGTAGAGGTAGCGGGTAACCGGGGTGCTAAGACGAGTTTTGTTATCTCAGCAACTAAAGCCGTTAAGTTGGTGAGTAAGGGGTGTTCGGGTTATCTAGCTTATTTGATCAACAAGCCATCTGATAAGCTACAGCTAGAAGAAGTCCCTATTATCCGAGAATATCCTAATTTATTTCCCGAGGAGTTGCCAGGGTTGCCGCCAGAGAGGGATATAGAGTTTGTGATTAATCTTGTTCCCGGTACTCAACCTATTTCTAAATCGGCGTACCGGATGGCACCAGCCGAGTTGAAGGAGTTAAAGACGTAGTTACAGGAGTTATTGAAGAAAGGATTCATTCAGCAGAGTTCTTCACCTTGGGGAGCTCCTGTTTTATTTGTGAAGAAGAAGGATGGTACTTTGAGATTGTGTGTGAGGCCTGACCCTGAATAACGTGTATTACCTCAATTTGCGTGCCATAGACCAAGAATGATATGACTGACCTAGAATTGTGTGCCCTAATCCTCGATATACGTGTGATACCTAGATAAACGTGCCATGACCTTAATTTACATGCAAGACCTCAATTTGTGTGTGTCTCTTCATTTCATGTGCATTAACCTTGAACTACGTGCCTTAACCTAGGTTTAAGAGGCGTACCTTAATTTACGTGCATTGCATTGGATTACGTGTCGTGCATTGGTCTACGTGCATTGACCTAGGGTTGCGTGCGTTAGCATTAGAATTTGTGCATTAGACTTGAAGTACGTGCCTTAGTCTAGAAGTTCGTGTCTTACCTCGTAGTTCGTGTTTACCTCGTGTTTCGTGCCCCGTATTGATTTTGGTGCGTGCCTCGTAGTGCGTACCCTAGACCTAGGAATCCGTGCCACCACGTTAATCAAGAAAGCATCCTACACAAAGCACTAAACTATAAAATAATCCTAATTCAAATCTCTACAAAATCCACTAACAATAAACAATTCAATCTACACAAACACCTAAACATTCTTTATTCTTTATTCTCACCCAAAACCAATGCACCTCAAATTTCACCCTTATTATAATCCATAATATATTAAATAGAGTCTGAAATTTCAGCAATTTGCAAGCCCTTGGCTGACCACTAAGTGCATTTAGTCTAGCATTGCATAATTTATTCATAATCCTAGACAAACTATGACAAAACACTTACACAATGCATAAAAAAGTGCTCAATTCTCCTCAAATTTCCACAATTTTCGACCAACCCTTGCATGCCCATGCTAAAAATTTTAAATTCCACCTTGAAGACACAAAAATCTAATTCACCAAGCTCAAGGCTGAACATGCTCATCAAATATTGCAAAAGGCTTTATTCCTTGTCATATTTTTGTCACATTCTCTCATTTCCTTCAACTTCTCTCACTTCTCTCTCATTTCCTCTCTCCATTTCTTTTCTTGGCTGAGTTCTCTATCTCCTTGGCTTGTCTTCTTCATAACTTAGCTAAGCCAATTCAAGCAATCATCAAGAAAGTCGAGCAAACAAGCTAGAGTTCGAAAATAACTCATGCATGTGCATTGAAGCTTCATTTTCGGCCTAGGTGAGTTATTAAGCTTCCATTTCTTTTCTTCAAGTTATAACTACATGCATGCACTAAGAGATTGATCATTAAGCTAGGAAAAATAGAGAAAATCTAGTTGGAATCTCGGCTAAGCAAGAAGAAGAAGAGATTTGAAGCTTCAACAAGTTTTTGTGCATCTTTGTGGTTGATTGCTAAGGTGAGGGTTAAAACCTTTTGAAAACTCTTCAAAATTTCACATGCATGCTCATAAATGTGTGTATTTGCTTCTGCACTTGAGATATATGGTCGTTCATAAGTTTAAATAACCATGCATGGCAAGATCTTGGCTTGAAAATGATGATAGGTGAAGTCGAAATGGATGACAGCTCTCTGACCAGTCTGTTCGAGGTAAGTTTAGCTAAGAAAATGATGTTGAAAATGCTTGAAAATTGGTGGGTGACTAGTTTGGACAGTTTTGAACATTTTTCCCAGAAATAGGCCGAAGCTAATTTGATTCTAAGGTCCTCAAAATGGCAAATCATTAAAATGTGACCAAATCTGGAAATCTGGAAAAATGAATCAGGTTTTGGCAGATGCACTGACCTTGTGGAACGAACCATATTTTACTTATTAAATTTTGTCCAAAATGCGTGAAATTTGGTGTGCTGCTATAATTTTCAGTTCTGGACAATTTTGTCAGAAATGGACCAAAGCTAAAACTGACTCTAAGGACCTCAAAAACGTCAATTTCTGAAAAGTGTACAAATCTGGACAGTTTTGTGCTACCTCACTGTTTCGGCTATAACTAATGATTCTGAACTCCAATTGATGCAAGGTTTGTTTCTGATTTTAGTTAACTCTTAAGCTTTAATTTGACATCTTATTTACTGAATTTTTGAGATTGTTTGATTATCCTATTGATTGTGAGAAAACAGCCTATTGCAGTAAAGGTTTTATTTAGCCATATGCTTGGAAATTTGTTGTGACCTCTCTTGTGACACTAATTGTGTGGAAATGTGGTGTTGGGATGTTATGTGGACTGTTGTGAGCACTTGAGGATGTTGAATTAAATGATGCAAGACTTGATAATGATCTTGAGTGGACTTAGGGTTTTAATCACTTGATTAAGTATGAAATGGGAACCCTAATGACTCGATAGTCTTAATAGGTGTTGATCAATTGGATATTGTGTTGGAATCATATGCTTAGTGGGCTGCCCGTAAATGTTTTATAACTTCAAAAGTGATCTTGACCATCGCATGTTGACAAATAAGCTTTTCTCGCATTTGAACCCTTGTTGATATCACTGCATGTTGAGTAATCTTATCACTTGATTGCGTGGACTTTTAATGAGTTATATGGCCTGTTTTACATGTGTTACATGGCTGCCCGTTTAATTTCCATATAACTCTATATGCCTTTCAAGTGAAATTTCCTGTCTTATCGTGTCCTGCCTGTTTATCTGTCAATGTGAAATCTTATGACTGTCCGGAGGCAACCTACTTTGTTGTCCTCCTTCTGTGATATATATTACTTTTCATAAATGTGCATTGCATACAAGGTTGCAACCTTTCCCGTCGGCATGGTAGTGATCACGCACGCCGGGCGGCATCAGGCTTGCCGGTGTTACCGTGACCTCCATAGTCCCATTCCCTCTCTCACTTGGGGGCTAGACTTCCTCGGAGAGTTGGGTTGTAGGATTTTGGGGTACATCCGGAGTACACCCACCTGGTGTGTTTGGGGGATGATTTGAAGTCGGCCGCAACAACTGATCCTGGATCTGATCTGAGAGCAAAAGCTCACCGTCTCCTTTTTATTATGTGCATAAGTACTCCCGCTTGGATCCTAGAGAACCTCGGGGAGGAAAGACCGGTATTCCTGTTTCTGTATTTGTATTTATGTACTTGTATTTCTGTTGTATTCATGTTTGAAAAAGGGATTTTCATAAGTTTAACCGGAAAATGAGTTTCAAAACTTATTTCTCGTTCCCCCTCGCTGAGTTCATAAGGACTCACCCTCTTTTATCATTTCAGGTGAAGAAGAACAGGTACAGGAACCCGAGCTCAATGTACCTAATGATGAACCCCTGGAGTGATTGTCTGTTATTGTTGTTTTGCTTGAACGTGACTACTTGTGAACTTTTGTTACTTGAAGACTATTTCCCTTACGTTATTTGTTGTTTGTGATGTAATAGACCCCCGTTGTAATTTGGGGTCTAATTTTGGTTTGTACTTATATTAAGTAGACAGATACTAGACATACTATGATCGTTTTTGCTTTTGCTATCATTAGTCTGTCATAGGTTATGACGCTAGTTATGGAATAGGCAAATGAACTTATCCAATCTCAACAGGTACTCGCTAATAAGCTAAGATCAACAGGTATATTTTGAAACGAGGATAAATGGACAAACGAGACATAGTATCATGCTAGGTTATAAATCAAACGGGACGTCGAAATAACCAATAGGCAATTCAATTGATGACAAAATAGTAAACTCTAGTCGGGAATGAACTTGAATTGAAAGTTTTAAGGCTGTTAGAAAATTTAGGTCAAACAAAGAGCCCAATTACAGCCGTTATGCTGCCGGATTTCTGAAAAATTTTAGAGTCTAGAATAAAACGTTAAGTGTTAAACCTCCTAGAATGATTAAGAATGTGAAAGGACTTGAATGTTTAGATCACACCCTAGTCTAACCTTTACAGGCCGGGTTGGGGCGTGACACCTTAGAAGAATGGTATCAGAGCTTAGTTTAGTAACTAGGCGTTAGTCGGGTTCAACTCTCGGACCATGGGTAGAAGCCCTAAGGTAATTATGATGTCTTGTTTATATGTGTTAATGTGTGCTAATGTGCTTTAATTGCTTTGAGAATTGAATACTATGTGCCTTTGTGGACTATATGTATTATGTGTCATGCACACCGACACGTTAATGCCCTCAATAATGCATGCATGCTTTTATACTCCTTCCTTGATACATGTGCATGTTATATAACCATGAATGACTGTTTATACACATAGATAGTTTGGATTAGGACTTTCAGGGAAGTGAATTTGTGCAGGACGAACGAAAGGCTCGGTTAGAGATTTCTCGCATCTTCACAGGTGCTCAATGGATCATATATCTTATTGGATATGCATATATATATAAAATGCGTAGCACATGTATAATTGTTGAGGTAAAATTATCTCTTTATCTTTGGAATACACATACCTGTGATTAAGTTATCAATTTTATAGCTATAAAGTTCTTAATTCCGTCAAACCGTTCTTCTAATTGTGGTTTAAGAATAAATGTTAATGACATACAACTTTCCTTAGATATAAGAATATACTATTGGAGATGTGGAGTAGTATATATATGTTCACATGCTTATAGTGGAAGTTTGACTTAGGAGTTGCTTTTGAATCAAATTCTTGTATCTTAAAATGGTATAATAGACTAATTATATGATTGAATCCTTATTTGATTGGAATTAAGCATCATTGAACCTAATAAGGTGTATATTAACGAGTTTCAAGTTCACTCAATAGTAAGATCGTGACCTAGAAATTAAGAGGTGAATTCGTGAAAGTTGATGATAGTTACTTTTAGGGGTTAGATTATTAAGACATAGTGTATTTGAGTGACTTAACAATGGGTAACCTCAAGGCATGTAGGAAACTTTGGAGACTGAGTTTAACCAGGTTGATGATTGTTTAGTATAACAAGGTATGGTGATGTTGGAATCAAGGAATTCACGTAGCTAGAACTTGTGTTCGGAAGACTACACCTAAAATATTGGGTCAAATAGAAGTGTAAGGAATTGAATTATGCATTAGATGACTAACGTTACTAAAGGTCCTAAGTTGGATATTTGTGATATGAAGAAACATGGTATTAGTTTGGTGCCCCTCGAATTTAGTTGTAATTATGCAAAATAAGTCATTCTATGCACTCATTGTTTGAATAGCCTAAAGGATGTTAGAAAGCATGTATCCCTAAGTAATACCGATGGACCTAGTATATAAACCATGGAAATGAGATTAAAGCATCCGACTGCAAGGTTGAGTCGTTAGGGTATGACTAGTAATCCTAAATAGCTAATAGTAAGTATACATGATGATTCGTGGTAAAGCCTAGAAACTAGCAGTTGATAGACTTCGAATTGTGGTTGCTGAATAGAGGGTGAATCTTGTAGTGATAGTTATATGAGTGGCTAATTACTCTTGAAATTCTATTAGGTTATATTGAAGGATGTTTCGTGGTCATAATTCTTATATTGATATAGCCTTGAAGTTATTTCGTGTAACAAGCTATTTGAATTAGTATGATAAGTATCTTAAGAGTTAGATCATTTCGGCACCCATTTATAATCCTAAGATTGTTGTTGTACGGCCGGTAACCTAGTGGAGCATTGATATTCTTATATGGCTATAGCCCTAACTTAGTAACACTAATGTTGAAAATATATTAGCGAGTATTAAGTGTTCGAAGGAATGACTAGGTCGCTAAGTGAGTGGGACCATTGTCTTCTTGAGTATTACGTAACCTTGGATTGAGGTGAGTGAAATTTATTTGAGGTTGAAACTATTCGTCTTAGGAGTTTTGTATAAGATTAAAAGAAATTCTAAAGCTTCGTGACTTGAAGATAGAGATTAGAATAAGGAAATAAATTGTGAATTGCAAGTCGATGAAATTTACATGTAAGAGTTGAACTAGTGCAACATGATTAGTTACCCATGCAATTTTGGTGGCAATTTGTTTGTGGTACTTAATAGACCTTAGAGTTTGAGTTTAACGAATCTCAACGGTCTTTCTCCTTGATTACGAGCGTGAAAGTTAGCGAAGCTGGTAAAGAATGTCAGTGAATAGGAGCCTATAACCGGGAGACTAGTCATTAGAAGAGTTGCTAATCTAATACCTACGAGATAAGGACTATGATACTATCAATAGATGATGACTTGAGATGGATCAATTTGTTTGGTGAGTTCTTCTTAAAGATAGGGTCATGTTGTGGAAATGATCCATGACTTGTTGATGTCCTATGTGTTAACAATTTTGGAAGCTAGTTGATAGGATATGTAAATCGGATATAGACCTATCATCTTGAAATTAGCGCATGTCACCATAGGATCAGGGAATTATTGTGATATTGCTTTTGAGGTATGAATGTGAGATTGATACAACATGAGTCATGATTTTGGAGTTATAGTTATATAGTCTGAATACCGATGCAGCGTTGATGACTATGTATGGAGATTCTAACCTTAGTTAATAAACTTGACCTTAAGATCAAATGGAGAATAGAATCATTCAAAGGAAAGAACTGTAAATGTAGGGGTCCCACCGAACTAAATGATTGGAGAAACATAGGAAGTGAATTGGTTGTGATAAGAGATCACCAAACACGGGACGAACCAAAGTAGGACGAATAACAAGGGTCAGAATCCATTTAAATGACCTCAATAGGAAAGAATGAATTTCGGGACGAAATTATTTTAAGGAGGGGAGGATGTGAGGCCCGACCCTGAATAACGTGTATTACCTCGATTTGCGTGCCATAGACCAAGAATGATATGACTGACCTAGAATTGTGTGCCCTAATCCTCGATATATGTGCGATACCTAGATAAACGTGCCATGACCTTAATTTACATGCAAGACCTCAATTTGCGTGTGTCTCTTCATTTCGTGTGCATTAACCTTGAACTACGTGCCTTAACCTAGGTTTAAGAGGCGTACCTTAATTTACGTGCATTGCATTGGATTACGTGTCATGCATTGGTCTACGTGCATTGACCTAGGGTTGCGTGCGTTAGCATTAGAATTTGTGCATTAGACTTGAAGTACGTGCCTTAGTCTAGAAGTTCGTGTCTTACCTCGTAGTTCGTGTTTACCTTGTGTTTCGTGCCCTGTATTGATTTCGGTGCGTGCCTCGAAATGCGTACCCTAGACCTAGGAATCCGTGCCACCACGTTAATCAAGAAAGCATCCTACACAAAGCACTAAACTATAAAATAATCCTAATTCAAATCTCTACAAAATCCACTAACAATAAACAATTCAATCTACACAAACACCTAAACATTCTTTATTCTTTATTCTCACCCAAAACCAATGCACCTCAAATTTCACCCTTATTATAATCCATAATATATTAAATAGAGTCTGAAATTTCAGCAATTTGCAAGCCCTTGGCTGACCACTAAGTGCATTTAGTCTAGTATTGCATAATTTATTCATAATCCTAGACAAACTATGACAAAACACTTACACAATGCATAAAAAATTGCTCAATTCTCCTCAAATTTCCACAATTTTCGACAAACCCTTGCATGCCCATGCTAAACATTTTAAATTCCACCTTGAAGACACAAAAATCTGATTCACCAAGCTCAAGGCTGAACATGCTCATCAAAAATTGCAAAAGGCTTTATTCCTTGTCATATTTTTGTCACATTCTCTCATTTCCTTCAACTTCTCTCACTTCTCTCTCATTTCCTCTCTCCATTTCGGTTCTTGGCTGAGTTCTCTATCTCCTTGGCTTGTCTTCTTCATAACTTAGCTAAGCCAATTCAAGCAATCATCAAGAAAGTCGAGCAAACAAGCTAGAGTTCGAAAATAACTCATGCATGTGCATTGAAGCTTCATTTTCGGCCTAGGTGAGTTATTAAGCTTCCATTTCTTTTCTTCAAGTTCTAACTACATGCATGCACTAAGAGATTGATCATTAAGCTAGGAAAAATAGAGAAAAGCTAGTTGGAATCTCGGCTAAGCAAGAAGAAGAAGAGATTTGAAGCTTCAACAAGTTTTTGTGCATCTTTGTGGTTGATTGCTAAGGTGAGGGTTAAAACCTTTTGAAAACTCTTCAAAATTTCACATGCATGCTCATAAATGTGTGTATTTGCTTCTGTACTTGAGATATATGGTCGTTCATAAGCTTAAATAACCATGCATGGCAAGATCTTGGCTTGAAAATGATGCTAGGTGAAGTCGAAATGGATGACAGCTCTCTGACCAGTCTGTTCGAGGTACGTTTAGCTAAGCAATTGATGTTGAAAATGCTTGAAAATTGGTGGGTGACTAGTTTGGACAGTTTTGAACATTTTTCCCAGAAATAGGCCGAAGCTAATTTTGATTCTAAAGTCCTAAAAATGGCAAATCATTAAAATGTGACCAAATCTGGAAATCTGGAAAAATGAATCAGGTTTTGGCAGATGCACTGACCTTGTGGAACGAACCATATTTTACTTAGTAAATTTTGTCCAAAATGCGTGAAATTTGGTGTGCTGCTAGAATTTTCAGTTCTGGACAATTTTTTCAGAAATGGACCAAAGCTAAAACTGACTCTAAGGACCTCAAAAACGTCAATTTCTGAAAAGTGTACAAATCTGGACAGTTTTGTGCTACCTCACTGTTTCGGCTATAACTAATGATTCTGAACTCCAATTGATGCAAGGTTTGTTTCTGATTTTAGTTAACTCTTAAGCTTTAATTTGACATCTTATTTACTGAATTTTTGAGATTGTTTGATTATCCTATTGATTGTGAGAAAACAGCCTATTGCAGTAAAGGTTTTATTTAGCCATATGCTTGGAAATTTGTTGTGACCTCTCTTGTGACACTAATTGTGTGGAAATGTGGTGTTGGGATGTTATGTGGACTGTTGTGAGCACTTGAGGATGTTGAATTAAATGATGCAAGACTTGATAATGATCTTGAGTGGACTTAGGGTTTTAATCACTTGATTAAGCATGAAATGGGAACCCTAATGACTCGATAGTCTTAATAGGTGTTGATCAATTGGATATTGTGTTGGAATCATATGCTTAGTGGGCTGCCCGTAAATGTTTTATAACTTCAAAAGTGATCTTGACCATCGCATGTTGACAAATAAGCTTTTCTCGCATTTGAACCCTTGTTGATATCACTGCATGTTGAGTAATCTTATCACTTGATTGCGTGGACTTTTAATGAGTTATATGGCCTGTTTTACATGTGTTACATGGCTGCCCGTTTAATTTCCATATAACTCTATATGCCTTTCAAGTGAAATTTCCTGTCTTATCGTGTCCTGCCTGTTTATCTGTCAATGTGAAATCTTATGACTGTCCGGAGGCAACCTACTTTGTTGTCCTCCTTCTGTGATATATATTACTTGTCATAAATGTGCAATGCATACAAGGTTGCAACCTTTCCTGTCGGCATGGTAGTGATCACGCACGCCGGGCGGCATCAGGCTTGCCGGTGTTACCGTGACCTCCATGGTCCCATTCCCTCTTTCGCTTGGGGGCTAGACTTTCTCGGAGAGTTGGGTCATAGGATTTTGGGGTACATCCGGAGTACACCCACCTGGTGTGTTTGGGGGATGATTTGAAGTCGGCCGCAACAATTGATCCTGGATCTGATCTGAGAGCAAAAGCTCACCGTCTCCTTTTTATTATGTGCATAAGTACTCCCGCTTGGATCCTAGAGAACCTCGGGGAGGAAAGACCGGTATTCCTGTTTCTGTATTTGTATTTCTGTACTTGTATTTCTGTTGTATTCATGTTTGAAAAATGGATTTTCATAAGTTTAACCGGAAAATGAGTTTCAAAACTTATTTCTCGTTCCCCCTCGCTGAGTTCATAAGGACTCACCCTCTTTTATCATTTCAGGTGAAGAAGAACAGGTACAGGAACCCGAGCTCAATGTACCTAATGATGAACCCCTGGAGTGATTGTCTGTTATTGTTGTTTTGCTTGAACGTGAATACTTGTGAACTTTTGTTACTTGAAGACTATTTCCCTTACGTTATTTGTTGTTTGTGATGTAATAGACCCTCGTTGTAATTTGGGGTCTAATTTTGGTTTGTACTTATATTAAGTAGACTGATACTAGACATACTATGATTGTTTTTGCTTTTGCTATCATTAGTCTGTCATAGGTTATGACGCTAGTTATGGAATAGGCAAATGAACTTATCCAATCTCAACAGGTACTCGCTAATAAGCTAAGATCAACGGGTATATTTTGAAACGAGGATAAATGGACAAACGAGACATAGTATCATGCTAGGTTATAAATCAAACGGGACGTCGAAATAACCAATAGGCAATTCAATTGATGACAAAATAGTAAACTCTAGTCGGGAATGAACTTGAATTGAAAGTTTTAAGGCTGTTAGAAAATTTAGGTTTAACAAAGAGCCCAATTACAGTCGTTATGCTGCCGGATTTCTGAAAAATTTTAGAGTCTAGAATAAAACGTTAAGTGTTAAACCTCCTAGAATGATTAAGAATGTGAAAGGACTTGAATGTTTAGATCACACCCTAGTCTAACCTATACAGGCCGGGTTGGGGCGTGACATTGTGTATTGATTACCGTGGTTTGAATCAGGTGACCATCAAGAATAAATATCCTTTGCCACTGATTGATGAGTTGTTTGATCAACTTCAGGGAGCCAAAGTCTATTCTAAATTTGATTTGAGGCAGGGGTATTATCAGCTTCGGATTCATACGGAGGATGTTCCGAAGTCTGCCTTCAGGACTCGGTACAGGCATTATGAGTTTGTTGTTATGCCCTTTGGTTTGACTAATGCACTGGCAGCATTCATGGATTTGATGCATCGAGTCTTTCAGCCTACTTGGACCAGTTCGTGGTGATTTTTATTGATGATATCTTGGTCTATTCTAAATATGAATCGGAGCACGAGCAATATCTACGGCTTGTATTAGAGAAGCTGCAGGAGCATCAGTTGTTTGCCAAGTTCAGCAAATGTGAATTTTGGCTGCAACGGATTTCTTTTCTTGGCCATGTTATTACACAGAGCGGTATTTCTGTAGATCCCACTAAGATTGAATCGGTGATATCTTGGAAGCGGCCAGAGAGTGTTTCTGATGTCCGTAGCTTTCTTGGCTTGGTGGGTTATTACCGTAGGTTTGTCAAGGACTTCTCGAAGATTGCGGGGCCACTATCTAAGTTGACTCAGAAATGGACTATCTTTAATTGGGATGAGAAGTGTGAGAGTGGGTTTCAGGACTTGAAAAAGAGGTTGACTACCGCTCCAGTACTTGCTCTACCAGAGGGGACCGATAATATGGTCATTTACAGTGATGCATCCAAGGAGGGCTTGGGCTGTGTTCTTATGCAGGATGGCCGAGTTATTGCCTATGCTTCTCGAAAGTTGAAGCCTTATGAAGAAAACTATCCGACTCATGATCTTGAGTTGGCAGCAGTTGTCTTTGCACTCAAGAAGTGGCGTCATTATCTGTGGGGAAGTAAGTTTGAAATTTTCACTGATCATAAGAGTCTGAAGTACTTGTTCTCACAGAAGGAGTTGAATATGCGCCAGCGGAGGTGGATGGAGCTTCTTGGAGATTATAATTGTTCTATCAATTATCTGCCTGGAAAGGCAAATGTTATGGCAGATGCTCTCAGCCGGAAGGCTAGTATTTCTTGTTTGGCTGTCAAGAAGTGGGAGGTTCTTGAGGAGTTTAGTTATTGGAGACCAGAGTTGACTCAGGTTGGGGTGATGTGTTCACATCTCCGTATTCAGCCTTTATTATTGTCTCAGATCAGGGAAGCTCAGCAACTTGATGTTAAACTTCAGAAGATCAAGGATCAGATCGCTGATGATCAGTCTGACTTTAAACTGCATGAGGATGGTATTCTTCGGTTTCGGAACAGGGTTTGTGTTCCCGATGAGCCGAGTTTGAGGCGAGGTATTCTAGAGGAAGCTCATAATTCTAAATATACTATTCATCCCGGTGGAACTAAGATGTATCGGGATTTGAAGCAACATTACTGGTGGAACAACATGAAGAGGGAGGTTGCTCAGTTTGTATCTAGATGTTTGACTTGTCAGAGAGTGAAAGTCGAGCATCAACGACCTGCAGGTTTACTTCAGCCGTTGGCTATACCAGAGTGGAAATGGGAGCATATTACGATGGACTTCGTCACTGGGTTGCCTAGAACACCAAGGGGTAATGATGCAGTTTGGGTTGTCGTGGATCATTTGACGAAGACAGCTCATTTTATTGCAATGAGGATGGGAGATGAGGTTACAAAGCTGACGGATCTCTATATGGATCAGATTGTTAGACTTCACGGGATTCCGTCTAGTATTGTCTCAGATCGAGATCCTCGATTTACTTCTCGCTTGTGGGAGAAACTTCAGGAGACTTTGGGTACTCAGTTGAACTTCAGTACCGCGTATCATCCACAGACCGACGGTCAGTATGAGCGGACTATTCAGATTCTGGAAGATATGCTTAGGGCTTGTGTTCTGGACTTCGGGAAGAACTGGGAGAAACATCTACCACTTGCCGAGTTTGCCTATAACAATAGTTATCAAGCTACTATTGGAATGGCACCTTTTGCAGCTCTTTACGGTCGTAAGTGCCGTTCACCTTTATATTAGGACGAGGTAGGAGAGATGAAGACTATTGATCCGACTATTATGCCAGAACTTCTTGAGAAGATTGAAAATGTTCAGTTGATCAGGCAGAGAATGCTTACGGCGTAGAGTAGATTCAAGAGTTATGCTGATAAGCGTCGTCGGGATTTGGAGTTTGCAGTCGGAGATCGGGTTTTCTTGAGATTGTCTCCTCGTAAGGGGTTTACTCGTTATGGTAAAGGTGGAAAGCTGAGTCCGAGATTTGTTGGGCCGTTTGAGATTACTGGTAGGGTTGGTAAGTTGGCATATCGGTTGGCTTTACCGGAGAACTTCTCTAATGTCCACGATGTGTTTCACGTGTCTAATTTGCGGAAATATAATTCTGATCCTTCTCATATTCTTGAGCCAGAGCCGTTACAGCTTCAAGAGAACTTGACTTATGACGAGCGTCCGATTCGTATATTAGATCAGATGGACCGAGAGTTGAGGTCGAAGAGGATTCCGATGGTAAAGGTGTTGTGGAAGCATCACGACATTGAGGAAGCTACGTGGGAGAGACGAGATCAGATGCAGCAGCAATACCCAGATCTATTCCGTACATCAAGTAAGAATTTCGAGGACGAAATTTCTATAAGGGGGGGAGAATGTGAAACCCCAATTTTTTGCTTATCTCGTTTTACGTGCTATACCTAGTTTTACGTGCATATGACCTGTTTATGTGCTATAGGACCTAGAAAGTTATAATTTTGATGCCAATACTCCTAATACGTGCTAAATGTGCATTCATGAAATTTTCATCAAAGACGGAATCAGAAATTTTATCGTCGTCTTTTAGTGAATAGTATTTTGGACGCACGTCCGCTAAAATTATGAAACTGGTCTTTTTAACCCTTCTAGACCTAGTCCACGGACTTTAATAGACCTATGATTGATAAAAACGGATTTCAAATCGGCTTAGGAATTTATTAGGGTTTTTACACCGACTTTTGCAAAAATCGAGTTTTAAGCCGACTCGGGTAGAATTGTTTGATTTTAAAACTTCTTGTCACCTAAAAATAATCTACTTGAGCTATCTTACGAGTTGCATTTTTGTTTTGAGCAAGGAGATAGCTAAAATGCATTTAAAAGACAAGAAAATGAATTAAAGGACTAAAATACTACTTTGACTTTGCATTTTATTTATTTGACCAAGCCTTTTATTGCATATAGTCCTCAACACACACTAAGAAAAGCACAAAACACACTCCAATTGCACACACAAGGCTGAGAGAAAGAAGGAGAAAAAGAAAGAGAATTTTCAAGGTTTTTCAATCAATTTTTCTTAGAAAAGCTTGGTTTTTGTCCGTAAAACTTCGCACCGACTTGGATTCTACTTGTTGGGCATGCACTTCACGCATCCCTAGGATTTTATCGCATCAAAGGTGAGAGAAAAATTCTAGATCTCAAAACTTGTCTTTTGCATTTTTGCGTATAAATGAAGATTGAACCGTTAGAATTGTAATCTGATGTTAGATTATTGCTCCTTGCATGCTAGGGATAGTTTTATGCTAATACTACGAGTTTCTGTCGGATATAGCATAATTTTTATTTTCCGGGTATTTAATTTAGATTAAATTGTTCAAAGTTGATTTAATTGAGTTGCGTTGCTCGAAATTGATTGCCGTCGATTTCTAAATACTTGATAATTACGTGTTAGCGCTGTTGTAATGCCGAATTTTCGATTACATTGCTTGTGGGAAAATCCGGAAAATCCAGCCAAGACATCCTAGGGTTTTAGGGTTATCGGGCATGATTTGGAGATGTTATGGTGGATTTCTGAGAGGGATAATGTAGTAGGTTGAATGGGTGAGTGATAGAAACTGATTTGGCAATGTTTGGGTTAGTAGAATGTAAGTTATGAATTTTTGAAGTTTAGGTTGTCATTCTTTAATTTCTTGAACGATGCCTTTAGATGATTGGGTTGTGTTTGAGTGTTGAATGGTGAGTTGTTGATGAGTAATTTAGGGTTTAATTGTGTTTATAATGCATGTCCGGTTAGATGGCTTACTTTGTCATCTAACTAAGTTATTGTTGTTTAAATGACAATTGATGCTATCAATGATGTATAATTGATGATTGATTGATGATTGATTGATGATTGATTGATGATTGATGATGATTATGGAGTCTTGGTATGTGTGTGCCACCTCTCGGGCAGCGTTGGGCTGTCGGGTTGATAACGGCATGACTGCCATAGGCTACCCCCAGCTCGCATGACGGAGGTGTCATGGAGGGAGAGGCTAGTGAGGTACCTCGGGTGCGTGAGTAATGGGGAGTTATAAGAAGAATGGTTGAGATCGTGATGGCGTTTGGAGCTACACCAAATAGAGTATCCTTTATTGATTGGTTATATAGTTATGTGATGATAGTATTATTTATGTTATTGTGTGTTTACTGACTCAAAGGATTATTCCAAGGAGTTTAGTAGACCTTGCTCAAGATCTATTGGATCCTCACTGGGCTTATTTATATAAGCTCACTCTCTATTATTGCATGCTTACAGGTGTTGCAGAGCCGGATTACGGGTACGTGCCTCCTGAGGAGGAAAATGTGCCTTTCGTGGATGAGTCATATGTCCCTGAGTCTTATCCATGATTCTATGTTGTTTAATGTCATGTACATTAGCTTAATAGACTTTTATATGCTTTATGGTTCTTATTGTAATAGATGTTGAAAAGATGATGATCCAAATGATGTTAACTTAGTGGCTTTCTTTTGTCTATGGTTAAGTTGTTAGATGGGTCTCAACTTATTTTTGAAATGTATGATAAGGTTGAGGTATTGTATGTTATGTTGGAACGGAGGCAGATAACGAAGACTTATTATTGTATATTACGGTTATGTTGTGTGTTGTTATGCTGTTGAGAAGTTGTTGTTTGTATGGTTATGGAATTGGATGTTTAATGTTATTAATGAGGTTGGTTTAGAGCCTCGGTAATCTATTTACTGTCGTTATACTGCCGAAATTCCGTTGCGTCCTGACTGATTGTAGGTGGGGTCGAGTTGGGGCGTGACAAGGTAAGTCACTTAATCACATAGAACATAGAAGGCACATTTATCACACAATAACATATAAACAAGTCATCCTAATTATCTTAAGGCTCTACCCACGGTCCGAGAGTTTAACCCGGCTTAAGCAATCTTAGCTCTGATGCCATTCTTCTAAGGTGTCACTTCCCAACCCGGCCTAGAAGGTTAGACTAGGGTGTGAACTAGCATTCAAGTAATATCACGTACTTAGCTGTTTATGAAGATTAACACCTAATGATTTAGTCTAAACTCCAAAGTTTTTCCGGAAAACCGGCAGCATAACGGCTGTAATTGGCCCTTTGGTTTAACCTAATTCTCTAAACGCCTCAAAATTTACCATCTCAAATTCATTTCCAACTAAGATTACTAATTTACCATCAATTGAATTGCCTATTGGTTATTTCGACGTCCTGTTTGATTTATAACTTATCATGATACTATGTCTCGTTTGTTTATTTATCCTCGTTACAAATATACCTGTTGATCTTAGCTCAATAGCAAGTACCTGTTAAGATTGGATAAGTTCATTTACTTAGTTCTTAACTAAAGCGTCATAACCTAAGATAGATACTAGCAGTAATAAAAGCAAAACGATCATAGTAGTGTCATGTCTAGCATCAGTCTACTTAATATAAGTACAAACCAAAATTAGACCCCAAATTACAACGGGGGTCTTTTACATCATGACATCGAGCAACATAAAAGGAAATAGTCTTCAAGTAACATAAAGTTCACAAGTAGTCACATTCAAGCAAAACAAACAATGACAGGCAGTCACTCCAGAGGTTCATCATTAGGCACACCGTCCTCGGGTACCTGTTATGGGTCTTCTTCACCTGAGTTGATAAAAGAGGGTGAGTCCTTATAAACTCAGCGAGGGGGAACGAGAAATAAGTTTTGAAACTCATTTTCCAATTCAACTTATGAAAATCTCTTTTGCAAGCATGAACACAACATAAATATAAGTACAGAAACAGGAATACCGGTCTTTCCTCCCCGAGGTTCTCTAGGAACCAAGCGAGAGTACTTATACACATAGTAAAAAGGATACAGTGAGTTTTTGCTCTCAGATCAGTTCCAGGATCAGTTGTTGCGGCCGACTTCAAATCATCCCCCAAACACGCCAGGTGGGTGTACTCCGGATGTACCCCGAAATCCTACGACCCAACTCTCCGAGGAAGTCTAGCCCTCAAGTGAGAGAGGGAATGGGACCATGGTAGTCACGGGAGCATCGGCAAGCCCGATGCCGCCCGGTGTGCGTGATCGCTACCATTCCAACAGGAAAGGTTGCAACTTTGTATGCAAATGCACATTCATGACAGGTAATATATCACAGTAGGAGGACAACAAAGTAGGTTGCCTCCGGAGAGTCATAAGATTGCACATTGACAGGTAAACAAGCAGGGCACGATATGACAGAAAATTTCACTTGAAAGGCATATAGAGTTATATGAAAATTAAATGGGCAGCCATGTAACACATGTAAAACAGATCATATAACTCATTAAGAAGCCCACGTGATCAAGTGATAAGATTATTCAACATGCAATGATATCAACATGGGTTCGGATGCAAGGAAAGCTTATTTGTCAACATGCAATGGTCAAAATCCCATTTAAAGTTATAAGACAATTACGGGCAGCCCACTAAGCATATAATTTCCACGTAATATCCAAATGATCAACACTTAGCAAGACTACCTAGTCATTAGGGTTTCCGTTTCATGCTTAATCGTGTGATTAAAACCCTAAGTCAAATCAAAATCATTCTCAAGTCATGCATCATTCAATTCAAGCATCCTCAAGTACTCTAAACAGTCCACATAACATCCCAACACCACATTTCCACACAATTAGTACCACAAGAGGGGTTACAACAATTTTCCAAGCATGTAGTTAAGTGAAACCTTTACTGCAATAGGCTGTTTTCTCACAATCAATAGGATAATCAAAAAATCTCCAAATTCCGTGAATAAGATGTCAAATTAAATCTTAAGAAGTTAACTAAAATCAGAAACAAACCTTGCATCAATTGGAGTTCGGAATCATTAGTTATAGCCGAAACAGTGAGGTAGCACAAAACTGTCCAGATTTGCACACTTTTCAGAAATTGACGTTTTTGAGGTCCTTATGGTCAGTTTTACCCTTAGTCCATTACTGACAAAATTGTCGCGAACTGAAAACTATAGTAGCACACCAAATTTCATGCATTTTGGACATCATTTACTAAGTCAAATATGGTTCGTTCCACAAGGTCAGTGCATCTGCCAAAACCTGCTTCATTTTTCCAGATTTCCAGATTTGGTCACATTTTAAAGATTTGCCATTTTGAGGACCTTAGAGTCAAAATTTGCTTCGGCCTATTTCTGGGAAAAGTTTTCAAAACTGTCCAAACTAGTCACCTACCAATTTTCATGAATTTTCAACATCATTTGCCTAGCTAAAATTACCTCGAACAGACTGGTCAGAGAGCTGTCAACAATTTCGACTTCTCCTAGCATCATTTTCAAGCCAAGATCTTGCCATGCATGGTTGTTTAAGCTTATGAACGACCATATAGCTCAAGTACAGAAGCAAATACACACATTTATGAGCATGCATGTGAATTTTTGAAGAGTTTTCAAAAGGTTTTAACCCTCACCTTAGCAATCAACCACAAAGATGCTCAAAAACCTTGTTGAAGCACAACCTTCTTCCTCTCCTTGCTTAGCCGAAAACCCAACTAGCTTTTCTCTATTTTTCCTAGCTTAGTGATCAATCTCTTAGCACATGCATGAAGTTAGAACATGAAGAAAATAAATGGATGCCAAGAAGCTTACCTAGGCCGAATAGAGTCTTCAATGCACATGCATGTGTAATTTTCACCTCCTAGCTAGCTCGGTTGAGGTTCTTTGCTTGTAGCTTGCTTTGCTTAGCTATGGTGTGAAGAAGAGAAGCTAAGAAGATGAAGAACTCAGCCAAGGCCGAGAATGAGAGAGGAAAATGAGAGGGGAGAGAGAAAGATTGAAAAGGAAATGAAGAAATGACAAGAATAAAACTCTTTTGCATTCACCCAAGCATTGGTCGGCCTTGGGCTTCCAAATCTGATTTTTTTTTTGTCTTCAAGGTGTAATTTTGAAATGTTAGCATGGGCTATGAGTTTTTGGTCGAGCAAGAGAGAGATTTGAGGTGGTTTTGATCATATTTTTATGCATTTTGTGTCATAGTTTGTCTAAGCATGCATAGTTGATAAAAAAATTGTTCAAACCTTGTGCAAAACCATGGTATGGTCGGCCAAGCATGTGGGAAAATTCTGAATTTTGTCTTGGTTAAGCTTATTTTATTGCTTGTGTTTGGAAGTGCAAAAAGAAAAGGAATAAAGAATGAAGAATGTTTAGTGTTTGGTGCATTTTTTGTCTTCTAGTGAGTTGAATTAAGATTATTATATTGATAGTGGATTTTGTAGGATTGTTTAATAGTCTAGTGCTCCGTGAAAGATGCTTTCTTAATTAGCGTGAAGGCACGCTTTCCTAGGTCTAGGGCACGCACTACAAGGTAGGACACGAACTATGAGACGAACGCACGTTTTTCAAGTAAGTGCACGCAACCCTAAATGAATGCACATAATTCAATGCATGGCACAAAAAATGAACACAATTCTTAAACCTAGGTCATGGCACGCAAATCTAGGTTAGGGCACACGAAGCTAGGTTTCGCACGCAAATCGGGGTCGGGCCTCACAACTTTCCAAGGGGTCACCCATCCTAGTACTATTCTCGCCCAAGCACGCTTAACTTCGGAGTTCTGATGGGATTCGGTGCATTAGTTCTGGTATTATTGCACCCATCATGTTGAGGGCACAATTCCTATATGTGTAACGGTTCACAGTCCCAGCCTAGAGAGATGGCCCATTCAAAAGGCCCAATGGGCTTAACGACAACCCATCCGCTTCAACAACGCAGCATCCTCACAAGATGTGATATCGACACGTTGTAAGGTCCTCTGATGTTCTGCGAGTCAGGTTGTCGTCCTTTTAACAGCTCACGACGTACGATCCAGGACGGAAAAACAGAGCAAAAGAAGAAAAGTGGCCTGAAACTGATGAAAACGTTCGATTTTGTGCTCCAAAAATGGGCACAACGAGCAAGCTGGCTGCCCCTGTCGTAGAGCTCTCAGAGAGCTTTGCAACGGTATGTTGTGCGCTGCGTAACTCCTTATGGATCAAAATTTATGAGCACCGGAGCGACGGAGACCTGGTCACAAACCCTACGCCCTCGGTTAGCGGGCCCGGCCTCTACGTGAAGCGAAGTTGTCTTGCCTAATGTTCCGTGGGATTCGGTAATAGAGATTTGGTGGATAAAGTATCTTGGCAACCCTAACCAGGGCAAAAAAAATTGAAAAGGGGGTGCAACACGAGGACTTCCCAGGGGGTCACCCATCCTAGTACTACTCTCGCCCAATCACTCTTAACTTCGGAGTTCTGATGGGATCCGGTACATTAGTGCTGGTATGATCGCATCCGTCATGTTGAGGGCACAATTCCTATATGTGTTAACGGTTCACTGTCCCAGCCTAGAGATGTAACACCCCGATCCCTCTCGAGACCGGAGGTTCTATCAATCGATCTAATCACAACCCAAACCAAACCCGGGCAAAATTTTCAGGGAAAACGGACGGAGTCTCCCCTGTTTATAGGCGAAATGTAAAACCTGTAATAGCATATAAATGGACCACCACCGTGTCCAACCATACAAAACTTCCTCAAGGCCATCCGAGCCTTGGTTCTCAACAATTTAAACTCAGCAAGTATACATACATTTCCAATTTAAAACTAACCTATCTTTTCATTTTGACAAGTACATTCAATCTAGGCAATTAAACCATACAAAGCTACTGCATAAAATAAACTATCATGCCATTCTAATTCTTTTCCTTTGGACATTACAGCCATGCATTGAAGTTAAGCTACAATAACTATATACATAATCTAACTTATCAAACCATTCCAACTACATAGCTAGATTTATATTACATTTCTTTTAACAATAATTACATACAACATAAAAGCGTACAACTTTACAACTTTGACAACTCAAGTCACATAGGCACTCAAGACGACTCTTCAAGCACGGACTTTCACGAAATCACGAACTTTCCAACTAACAGGGCATTTCCTGAAATGTGGTGGTGAGGAGTGAGTATACACAACACGTATACTCAATGAGGGCGAGACAGATATCGAAGTAGAGAGAAAGAAGATCGTGCAATGCAAAAAGGTACAGTTAAGCGATACAATCAATAAAAGGCATACAATATAAACAACAATACAATTAAACAATTAAAGAAAACATTAACACAACCAATCAAAGCTATACCACACTTTGAAGGCTATGGTTCACTCGAGCGAGTAATGTACCGATCACGATTCCGATGACTTTAACGATGACGTGCCGGCCCAAACCACCTTATAACACCAGTTTGGAATACCCCGGAAGTATCCATCAATCTACGACCCAAATCTCCCTGGGAGGCAACCCAAGCGAGAAAGGGAATAGCAGCGGAGCTAGAGCAACCAACACTGGCAACCCAAGGCTACCCAGAGAGGCCCATCACTCACGCGCGAGACACTATGCAATGCAAGACTCGATACAAGGCGATAAACAAGCGATAAAGCCACACGTGAAAGAATAACAAAGTAGGTTATTCTCGCACGCAATAGCAGCAATTGATAAGCAATTCAATCCAAAACAACTCAAACAAGTATTTCAAGTAATTCTAAGCATTCTATAGGCATAAAGATAAGAAAACACACAAAAACACAAATCGGCCCCAACTATCAAAACGCTACCATTTCCAAACGAGCCACGAGTTCTGGAAACCGACTTCGCCAACCCTCCTAGGTCACCATAAGGCACGTCTAAAGACCCCGAAACCTTACTTTACCCTAGAACTCGCGCAAAGCCCCGATTTCCCCCTTTCTCGTTTGAACTACAACTATAACAACCAAACACCCAACCAACGCCATAATCGCACCAAAAGTGCTTCCATGGCTTCCCGAAGCAATGCCAACACGCAAAACGAGAAAATGCTAAAGTCGACCTAAACGACCCCGACTTTCCCAAAGGCATAATTCTCATTTTTTTCCACTACGCAACCCAAACAAACCACACATTTTAGCATTCTAGCGTACCTAGCACATTTCTACATCAACAGAAAGCATAACAGCGCAACTTCAACGTTTCAAGGTTTTACTATTCACAAAACACTATTCAATTAACAATTTAATTTGCAATCACAACATTTAACCGCAGAAAATGTTACAAAGCTATAAATACATGTTCTACAAATGCCAAGGAACATTCTAGAAGCATCAAATCGCTTTAAATAACGATCTACGGACAAATCTAAAAATTGACAAAGTTAACATACACAACGTATAAATGCGCAAATAACGATGAAACCCTCACCTTAGACGCTCCTAGACGCTAGGAAGACCTCGTAGGATGCCTCGGAAACCACCCCGTGCAAGCTCCCGCGAAGAAATGAAGATTTTGACTTGAAATCTTTTTTTTTCTCTCCTCATTTTCGGCCCTGCTAAGCTGCTGTGCAGTTCTATTTTTTTTTATTTTGTGTTATTTAGGCTATTTTAAAGAGGTCAAAGGTCAAAAGGGTCAAGGCTTTGGTCAAGGTTGGTCAAATAACTTAAAACTAGTCAAAATGGCTTACTTTTGTGCATTTTTAAGCTAAATAACTATCACCAAAATTAATTCTAGCTAGTAACAATTAAAATATAAAATTTAAGTCATCTAAATACTAATTTCACTATTTGCTGAGGACTGGAAACCGTTTCCTAGCTAACGCTCTCGATATGCAATGCACGTTGCGACAATAAAAGAATAACAATTAATTCTCAAAGAATCTAAGAAATATATCATTTTTGGAAAGCATCATAGTTTAAAATTTACTCCGGCTCGGAGTTACTTTTCTCATTTATTGAAAACCGAGTGATTTTAACACAAAACAACCAAAACCGATTATTAAAATAATCAAAACAATCAAGGTAATCAATATTCATTTACAATAATTAATTTAACTATTTCTAGAACATTTAAAAGAATTATGAAGTTAACATTAAACTACAAATGAAGGTTAATATAAACACATAGTCAAACACAATTAAACCCTAACATTTAAGATAACACTTAATTAATCACAAGAGAATAAATTCAATTACTATAATTAATAGAAGTAGATAACAACCTTTCAATTATTCAATATATATTTACTAAATACTTCCAAGAGAAATATGAAAATAGTGCAAATTGGTTGATTTAACTAATTAAACATTTAATCAAATGCAGTCAAGTGCTATTAAATGCATGCCGGGTTTGGGTTATCACAAGAGAGATGGCCCATTCAAAAGGCCAATGGGCTTAACGACAACCCATCTGCTTCAACAACGCAGCATCCTCGCAAGACATGATATCGACACGTTGTAGGGCCCTCTGATGTCCCGCGAGTCAGGTTGTCGTCCTTTTAATAGCTCACGACGTACGATCCGGGACAGAAAAACAGAGCAAAAGATGAAAAGTGGCCTGAAACTGATGAAAAAGTTCGATTTTGGGCTCCAAAAATAGGCACAGTGAGCATGCTCGCTGCCCCCGTCGTAGAGCTCTCAGAGAGCTTTGCAACGGTATGCTGGGCGCGGCGTAACTACTTACGGATCAAAAGTTATGGGCACCGGAGCGACGGAGACCTGGTCACAAACCATACGCCCTTGGTTTGTGGGCCCGGCCTCTACGTGAAGCGAAGTTGTCTTGCCCAATGTTCTGTGTGATTCGGTAATAGAGATTTGGTGGATAACGTATCTTGGCAATCCTAACCAGGGCAAAAAAAATTGAAAAGAGGGTGCAACATGAGGACTTCCTACGGGGTCAGCCATCCTAGTACTACTCTCGCCCAAGCACGCTTAACTTCGGAGTTCTGATGGGATCCAATGCATTAGTGCTGGTATGATCGCACCCGTCATGATGAGGGCACAATTCCTATATGTGTTAACGGATCACAGTCCCATCCTTGAGAAATGGCCATTCAAAAGGCCCAATGGACTTAACGACAACCCATCCGCTTCAACAACGCAGCATCCTTGCAAGACATGATATCGACACGTTGTAGGGCCCTCAGATGTCCCGGGAGTCAGGTTGTCGTCCTTTTAACAACTCACGACGTACGATCCGGGATGAAAAAATAGAGCAAAAGAATAAAAATGGCCTGAAACTGATGAAAACGTTCGATTTAGGGCTCCAAAAATAGGCACAGCGAGCAAGCTAGCTTCTCCCGTCGTAGAGCTCTCAAAGAGCTTTGCAACGGTATGCTGTGCACCGCGTAACTCCTTACGGATCACAAATTATGGGCATCGGAGCGACGGAGACCTGGTCTCAAACCCTACGCCCTCGGTTTGCGAGCCCGGCCTCTACGTGAAGCGAAGTTGTCTTGCCCAATGTTCCGTGGGATTCGGTAATAGAGATTTGGTGGATAAAGTATCTTGGCAACCCTAACCAGGGCAAAAAAAATTTAAAAAGTGGTGCAACACCAGGACTTCCCAGAGGGTCACCCATCCTAGTACTACTCTCGCCCAAGCACGCTTAACTTCGGAGTTCTGATGGGATCCGGTGCATTAGTCCTGGTTTGATCGCACCCGTCATGTTGAGGGCACAATTCCTATATGTTTTAACGGTCAACAGTGCCAGCCTAGAGAAATGGCCCATTCAAAAGGCCCAATGGGCATAACGATAACCCATCCGCTTCAACAACGCAGCATCCTCGCAAGACGAGATATCGACACGTTGTAGGGCCCTCTGATGTCCCGCGAGTCAGGTTGTCGTCTATTTAACTGCTCACGACGTACGATCTGGGACGGAAAAACAGAGCAAAAGAATAAAAGTGGACTGAAACTGATTAAAATGTTCGATTTTGGGCTCCAAAAACTTGTCCAGCGAGAAAACTGGTGGCCCACGTCGTAGAGCTCTCAGAGAGCTTTACAACGGTATGCTGTGCGCCGCGTAACTCTTTATGGATCAAAAGTTATGGGCACCGGAGTGACGGAGACCTGGTCACAAACCCTACGCCCTCGGTTTGCGGGCCCGGCCTCTACGTGAAGCGAAGTTGTCTTGCCCAATGTTTCGTGGGATTCGGTAATAGAAATTTGGTCGATAAAGTATCTTGGCAACCCTAACCAGGGCAAAAAAAAATTGAAAAGGGGGTGCAACACGAGGACTTCCCAGGGGGTCACCCATCCTAGTACTACTCTCGCCCAATCACGCTTAACTTCGAAGTTCTGATGGGATCCGGTGCATTAATGCTGGTATGATCGCACCCGTCATGTTGAGGGCACAATTCCTATATGTGTTAACGGTTAACAGTCCCAGCCTAGAGAGATAGCCCATTCAAAAGGCCCAATGGGCTTAACGACAACCCATCCACTTCAACAACGCAGCATCCTCGCAAGACGTGATATCGACATGTTTTAGGGCCCTCTGATGTCCGCGAGTCAGGTTGTCGTCCTTTTAACAACTCACGACGTACGATCCGGGAAAGAAAAACAGAGCAAAAGAAGAAAAGTGGCCTGAAACTGATGAAAACATTCGATTATTGGGTCCAAAAATGAGCACAGCGTGCAAGCTTGCTGCCCCTGTTGTAGAGCTCTCAGTGCGCCGCGTAACTCCTTACGGATCAAAAGTTATGGGCACCGGTGCGACAGAGACCTGGTCACAAGCCGTACGCCCTCGGTTTGCGGGCCCAGCCTCCACGTGAAGCGAAGTTGTCTTGACCAAGGTGCCGTGGGATTCGATAATAGAAATGTGGTGGATAAAGTATCTTGGCAACCCTAACCGGAGCAAAAAAAATTGAAAAGGGGAGTGCAACACGAGGACTTCCCAGGGGGTCACCCATCCTAGTACTACTCTCGCCCAAGCAAGCTTAACTTCGGAATTTTGAAGGGATCTGGTGCATTAGTACTAGTATGATCGCACCCGTCTTGTTGGGCGTAGAATTCCTTTTTGTGTTAACGGTTCACAGTCCCAACCTAGAGAGATGGCCCATTCAGAAGGCCCAATGGGCTTAACAACAACCCATTCATGATATCAACGCATTGTTAGGCCCTCTAATGTCCCGCGAGTAAGGTTGTCGTCCTTTTAACAGCTCACGACGTACGATCTGGGATAGAAAAACAGAGCTTAATAAGAAAAGTGGCCCAAAACTGTTGAAAACGTCCGATTTTGGGCTACAAAAAGGGCACAGCGAGCAAGCTGGCTGCCCCCATCATAGAGCTCTCGGAGAGCTCTCCAACGGTATGATGTGCGCTGCGTAACTCCTTACGGATCAAAAGTTATGGGCACCGGAGCGACGGAGACCTGGTCACAAGCCCTACGCCCTCGGTTTGCGGGCCCAGCTTCCACATGAAGCGAAGTTGTCTTGCCCAAGGTGCCATGGGATTCGATAATAGAAATATGGTGGATAAAGTATCTTGGCAACCCTAACCGGAGGAAAAAAAAATTGAAAAAGGGGGTACAACACGAGGACTTCCCAGGGGGTCACCCATCCTAGTACTACTCTCGCCCAAGCACGCTTAACTTTGGAGTTCTGATGGGATCCGGTGCATTATTGCTGGTATGATCGCACCCGTCATGGTCGGGGTAGAATTCCTTTTTGTGTTAATGGTTCACAGTCCCAGCCTAAAGAGATGGCCCATTCAGAAGGCCCAACGGGTCTAACAACTACCCATCCGCTTCAACAACGCAGCATCCTCACAAGACATGATATCGACGCATTGTATGGCCCACTAATGTCCAGTGAGTAAGGTTGTCGTCCTTATAACAGCTCACGACGTACGATCCGGGACAGAAAAACATAGGTTAATAAGAAAAGTGGCCCAAAACTGATGAAAACGTTCAATTTTGGGCTCCAAAAAGGTCACAGCGAACAAGCTGGCTCCCCTCGTCGTAGAGCTCTCGGAGAGCTTTCCAACGGTATGCTGTGCGCCGCGTAACTCCTTACGGATCAAAAGTTATGGGCACCGGAGCGACGAAGACCTGGTCACAAGCCCTACGCCCTCGGTTTGTGGACCCAGCCTCCACGTGAAGCGAAGTTGTCTTGCCCAAGGTGCCGTGGGATTCGATAATAGAAATGTGGTGGATAAAGTATCTTGGCAACCCTAACCGGAGGAAAAAAAATTGAAAATGGGGGTGCAACACGAGGACTTCCCAGGGGGTCATACATCCTGGTACTACTCTCACCCAAGCACGCTTAACTTCGGAGTTCTGATGGGATCCGGTGCATTAGTGCTGGTATGAACGCACCCGTCATGGTGGGGGTAGAATTCATTTTTGTGTTAACGGTTCGCAGTCCCAGCCTAGAGAGATGGCCCATTCAGAAGGCCCAATGGGCTTAACAACAACCCATCCGCTTCAACAACGCAGCATCCTCGCAAGACGAAATATCAACGCATTGTAGGGCCCTCTAATGTCCCGCGAGTAAGGTTGTCGTCCTTTTAACAGCTCACGACGTACAATCCGGGAAGGAAAAATTAAGCTTAATAAGAAAAGTGGCCCGAAACTGATGAAAACGTTCGATTTTTGGATCCAAAAAGGGCACATCGAGCAAGCTGGCTGCCCCCTTCCTAGAGCTCTCGGAGAGCTTTCCAATGGTATGATGTGCGCCGCGTAACTCCTTACGGATCAAAAGTTATGGGCACCGGAGCGATGGAGACCTGGTCCTAAGCCCTACGCCCTCGGTTTGCGGGCCCAGCCTCCACGAGAAGCGAAGTTGTCTTGCCCAAGGTGCCGTGGGATTCGATAATAGAAATGTGGTGGATAAAGTATCTTGGCAACCCTAACCGGAGGAAAAAAATTGAAAAAGGGAGTGCAACACGAGGACTTCCCAGGGGGTCACCCATCCTAGTACTACTCTCGCCCAAGCACGCTTAACTTCGGAGTTCTGATGAGATCCAGTGCATTAGTGCTCGTATGATCACACCCGTCATGTTGGGGGTTGAATTCCTTTTTGTGTTAACGGTTGACAGTCTCAGCCTAGAGAGATGGCCCATTCAGAAGGCCCAATGGGCTTAACAACAACCAATCCGCTTCAACAACGCAGCATCCTCGCAAGATGTGATATCAACTCATTGTATGGCCCTCTAATGTCCCGCAAGTACAGTTGTCGTCCTTTTAACAGCTCACGACGTACGATCCGGGACAGAAAAATAGATCTTAGTAAGAAAAGTGGCCCAAAACTGATGAAAACGTTCCATATTGTGCTCCAAATAGGGCACAGCGAGCAAGATGGTTGTCCCCGTCGTAGAGCTCTCGTAGAGCTTTCCAACGGTATGCTGTGCGCCGCGTAACTCCTTACGGATCAAAAGTTATGGGCCCCGGAGCGACGAAGACCTGAATACAAGCCCTATGCCCTCGGTTTGCGGCCCCAGCCTCCACGTGAAGCGAAGTTGTCTTAACCAAGGTGCCGTGGGATTTGATAATAGAAATGTGGTGGATAAAGTATCTTGGCAACCCTAATCGGAGGAAAAAAAATTGAAAAGCGGGGTGCAACACGAGGACTTCCCTGGGGGTCACCCATCCTAGTACTACTCTCGCCCAAGCACGCTTAACTTCAGAGTTTTGATGGGATCCGGTGCATTAGTGCTGGTATGATCGCACCCGTCATGGTGGGGGTAGAATTCCTTTTTGTGTTAACGGTTCACAGTCTCACCCAAGAGAGATGGCCCATTCAAAAGGCCCAATGGGCTTAAAAACAACCCATCCGCTTCAACAATGCAGCATCCTCGCAAGATGTGATATCGACGCATTGTAGGGCCCTCTAATGTCCCGCGAGTAAGGTTGTCGTCCTTTTAACAGCTCACGACGTACGATCTGGGATGGAGAAACATAGCTTAATAAGAAAAGTTGCCTGAAACGGATAAAAACGTTCAATTCTGGGCTCCAAAAAGGGCACAGCGTGCAAGCTGGCTGCCCTCGTCGTAGAGCTCTCGAACAGCTTTCCAACGGTATGTTGTGCGCCGCGTAACTCCTTACGGATCAAAAGTTATGGGCACCGGAGCGACAGAGACATGGTCACAAGCCCTACGCCCTCGGTTTGCGGGCCGAGCATCCACGTGAAGCGAAGTTTTCTTGTCCAAGGTGCCGTGGGATTCGATAATAGAAATGTGGTGGATAAAGTATCTTGGCAACCCTAACCGGAGGAAAAAAAATTGAAAAAGGGAGTGCAACACGAGGACTTCCCAGGGGGTCACCCATCCTAGTACTACTCTCGCCCAAGCACGCTTAACTTCGGAGTTCTGATGAGATCCGGTGCATTAGTGCTCGTATGATCACACCCGTCATGTTGGGGGTTGAATTCCTTTTTGTGTTAACGGTTCACAGTCTCAGCCTAGAGAGATGGCCCATTCAGAAGGCCCAACGGGCTTAACAACAACCCATCCGCTTCAACAACGCAGCATCCTCGCAAGACATGATATCGACGCATTGTATGACCTTCTAATGTCCAGCGAGTAAGGTTGTCGTCCTTTTAACAGCTCACGACGTACGATCCGGGACGAAAAAATAGAGCTTAATAAGAAAAGTGCCCCGAAACTTATGAAAACGTTCGATTTTGAGCTCCAAAAAGGGCATAGCGAGCAAGCTGGCTGCCCCCGTCATAGAGCTCTCGGAGAGTTTTCCAACGGCATGCTGTGCACCGCGTAACTCCTTACGGATCAAAAGTTATGGGCACCGGAGCAACGGAGACCTGGTCACAAGCCCTACGCCCTCGGTTCGCGGGCCCAGCCTCCACGTGGGGCGAAGTTGTCTTGCCCAAGGAGTTGTGGGATTCAATAATAGAAATGTTGTGGATAAAGTATCTTGGCAACCCTAACCGGAGTAAAGAAATTGAAAAGGGGGGGTGCAACACGAGGACTTCCCAGGGGGTCACACATCCTAGTACTACTCTCGCACAAGCACGCTTAACTTCGGAATTCTGATGGGATCCGGTGCATTAGTGCTGGTATGATCGCACCCGTCATGGTGGGGGTAGAATTCCTTTTTGTGTTAACGGTTCGCAGTCCCAGCCTAGAGAGATGGCCCAATCAGAAGGCCCAATGGGCTTAACAACAACCCATCCGCTTCAACAACGCAGGATCCTCGCAAGACGAGATATCAACGCATTGTAGGGCCCTCTAATGTCCCGCGAGTAAGGTTGTCGTCCTTTTAACAGCTCATGACGTACGATCCGGGACAAAAAAATAGAGCTTAATAAGAAAAGTGGCCCGAAACTGATGAAAACGTTCGATTTTGGGCTCCAAAAAGGGCACATCGAGCAAGCTGGCTGCCCCCATCGTAAAGCTCTCGGAGAGCTTTCCAATGGTATGCTGCGCACCGCGTAACTCCTTACGGATCAAAAGTTATGGGCACCGGAGTGATGGAGACCTGGTCACAAGCCCTATGCCCTCGGTTTGCGGGCCCAGCCTCCACGTGAAGCGAAGTTGTCTTGCCCAAGGTGCCGTGGGATTCGATAATAGAAATGTGGTGGATAAAGTATCTTGGCAACCTTAACAGGAGGAAAAAAATTGAAAAGGGGGGTGCAACACGAGGACTTCCCAGGGGGTCACACATCATAGTACTACTCTCGCCCAAGCACGCTTAACTTCGGAGTTCTGATGGGATCCGGTGCATTAGTGCTGGTATGATCGCACCCGTCATGGTGGGGGTAGAATTCCTTTTTGTGTTAACTGTTCGCTGTCCCAGCCTAGAGAGATTGCCCATTCAGAAGGCCCAATGGGCTTAACAACAACCCATCCGCTTCAACAACGCAGCATCCTCGCAAGACGAGATATCAACGCATTGTAGGGCCCTCTAATGTCCCGCGAGTAAGGTTGTCGTCCTTTTAACAGCTCACGACATACGATCCGGGACCGAAAAATAGAGCTTAATATGAAAAGTAGCCCGAAACTGATGAAAACGTTCGATTTTGGGCTCCAAAAAGGGCACAACGAGCAAGCCAGCTGCCCCCTTCGTATAGTTCTCAGAGATCTTTCCAGTAGTATGTTGTGCGTCGCGTAACTCCTTACGGATCAAAAGTTATGGGCACTGGAGCGACAAAGACCTAGTCACAAGCCCTACGCCCTCGGTTTGCGGGCCCAGCCTCCACGTGAAGCGAAGTTGTCTTGCCCAAGGTGCCGTGGGATTCGATAATAGAAATGTGGTGGATAAAGTATCTTGGCAACCTTAACCGGAGGAAAAAAAATTGAAAAGGGGAATGCAACACGAGGACTTCCCAAGGGGTCACCCATCCTAGTATTACTCTCGCCCAAGCAAGCTTAACTTCGGAGTTTTGATGGGATCTGGTGCATTAGTACTGGTATGATCGCACCCGTCATGTTGGGGGTAGAATTCCTTTTTGTGTTAACGGTTCACAGTCCCAACCTAGAGAGATGGCCCATTCTGAAGGCCCAATGGGCTTAACAACAACCTATCCGCTTCAACAACGCAGCATCCTCGCAAGTCGTGATAACAACGTATTTTTGGGCCCTCTAATGTCCCGCGAGTAAGGTTGTCGTCCTTTTAACAGCTCACGACGTACGATCTGGGACAGAAAAACAGAGCTTAATAAGAAAAGTAGCCCGAAACTGATGGAAACGTTCGATTTTGGCTTCCAAAAAGGGCACAGTGAGCAAGCTGGCTGCCCCCGTCATAGAGCTCTCGGTGAGCTTTCCAACGGTATGCTGTGCGCCGCGTAACTCCTTACGGATCAAAAGTTATGGGCACCGGAGCGACGGAGACCTGGTCACAAGCCCTACGCCCTCGGTTTGCAGGCCCATCTTCCACGTGAAGCGAAGTTGTCTTGCCCAAGGAGCCATGGGATTCGATAATAGAAATGTGGTGGATAAAGTATCTTGACAACCCTAACCGGAGGAAAAAAAATTGAAAAAGGGGGTGCAACACGAGGACTTCCCAGGGGGTCACCCATCCTAGTACTACTCTCGCCCAAGCACGCTTAACTTCGGAGTTCTGAGGGGATCCGGTGCATTAGTGCTGGTATGATCGCACCCGTCATGGTGGGGTTAGAATTCCTTTTTGTGTTAATGCTTCACAGTCCCAGCCTAGAGAGATGGCCCATTCAGAAGGCCCAACGGGCTTAACAACAACCCATCCGCTTCAACAACGCAGCATCCTCGCAAGACGTGATATCGACGCATTGTATGGCCCTCTAATGTCCAGTGAGTAAGGTTGTCGTCCTTTTAACAGCTCACGACGTACGATCCGGGACAGAAAAACATAGGTTAATAAGAAAAGTGGCCCGAAACTGATGAAAACGTTTGATTTTGGGCACCAAAAAGGGCACAACGAGCAAGCTGGCTGCCCTCGTTGTTGAGCTCTCGGAGAGCTTTCCAACGGTATGCTGTGCGCCGCGTAACTCCTTACGGATCAAAAGTTATGGGCACCGAAACGACAGAGACCTGGTCACAAGCTCTACGCCCTCGGTTTGCGGGCCCAGCCTCCACATGAAGCGAAGTTGTCTTTCCCACGGTGCCGTGGGATTCGATAACAGAAATACGATGGATAAAGTATCTTGGCAACCCTAACCGGAGGAAAACAAATTGAAAAGGGGGGTGCAACACGAGGACTTCCCAGGGGGTCACCCATCCTAGTACTACTCTCCCCCTAGCACGCTTAACTTCGGAGTTCTGATTGGATCCGGTGCATTAGTGCTGGTATGATCGCACCCGTCATGTTGGGGGTATAATTCATTTTTGTGTTAACGGTTCACAGTCCCAGCCTAGAGAGATGGCCCATTAAGACGGCCAAATGGGCTTAACAACAACCCGGCAGCTTCAACAACGCAGCATCCGCGCAAGACGTGATATCGACACATTGTATTGCCCTCTAATGTCCAGCGAGTAAGATTGTTGTCCTTTTAACAGGTCACGACATACGATCCGGGACGGAAAAATAGAGCTTATTAAAAATGTTGCCCGAAACTGATGAAAACGTTCGATTTTGGGCTCCAAAAAGGGCACAGCAAGCTAGCTGGCTACCCTCATCGTATAGCTCTCAGAGAGCTTTCAAACGGTATGTTGTGCGCCGCGTAACTCCTTACGGATCAAAAGTTATGGGCACCGGAGCGACGGAGACCTGGTCACATGCCCTACGCCCTCGGTTTGCGGGCCCAGCCTCTTCGTGAAGCGAAGTTGTCTTGCCCAAGGTGCCGTGGGATTCGATAATAGAAATGTGGTGGATAAAGTATCTTGGCAATCCTAACCGGAGGAAAAAAAATTGAAAAGTGGAGTGCAACACGAGGACTTCCTAGGGGGTCACCCATCCTAGTACTACTCTCGCCCAAGCACGCTTAACTTCGGAGATCTGATGGGATCCGGTGCATTAGTGCTGGTATGATTGCGCCCGTCATGTTTGGGGTAGAATTCCTTTTTGTGCTAACGGTTCACAGTCCCAGCCTAGAGAGATGGCCCATTCAGAAGGCCCAATGGGCTTAACAACAACCCATCCGCTTCAACAACGCAGCATCCTCGCAAGACGTGATATCAATGCATTGTAGGGCCCTCTAATGTCCCGCTAGTAAGGTTGTCGTCTTTTTAACAGCTCACGACGTACGATCCGGGACGGAAAAACAGAGCTTAATAAGAAAAGTGCCTCGAAACTGATGAAAACGTTCGATTTTGGGCTCTAAAAAGGGCACAACGAGCAAGCTAGCTGCCCCTGTCGTAGAGCTCTCGGAGGGCTTTCCAACGGTATGCTGTGCACCGCGTAACTCCTTACGGATCAAAAGTTATGGGCACTGAGCGACGGAGACCTGGTCACAAACCCTACGCCCTCGGTTTGCGGGCCCAGCCTCCACATGAAGTGAAGTTGTCTTGCCCAAGGTGCCGTGGGATTCGATAATAGAAATTTGGTGGATAAAGTATCTTGGCAACCCTAACCGGAGGAAAAAAAATTGAAAAGGGCGGTGCAACACGAGAACTTCCCAGGGGGTCACACATCCTAGTACTACTCTCGCCCAAGCACGCTTAACTTCGGAGTTCTAATGGGATCCGGTGCATTAGTGCTGGTATGATCGCACCCGTCATGGTGGGGTAGAATTCCTTTTTGTGTTAACTGTTCGCTGTCCCAGCCTAGAGAGATTGCCCATTCAGAAGGCCCAATGGGCTTAACAACAACCCATCCACTTCAACAACGCAGCATCCTCGCAAGACGAGATATCAACGCATTGTAGGGCCCTCTAATGTCCCGCGAGTAAGGTTGTCATCCTTTTAACAGCTCACGACATACGATCCGGGACCGAAAAATAGAGCTTAATAAGAAAAGTGGCCCGAAACTGATGAAAACGTTCGATTTTTGGCTCCAAAAAGGGCACAACGAGCAAGCCAGCTGCCCCCTTCGTAGAGTTCTCAGAGATCTTTCCAGTGGTATGGTGTGCGTCGCGTAACTCCTTACGGATCAAAAGTTATGGGCACTGGAGCGACAAAGACCTGGTCACAAGCCCTACGCCCTCGGTTTGCGGGCCCAGCCTCCACGTGAAGCGAAGTTGTCTTGCCCAAGGTGCCGTGGGATTCGATAATAGAAATGTGGTGGATAAAGTATCTTGGCAACCTTAACCGGAGGAAAAAAAATTGAAAAGGGGAATGCAACACGAGGACTTCCCAAGGGGTCACCCATCCTAGTATTACTCTCGCCCAAGCAAGCTTAACTTCGGAGTTTTGATGGGATCTGGTGCATTAGTACTGGTATGATCGCACCCGTCATGTTGGGGGTAGAATTCCTTTTTGTGTTAACGGTTCACAGTCCTAACCTAGAGAGATGGCCCATTCTGAAGGCCCAATGGGCTTAACAACAACCTATCCGCTTCAACAACGCAGCATCCTCGCAAGTCGTGATAACAACGCATTTTTGGGCCCTCTAATGTCCCGCGAGTAAGGTTGTCGTCCTTTTAACAGCTCACGACGTACGATCTGGGACAGAAAAACAGAGCTTAATAAGAAAAATGGCCCGAAACTGATGGAAACGTTCGATTTTGGCCTCCAAAAAGGGCACAGCGAGCAAGCTGGCTGCCCCCGTCATAGAGCTCTCGGAGAGCTTTCCAACGATATGCTGTGCGCCGCGTAACTCCTTACGGATCAAAAGTTATGGGCACCGGAGCGACGGAGACCTGGTCACAAGCCCTACGCCCTCGGTTTGCAGGCCCATCTTCCACGTGAAGCGAAGTTGTCTTGCCCAAGGTGCCATGGGATTCGATAATAGAAATGTGGTGGATAAAGTATCTTGACAATCCTAACCGGAGGAAAAAAAATTGAAAAAGGGGGTGCAACACGAGGACTTCCCAGGGGGTCACCCATCCTAGTACTATTCTCGCCCAAGCACGCTTAACTTCGGAGTTCTGAGGGGATCCGGTGCATTAGTGCTGGTATGATCGCACCCGTCATGGTGGGGTTAGAATTCCTTTTTGTGTTAACGCTTCACAGTCCCAGCCTAGAGAGATGGCCCATTCAGAAGGCCCAACGGGCTTAACAACAACCCATCCGCTTCAACAACACAGCATCCTCGCAAGACGTGATATCGACGCATTGTATGGCCCTCTAATGTCCAGTGAGTAAGGTTGTCGTCCTTTTAACAGCTCACGACGTACGATCCGGGACAGAAAAACATAGGTTAATAAGAAAAGTGGCCCGAAACTGATGAAAACGTTTGATTTTGGGCACCAAAAAGGGCACAACGAGCAAGATGGCTGCCCTCGTTGTTGAGCTCTCGGAGAGCTTTCCAACGGTATGCTGTGCGCCGCGTAACTCCTTACGGATCAAAAGTTATGGGCACCGGAACAACAGAGACCTGGTCACAAGCTCTACGCCCTCGGTTTGCGGGCCCAGCCTCCACATGAAGCGAAGTTGTCTTTCCCACGGTGCCGTGGGATTCGATAACAGAAATACGATGGATAAAGTATCTTGGCAACCCTAACCGGAGGAAAACAAATTGAAAAGGGGGGTGCAACACGAGGACTTCCCAGGGGGTCACCCATCCTAGTACTACTCTCCCCCTAGCATGCTTAACTTCGGAGTTCTGATTGGATCCGGTGCATTAGTGCTGGTATGATCGCACCCGTCATGTTGGGGGTATAATTCATTTTTGTGTTAACGGTTCACAGTCCCAGCCGAGAGAGATGGCCCATTCAGACGGCCCAATGGGCTTAACAACAACCCGACCGCTTCAACAATGCAGCATCCGCTCAAGACGTGATATCGACGCATTGTATGGCCCTCTAATGTCCAGCGAGTAAGATTGTTGTCCTTTTAACAGGTCACGACATACGATCCGGGACGGAAAAATAGAGCTTATTAAAAATGTTGCCCGAAACTGATGAAAATGTTCGATTTTGGGATCCAAAAAGGGCACAGCAAGCTAGCTGGCTGCCCTCATCGTATAGCTCTCAGAGAGCTTTCAAACGGTATGTTGTGCGCCGCGTAACTCCTTACGGATCAAAAGTTATGGGCACCGGAGCGACGGAGACCTGGTCACATGCCCTACGCCCTCGGTTTGCGGGCCCAGCCTCTTCGTGAAGCGAAGTTGTCTTGCCCAAGGTGCCGTGGGATTCGATAATAGAAATGTGGTGGATAAAGTAACTTGGCAATCCTAACCGGAGGAAAAAAAATTGAAAAGTGGAGTGCAACACGAGGACTTCCTAGGGGGTCACCCATCCTAGTACTACTCTCGCCCAAGCACGCTTAACTTCGGAGATCTGATGGGATCCGGTGCATTAGTGCTGGTATGATCGCGCCCGTCATGTTTGGGGTAGAATTCCTTTTTGTGTTAACGGTTCACAGTCCCAGCCTAGAGAGATGGCCCATTCAGAAGGCCCAATTGGCTTAACAACAACCCATCCGCTTCAACAACGCAGCATCCTTGCAAGACATGATATCAATGCATTGTAGGGCCCTCTAATGTCCCGCTAGTAAGGTTGTCGTCTTTTTAACAGTTCACGACGTACGATCCGGGACGGAAAAACAGAGCTTAATAAGAAAAGTGCCCTGAAACTGATGAAAACGTTCGATTTTGGGCTCTAAAAAGGGCACAACGAGCAAGCTAGCTGCCCTTGTCGTAGAGCTCTCGGAGGGCTTTCCAACGGTATGCTGTGCGCTGCGTAACTCCTTACGGATCAAAAGTTATGGGCACTGAGCGACGGAGACCTGGTCACAAGCCCTATGCCCTCGGTTTGCGGGCCCAGCCTCCACATGAAGTGAAGTTGTCTTGCCCAAGGTGCCGTGGGATTCGATAATAGAAATTTGGTGGATAAAGTATCTTGGCAACCCTAACCGGAGGAAAAAAAATTGAAAAGGGGGGTGCAACACGAGGACTTCCCAGGGGGTCACACATCCTAGTACTACTCTCGCCCAAGCACACTTAACTTCGAAGTTCTGATGGGATCCGGTGCATTAGTACTGGTATGATCGCACCCGTCATGGTGGGGGTAGAATTCCTTTTTGTGTTAACGGTTCACAGTCCCAGCCTAGAGAGATGGCCCATTCAGAAGGCCCAATGGGCTTAACCACAACCCATCCGCTTCAACAACGCAGCATCCTCGCAAAAAGTGATATCAACGCGTTGTAGGGCCCTCTAATGTCCCGCGAATAAAGCTGTCGTCCTTTTAACAGCTCACGACATACGATCCGGGACAGAAAAACATAGCTTAATAAGAAAAGTGGCCCGAAACTGATCAATACGTTCCATTTTGGCCTCCAAATTGGGCACAGCGAGCAAGCTGGCTGCCCCCGTCGTAGAGCTCTCGTAAAGCTTTCCAACGGTATGTTGTGCGCCGCGTAACACCTTACGGATCAAAAGTTATGGGCCCCGGAGCGACGGAGACCTGGTCACAAGCCCTACGCCCTCGGTTTGCGGCCCCAGCCTCCACGTGAAGCGAAGTTGTCTTGCCCAAGGTGCCGTGGGATTCGATAATAGAAATGTGGTGGATAAAGTATCTTGGCAACCCTAACCGGAGGAAAAAAAATTGAAAAGGGGGGTCCAACACGAGGACTTCCCAAGGGGTCACCCATCCTTGTACTACTCTCGCCCAAGCACGCTTAACATCGGAGTTCTGATGGGATCCGGTGCACTAGTGCTGGTATGATCGCACCCGTCATGGTAGGGGTAGAATTCCTTTTTGTGTTAACGGTTCATAGTCCCACCCTAGAGAGATGGCCCATTCAGAAGGCCCAATGGGCTTAAAAACAACCCATCCACTTCAACAACGCAGCATCCTCGCAGGACGTGATATCGACGCATTGTAGGGCCCTCTAATGTCCCTCGAGTACGGTTGTCGTCCTCCTAACAGCTCACGACGTACGATCCGGGATGGAAAAACACAATGCCCGCATTTAAGGTAATTCAACTCTCATTAATTACTTTCTTCTATTATTATTATTTGAGGTCGGACATACTAACTTATCTTCAAGTTGGAGGGAAAACACGGGACATAACACCCGCGCTTCCTTACCTTGTTTTGCAAATAAACACTGAGCTTGGGCTGAAGAATTATTTAAACTATCATCACTATGGTTTAATGTACTCCATAACATTATGTTCTTGATTTAGTCGTCAATTAATTAACCCTACCTTACTTATCTAAATATTCTAATCAACTTTTCCTTTCTCACATATGCATTTACTTGATAAGTTCCCAAATTTTCTAAAGTCACATTATATTTTTCATCACAGGTAACTATGATTTTTTTATGAGGTTATGAGGTTATACCCACCAGTGATTGCACTTGGTCGAAGTACTAATGAAGAAACCAAATTAGGAAAATTAACTTTACCAGGAGAGGTCCTACTCTGGTTACCAACAATCTTTTTGCATTATGACCATGAAATATGGGGCGCAGACGCGAAGGAATTTAAGCCAGAAAGATTTGCAGAGGGAATTCTAAAGGCAACAAATGGCCAAGTTTCTTTTTTCCCATTTGGTTGGGGACCTAGAATATGTATCGGATAGAACTTCGCTATGTTAGAGGCTAAAATGGCACTAGCCATGATTCTGCAACGCTTCTCCTTTGAGCTTTCGCCATCCTATGCTCATGCTCCTTACTCGATCACAACTATCCAACCTCAACTTGGTGCTCACCTTATTTTGCATAAATTATAGTCGTCATCAAGAAAAGATGACTCTTGATAGAAATAAATGGCGTTACATGATCTATATAGCTGACCCCACCTAGTGAAACAAAGTTTAGTTTGGTTTGGTTTGGTTTTATAGTTGTCATTAAATTTCAAGCACTTACTACATTAGATCATAAAGGAAATATTGCTTAGTATTTCATGTTGAATTTTGAACCCTACTCTATCCATGCAACTTGTTAAATTAGCACTCTCATGCAACTATGCTTCTTCTAGTACTACTTTTGCCCATACAAGATATATCCCATTGAAAAAGTGTAGGTGGAATGCCAAAACCTAAAACATAATAAAAATGAAAATTGTCCATTAAAAGAGTGTCCATAGGGTCACTCTCTTTGTTTTGTTAATAATTTTAAGAAAAATCGTACAAATAGTGTCAATTATTTTTCTAAAAGTTTAAATTCATCCCGATTGTTCAAAATTAGTCAACTTATTTCTTATTATTTTTCAAAAATTTCAAATTCTTCCTATTGTTCAAAATCAGCCAATTTAGTCTCAATTATTTTTTTAAAAAAAATAAATTCATTTCTATTTTTTAAACTTAGTCAATTTAGTTCTTATTATTTCTCAAAAATTTTTAATTAGTCTCTATTGTTTTCATATAAAATTCAAATTAGTCCTCAATGTTTAACAAAAAATTGTGATAAAAATGCAATTAGCCAATTTAGTTCCTATTGTTTCTCAAAAAATTTTAATTAGTCCCTATTGTTTTCATATAAAATTTAAATTAGTCTTCAATGTTTAAGAAAAAAATTGTGACTAAATTATAATTAGCCAATTTAGTTCCTATTATTTTTAAAAAAAATTTAATTAATCCCTATTATTTTCATATAAAATTCAAATTAGACCTCAATGTCTAAGACTAAATTGTAATTAGCGATTTAGTTCCTATTGTTTCTCAAAAAAATTAATTAGTTCCTGTTGGTTTTATATAAAATTCAAATTAGTCCTTAATATTTAAGAAAAAAACGTGACTAAATTAATTTTTTTTTTTAAATAAAAACTAAAATAAATAATTTTAAACAGTAGAAACAAATTTGACATTTTAGAAAAATAATAGGGGCTATTTGTGCCATTTTTCCTAATTTTTATACTAAAAGATAACAAAAGTAAACGGTAACGTTTGAAATTGGGCACATGCCGAGAACTTAACTAATGACCCCTCAAATGAATCAAAAGTGTACATGCGTATAAATCACACTCGAACTATCTCCAAATTATATTTCAGATGGGAAAAATATCCCTACGTACACAAGGGTGTATACAACTGAAAATAGAATGTTTCTTCTAATTATAGTAAAAGTAAAATCAATTTTGGAAGTAAAATCAATTTTGGGATACTCTAAAATAAAGAAAAGCTAATAGTACAAATGGGATGAAAATAGAAACAGTATAAGCCATCTTGGAGGCTAATAGTTATCCTGTTTTCGAGAACTGTTAAAAATAATTCCTTCCAATGATTATTCTAGTAAGTTCCCTTGTATTAGATCTAATTCTCTAATGATGTTCTAGTGTCGTTGCATTAGTCTAATCGATCCTGTGTTTTGTGAAAATGTTGTACGTTACCTCCCTTAATTAGCATTTTTGTTAGTTTTGAACCATATGCACTTGAAATGTGAATTTTTTGTATTTTCACTTAAATAAATTCTTTTTGGACAAAATTGTCCATCAGTAGCGGTAATAAATTAGTAGAGGGGTTATCAGCGGATTCTTTATAATATAGGGAGTATTTTGCAATTGTTTGGATCAACAATCACCATTAATATATATATATATATATATATATATATATATATATATATATATATATATATATATATATATATATATATATATATATATATATGTACGAAAGCAAATTGGTGCAAACATTGAGACGAATTTGCTACGAGTTAGCGATGCATAAGGAAGTTTGTCGCTCATACGTCTCAAATAGCTATGATTTAGTGACGAAAAATTATTCGTCAAAAGTTCTTCGCTAATTGGTTTTAAATAGAGACAAATTAGCGACAAAAGGTTTTAAATTAACATGCATCGCTAATTCCTCTCAAATAGAATCGAGGTTAGCGAGGATGTTAGAGGAAAAAATATTCGTTGCAAATGTGTCGCTAATTGGTTCCAAATAGAGACAAATTAGAAACAAAAAGTTTCAAATTAACATGTGTCGCTAATTATGTCGCTATTCGACTCAAATAGAATCGAGTTAGTGACAAGGTTTGAAGAAAAAAATATTCATCAAACATTCATCGCTAATTTGTTTCCAGGAAATTAAACCAAAGGGCCTCCCCATTGGTTACTGGGCAGCGGCCCAATATTAGGCTGGGCCGCTGCCCAAAGGTTAAAAAAAAAAAAAAAAAAAAAAAAAAAAAAAAACAGGAAATTAAACCAATGGGCCTTCCCATTGGTTACTGGGCAGCGGCCCAGTATTAGGCTGTGCTGCTGCCCATAGGTAAAAAAAAAAAACAAACAAACAAACAAACAGAAAATTAAACCAATGGGCCTCCCCATTGGTTACTGGGCAGCGGCCCAGTATTAGGCTGGGCCGCTACCCATAGGTTAAAAGAAAAAAAAAAACAAAAAACAAACAAACAGGAAATTAAACCAATGGGCCTCCCCATTGGTTACTGGGCAGCGGCCCAATATTAGGCTGGGCCGCTGCCCATAGGTAAAAAAAAAACAAAAAACAAAAAACAAAGGAAATTAAACCAATGGGCCTCCCCATTGGTTACTGCGCAGCGGCCCAGTATTACGCTGGGCCGCTGCCCATAGGTAAAAATAAAAAATAAATAAATAAATAAATAACAAAAACAAACAGGAAATTAAACCAATGGGCCTTCCCATTGGTTACTGGGCAGCGGCCCAGTATTAGTTTGGGCCGCTGCCCATAGGTAAAAAAAAAAAAAATGAAATTAAACGAATGGGCCTCCCCATTGGTTACTGGGCAACGGCCCAGTATTAGGCTGAGCCGCTGCCCATAGGTTTAAAAAAAAACAAAAACAAACAGGAAATTAAACCAATGGGCCTCCCCATTGATTACTGGGCAGCGGCCCAGTATTAGGCTGGGCCGCTACCCATAGGTTAAAAAAAAAAAAACAAACAAACAAATAGGAAATTAAACCAATGGGCCTCCCCATTGGTTACTGGGCAGCGGCCCAGTATTACGCTGGGCTGCTGCCATAGGTAAAAAAATAAAAAAATAAAAAAAATAAAAAAAAAACAAACAGGAAATTAAACCAGTGGGCCTTCCCATTGGTTACTGGGCAGCGGCCCAGTATTAGCCTGGGCCGCTGCCCATAGGTTAAAAAAAAAAAAAAAACAAACAAACAAACAAGAAATTAAACCAATGGGCCTCCCCATTGGTTACTGGGCAGCGGCCGAGTATTAGGCTGGGCAGTTGCCCATAGGTTAAAAAAAAAATAAACAAACAAACAAACAAACAGGAAATTAAACCAATGGGCCTCCCATTGGTTACTGGGCAGCGGCCCAGTATTAGGCTGGGCCGCTGCCCATAGGTTAAAAAAAAAAACAAACAAACAAACAAACAGGAAATTAAACCAATGAGCCTCCCCATTGGTTACTGGGCAGCGGCCCAGTATTAGGCTGGGCCGCCGCCCATAGGTTAAAAAACAAACAAACAAACAAACAGGAAATTAAACCATTGGCCCCCCCCATTGGTTGCTGGGCAGCGGCCCAGTTTTAGGTTGGGCCCCTTCCCATAGGTAAAAAAAAAAAAAAACAAACAGGAAATTAAACCAATGGGCCTTCCCATTAGTTACTGGGCAGCGGCCCAGTATTAGGCTGGGCAGCTGCCCATAGGTTAAAAAAAAAAAAAAGGAAATTAAACAAATGGGCCTCCCCATTGGTTACTCGGCAGCGGCCCAGTATTAGGCTGGGCCACTGCCCATAGGTTAAAACAAAAAACAAAACAAAACAAACAAACAGGAAATTAAACCAATGGGCCTCCCCATTGGTTACTGGGCAGCGGCCCAGTATTAGGCTGTGCGGCTGCCCATAGGTTAAAAAAAAAAAAAACAAACAAACAAACAGGAAATTAAACCAATGGGCCTCCCCATTGGTTACCGGGCAGCGGCCCAGTATTAGGCAGGGCCGCTGCCTAAAGGTTAAAAAAAAAAAAACAAACAAACAAACAAGAAATTAAACCAATGGGCCTCCCCATTGGTTACTGGGCAGCGGCCCAATATCAGGCTGGGCCGCTGCCCATAGGTAAAAAAAAAAAAACAAAGGAAATTAAACCAATGGGCCTCCCCATTGGTTACTGGGCAGCGGCCCAGTATTACGCTGGGCCGCTGTCCATAGGTAAAAATAAAAAAATAAAAAAATAAAAAATAAAAAAAAACAAACAAGAAATTAAACCAATGGGACTCCCCATTGGTTACTGGGCAGCGTCCCAGTATTAAGCTGGGCCGCTGCCCATAGGTTAAAAAAAATAAAAAAACAAACAGGAAATTAAACCAATGGGCCTCCCATTTGGTACTGGGCAGCGGCCCAGTATTAGGATGGAGCGCTGCCCGTAGGTTAAAAAAAAAAAACAAACAAACAAACAGGAAATTAAACCAATGGGCCTCCCCATTTGTTACTGGGCAGCGGCCCAGTATTACGCTGGGCCCCTGCCCATAGGTAAAAAAAAATAAAAAATAAAATAAAAAATAAAATAAAAAACAAACAGGAAATTAAACCAGTGGGCCTACCCATTGGTTACTGGGCAGCGGCCCAGTATTAGGCTGGGCCGCTCCCCATAGGTTAAAAAAAAAAAAAACAAACAAACAAATAGGAAATTAAACCAATGGGCCTCCCCATTGGTTACTGGGCAGCGGCCCAGTATTAGGCTGGGCCGCTGCCCATAGGTTAAAAAAAAAAAAAAAACAGGAAATTAAACCAATGGGCCTCACCATTGGTTACTGGGCAGCGGCCCAGTTTTCGGCTGGGCCGCTGCCCATATGTTAAAAAAAAAAAAAAAACAAACAAACAGGAAATTAAACCAATGAGCCTCACCATTGGCTACTGGGCAGCGGCCCAGTATTCGGCTGGGCCGCTGCCCATAGGTTAAAAAAAAAAAAAAACAGGAAATTAAACCAATGGGCCTCACCATTGGTTACTGGGCAGCGGCCCAGTATTCGGCTGGGCCGCTGCCCATAGGTTAAAAAAAAAAAAAAACAAACAAACAGGAAATTTAACCAATGGGCCTACCCATTGGTTACTGGGCAGCGGCCCAGTATTAGGCTGGGCCGCTGCCCATAGGTTAAAAAAAAGGGCAAAAACCATTTTAGTCCCTGAGGTTTGCTCTAAAGATCAAATTGGTCCCTCAGGTTTGCAAAAAGACTAAATTGGTCCCTCCAATTAATTTTTATTAGTCAAATGTTAATAGTCAAAGGGTTGACCGAGTTAAAAGACCATTATATCCTTAGGCAACATATATTATAAAAGAAAATTACGATAAAAGTTTAAATCAGTCTAAAAAAACATAATTCACAACATTTGTGCAGGAAAAAAAAAACTAAAACTAAAAAATATCAATTCAAACATAAACAAATTAAATTCAGTAATATATCGTTAAAAAATGAATAATCATCATCGACATAATTAACAGCGAGGGTACCACCCAGAAAAGAGAATGAATCATGATTGTTCATTTTTTAACGATATATTACTAACTTTAATTTGTTTATATTTGAACTGATATTTTTTAGTTTTTGTTTTTTTTTCCTACGCGAATTATGTGAATTATATTTTTTTTAGACTGATTTAGACTTTTATTGTAATTTTATTTTATAATATATGTTGCCTAAGGATATAATAGTCTTTTAACTCAGTCAACCATTTGACTATTAATATTTGGCTAACAAAAGTTAACTAAAGGGACCTTTTTGGTCTTTTTGCAAACCTGAGGGACCAATTTGGTCTTTAGAGGTAACCTCAGGGACTAAAATGGTTTTGACCCTTAAAAAAAAAAAAAAAAAAAAAAAAACAAACAAAAAGGAAATTAAACCAATGGGCCTCCCCATTGGTAACTGGGCAGCGGCCCAGTATTTGGCTGGGCCACTGCCCATAGATTAAAAAAAAAACAAACAAACAAACAAACAAACGGTAAATTAAACCAATGGGCCTCCCCGTTGGTTACTGGGCAGCGGCCCAGAATTAGGCTGGGCCGCTGCCCATATGTAAAAAAAAATTAAAAAATAAAAAAATAAAATAAAATAAAAAAACAGGAAATTAAACCAATGGGCCTCCCTATTTGGTACTCGCCAGCAGCCCAATATTCTGCTGGGCCGCTGCCCAAACGTTAAAAAAAAGAAAAAAAAAACAAACCAAAAAAACAGGAAATTAATCCTATGGGCCCTCCTCTTTGGTTACTGGGCAGCGGCCCAGTATTACGCTGGGCCGCTGCCCATAGGGGAAAAAAAAAACAAACAAACAAACAGGAAATTAAACCAATGGGCCTCCCCATTGGTTACTGCGCAGCGGCCCAGTATTACGCTGGGCCGCTACCCATAGGTAAAAATAAAAAAATAAAAAAAAAAAAAAAAAACAAAAACAAACAGGAAATTAAACCAATGGGCCTTCCCATTGGTTATTGGGCAGCGGCCCAGTATTAAGCTGGGCCGCTGCCCACAGGTTTAAAAAAAAAAAAACAAACAAACAGAAAATTAAACCAATAGGCCTCCCCATTGATTACTGGGCAGCGGCCCAGTATTAGGATGGGCCACTGCCCATTGGTTAAAAAAAAAAAACAAAGAAACAGGAAATTAAACCAATGGGCCTCCCCATTGGTTACTGGGCAGCGGCCCAGTATTACGCTGGGCCGCTGCCCATAGGTAAAAAAATAAAAAAAAATAAAAAATAAAAAAAAACAAACAGGAAAATAAACCAGTGGGCCTCCCCATTGGTTACTGGGCAGCGGCCCAGTATTAGCCTGGGCCGCTGCCCATATGTTAAAAAAAAAACAAACAAACAAACAGGAAATTAAACCAATGGGCCTCCCAATTAGTTACTGGGCAGCGGCCCAGGATTAGGCTGGGCAGCTGCCCATAGGTTAAAAATAAACAAAACAAAACAAATAAACAAACAGGAAATTAAACCAGTGGGCCTCCCCATTGGTTACTGGGCAGCGGCCCAGTATTAGGCTGGGCCGCTGCCCATAGGTTAAAAAAAAAATAATTAAAAAAAATAAAAAACAAAAACAAACAGGAAATCAAACCAATGGGACTTCTCATTGGTTACTGTGCAGCGGCCCAGTATTAGGCTGGGCCGATGCCCACAGGTTTAAAAAAAAAAACAAACAAACAAAAAAACAGGAAATTAAACCAATGGGCCCTCCCCATTGGTTACTGGGCAGCGGCCCAGTATTACGCTAGGCCGCTGCCCATAGGGAAAAAACAAACAAACAAACAAACAAACAAGAAATTAAACCAATGGGCCTCCCCATTGGTTACTGCGCAGTGGCCCAGTATTACGCTGGGCCGCTGCCCATAGGTAAAAATAAAAATAAAAAAGTAAATAAAAAACAAAAACAAACAGGAAATTAAACCAATGGGCCTTCCCATTGGTTACTGGGCAGCGGCCCGGTATTAGGCTGGGCCGCTGCCCACAGGTTTAAAAAAAAACAAACAAACAAACAGGAAATTAAACCAATGGGCCTCCCCATTGATTACTGGGCAGCGGCCCAGTATTACGCTGGGCCGCTAACCATAGGAAAAAAAAAAAAAAAAAAAAAAAAAAAAAAAAAAAAAAACAGGAAATTAAACCAATGGCCTCCCCATTGGCTACTGGGCAGCGGCCTAGTATTACGCTGGGCCGCTGCCCATAGGTAAAAAATAAATAAATAAATAAAAAATTAAAAAAAAACAAACAGGAAAATAATCCAGTGGGCCTCCCCATTGGTTACTGGGCAGCGGCCCAGTATTAGGCTGCGCAGCTGCCCATAGGTTAAAAAAAAAACAAACAAACAGGAAATTAAACCAATGGGCCTCCCCATTGGTTACTGGGCAGCGGCCCAGTATTAGGCTGGGCCGCTGCCCATAGGTTAAAATAAAAAAAAAACGAACAAACAAACAAACAGGAAATTAAACCAATGGGCCTCCCCATTGGTTATTGGGCAGCGGCCCAGTATTAGGCTGGACCGCTGCCCATAGGTTAAAAAAACAAACAAACAAACAAACAAACAGGAAATTAAACTAATGGGCCTCCCCACTAGTTACTGGGCAGCGGCCCAGTATTACGCTGGGCTCCAGCCCTTAGGGAAAAAAAAAACAAACAAACAAACAAACAGGAAATTAAACCAATGGCCCTCCCCATTGGTTCCTGCGCAGCGGCCCAGTATTACGCTGGGCCTCTGCCCATAGGTAAAAATAAATAAATAAATAAATAAATAAAAAACAAAAACAAACAGGAAATTAAACCAATGGGCCTTCCCATTGGTTTATAGGCAGCGGCCCAGTATTAGGCTGGGCCGCAGCCCATAGGTTAAAAAAAAAGAAAAATAAAAAATAAAAACAAACAGGAAATTAAACCAATGGGCCTCCCCATTGATTACTTGGCAGCAGCCCAGTATTAGGCTAGCCCGCTGCACATAGGTTAAAAAAAAAACAAACAAACAGGAAATTAAACCAAGGGCCTCCCCATTCGTTACTGGGCAGCGGCCCAGTATTGCGGTGTGCCGCTGACCATAGGTAAAAAAATAAAAAAAAATAAAAAATAAAAAAAAAACAAACAGGAAATTAAACCAGTGGGCCTCCCCATTGGTTACTGGGCAGCGGCCCAGTATTAGCCTAGGCCGCTGCCCATAGGTTAAAAAAAAACAAAAAACAAAAAAACACGAAATTAACTCAATGGGCCTCCCCATTGCTTCCTGGGCCGCGGCCCAGTATTAGGCCGGGCCGCTGCCCATAGGTTAAAAAAAAAAATCAAACAAACAAACAGGAAATTAAACCTATGGGCCTCCCCATTGGTTACTGGGCAGCGGCCCAGTATTAGGCTGGGCCTGTGCCCATAGGTTTAAAACAAAAAAAACAAAAAACAAACAAACAGGAAATTAAACCAATGGGCCTTCCCATTAGTTACTGGGCAGCGGCCCAGTATTATGCTGGGCCGCTGCCCATAGGTAAAAAAAAAAAAAAGGAAATTAAACCAAGGGGCCTATCCATTGGTTACTGGGCAGCGGCCCAGTATTACGCTGGGCCGCTGCCATGGGTAAAAATATTAAAAAAAAAAAAAAAAAAACAAACAGGAAATTAAACTAGTGGGCCTCCCATTGGTTACTGGGCAGCGGCCCAGTATTAGGCTGGGCCGCTGCCCATATGTAAAAAAAAATAAAAAAATAATATTAATAAAAAAAATAAAAAAATAAAAACAGGAAATTAAACCAATGGGCCTCCCCATTGGTTACTGCGAAGCGGCCCAGTATCTTGTTGGGCCGCTGCCCATAGGTAAAAAAAAAACAGGAAATTAAACCAATGAGCCTCCCCATTGGTTACTGGGCAGCGGCCCAGTATTACGCTGGGCCGCTGCCCATAGGTAAAAAAAAAAAAAAAAAAAAAAAAAAAAAAAAAAAAAAAAAAAAACAGGAAATTAAACCAATGGGCCTCCCCATTGGTTACTGGGCAGCGGCCTAGTATTCGGCTGGGCCGCTGCCCATAGGTTAAAGAAAAAAAAAAACAAACAAACAGGAAATTAAACCAATGGGCCTCCCCATTGGTTACTGGGCAGCGGCCCAGTATTACGCTGGGCCGCTGCTCATAGTGAAAAAAAAAAAAAACAAACAAACAAACAAACAGGAAATTAAACCAATGGGCCTCCCCATTGGTTACTGGGCAGCGGCCCAGTATTAGGCTGGGCCGCTGCCCATAGGTAAAAAAAAAAAAAAAAACAAACAGGAAATTAAACCAATGGGCCTTCCATTAGTTACTGGGCAGCGGCCCAGCATTAGACTGGGTCGCTGTCCATAGGTAAAAAAAAAAAAAGGAAATTAAACCAATGGGCCTCCCCATTGATTACTAGGCAGCGGCCCAGTATTAGGCTGGGCCGCTGCCCATAGGTTAAAAAAAAAAAAAAAAGAACAAACAAACAAACAGGAAATTAAATCAATGTGCCTCCCCATTGGTTACTGGGCAGCGGCCCAGTATTAGGCTGGGCCGCTGACCAAAGGTTAAAAAAAATAAAATAAAAAATAAAAAAAAACAGGAAATTAAACCAATGGGCCTTCCCATTGGTTACTGGGCAGCGACCCAGTGTTAGGCTATGCCGCTGCCCATAGGTTTAAAAAAAAAAAAAAAACAAACAAACAAAGAGGAAATTAAACAAATGGCCCCCCCCATTGGTTTCTGGGCAGCGGCCCAATATTAGGCTGGGCCGCCCCCCATAGGTAAAATAAAAAAATAAAAAAACAAAGGAAATTAAACCAATGGGCCTCCCCATTGGTTACTGGGCCGCGGCCCAGTATTAGGCAGGGCCGCTGCCCATAGGTTAAAAAAAAAAAAAAAACAAACAAACAGGAAATTAAACCACTGGGTCTCCCCATCGGTTACTGGGCAGCGGCCCAATAATAGGCTGGGCCCCTGCCCATAGGTAAAAAAAAAAAAAAAAAAAAAAACAAAGGAAATTAAACCAATGGGCCTCCCCATTGGTTACTGGGCAGCGGCCCAGTATCATGCTAGGCCGCTGCCCATAGGAAAAAAAAAAAAAAACAAGAAATTAAACCAATGGGCCTCCCCATTGGTTACTGGGGAGCGGCCCAGGATCACACTGGGGCGCTGCCTATAGGAAAAAAAAAAAAAAAAAGGAAATGAAACCAATGGGCCTCCCCATTGGTTACTGGGCAGCGGCCCAGTATCATCCTAGGCCGCTGCCCATAGGAAAAAAAAAAAAAAAAAAAAAGGAAATTAAACCAATGGGCCTCCCCATTGGTTACTGGGCAGCGGCCTAGTATCATACTGGGCCGCTGCCTAAAGGAAAAAAAAAAAAAAAAAAAAACTGGAAATTAAACCATTGGGTCTCCCCATTGGTTACTGGGGAGCGGCCCAGTATTATGCTGGGCAGTTGCCCATTGGTAAAAAAAAAAAAAAAAAAAAAAAAAAAAAAAAAAGGAAATTAAACCAATGGGCCTCCCCATTGGTTACTGGGCAGCGGCCCAGTATCATGCTGGGCAGCTGCACATAGGTTAAAAAAAAAAAATACGAAATTAAACCAATGGGCCTCCCCATTGGTTACTGGGCAGCGGCCCAGTATCATGCTGGGCAGCTGCCCATAGGTAAAAAAATAAAAAATAAAAATAAAAAAATAGGAAATTAAACCAAGGAGCCTCCCCATTGGTTACTGGGCAGCGGCGTAGTTTCATGCTGGGCCGCTGCCTATAGGAAAAAAAAAAAAAAAAAACGGGAACTTAAACCATTGGGCCTCCCCATTGGTTACTGGGCAGCTGGCAAAGGTAAAAATAAAAAAAATAAAATAAAAAAAAATAAAAAAAATGAAATTAAACCAATGGGCCTCCACATTGGTTACTGGGCTGCGGCCCAGTATCATGCTAGGCCGATGCACATAAAAAAAAAAAAAAAAAAAACAATAAATTAAACCAAAGGGCCTCCCCATTGGTTACTGTGGAGCGGCCCAGCAACATGCTAGGCCGCTGCCCATAGGAAAAAAAAAAAGGAAATTAAACCAATGGGCCTCCCCATTGGTTACTGGGCAGCGGCCTAGTATAATGCTGGCCCGCTGCCTATAGGAAAAAAAAAATGAAAAAAAAAAAAAAAACTGGAAATTAAACCAATGCGCCTCCCCATTGGTTACTGGGCACAGGCCCAGTATCATGTCGGGCAGCTGCCCATAGGTAAAAAAATAAAAATAAAAATAAAAAATAGGAAATTAAACCAATGGGCCTCCCCATTGGTTACTGGGCAGCGGCCTAGTATCATGCTGGGCTGCTGCCTATAGGAAAAAAAAAAAATCGGGAACTTAAACCATTGGGTCTCCCCATTGGTTACTGGGCAGCGGCCTAGGTGCCCAGTATCATGGTAGGGCGCTGCGGATAGGAAAAAAAAAAAAAAAAAAAAAAAAACAGGAAATTAAACCAATGGACCTCCCCATTGGCTACTGGGCAGCGGCCTAGTATCATGCTGGGCCGCTTCCTATAGGAAAAAAAAAAAAAAAAAAAAAAAAAAAAAAAAAAAAAACAGGAAATTAAACCAATGGGCCTCCCCATTGGTTACTGGGCAACGGCCCAGTATCATGCTAGGCCGCTGCCCATAGGAAAAAAAAAAAGAAAAAAAAAACAAGAAATTAAACCAATGGGCTTCCCCATTGGTTACTGGGCAGCGGCCTAGTATCATACTGGGCCGCTGCCTATAGGAAAAAAAAAATGGAAATTAAACCATTGGGCCTCCCCATTGGTTACTGGGGAGCGGCCCAGTATTATGCTGTGCAGTTGCCCATAGGTAAAAAAAAAACCAAAAAAAAAACAAAAAAAAAACAAGAAATTAAACCAATGGGCCTCCACATTGGTTACGGGACAGCGGCCCAGTATCATGCTGGGCAGCTGCCCATTGGTAAAAAAAAAAAAAAAAAAAAAAAAAAAGGAAATTAAACCAATGGGCCTCCCCATTGGTTACTGGGCAGCAGCCCAGTATCATGCTGGGCAGCTGCCCATAGGTTAAAAAAAAAACGAGGAAATTTAACCAATTGGCCTCCCCATTGGTTACTGGACAGCGGCCCAGTATCATGCTGGGAAGCTGCCCATAGGTAAAAAAAAAAAAAAATGAAATTAGACCAATAGGCCTCCCCATTTTTTACTAGGCAGCGGCCCAGTATAACGCTGGGCCACTGCCCAAGGTAAAAAAAAAAAAAAACAGGAAATTAAACCAATTGGGCCTCCCCATTGGCTCCTAGGCAGCGGCTGAGTATCATGCTGGGCCGCTGCCCATAGGAAAAAAAAATGAAATTAAACCAATGGGCCCCCGCATTGGTTACTGGGCAGCGGCCCAATATCATGCTAGGCAGCTGCCCATAGGTAAAAAAAAAATGAAATTAAACCAATGGGCCTCCCCATTGGTTACTGGGCAGCGGCCCAGTATTACGCTGAGCCGCTAACCATAGGTAAAAAAAAAATAAATAAATAAAATAAATAAAAGGAAATTAAACCAATGGGCCTCCCCATTGGTTACTGGGCAGCAGCCCAGTATCATGCTGGGCCCCTGCCCATAGGTTAAAAAAAAAAAAAAAAAGGAAATTTAACCATTGGGCCTCCCCATTGGTTACTGGACAGCGGCCCAGTATCATGCTGGGCAGCTGCCTATAGGTAAAAAAAAAAAAAAAAATGAAATTAAACCAATGCGCCTCCACATTGGTTACTGGGCAACGGCCCAGTATCATGCTGGGCAGCTGCTCATAGGTTAAAAAAAAAAAAATGAAATTAAACCAATGGGCCTCCCCATTGGTTACTGGGCAGCGGCCCAGTATTACGCTGAGCCGCTAACCAAAGGCAAAAAAATAAAAAAAATAAAAAATAAAGAAATTAAACCAATGAACCTCCCGATTGGTTACTGGGCAGCGTCCCAGTATCATGCTGCGTCGCTGCCCATAGGTAAAAAACAAAAATAAAAAATAAAAAAAAATAAAAAAAAAATAGTAAATTAAACCAATGGGCCTCCCCATTGGTTACTGGGCAGGGGCCCGGTATCATGCAAGGCCGCGGCCCATAGAAAAAAAAAAAAAAAAAAAAAAAAAAAACAAGAAATTAAACCAATGGGCCTCCCCTTTGGTTACTGGGCAGCGGCCTAGTATCATACTGGGCCACTGCCTATAGGAAAAAAAAAAAAAAAAAAGGAAATTAAACCAATGGGCCTCCCCATTGCTTACTGGGCAGCGGCCCAGTATCATGCTAGGCCGCTGCCCATAGGAAAAAAAAAAGAAAAAAAAAACAGGAAAATAAAACAAAGGGCCTCCCCATTCGTTACTGGGCAGTGGCCTAAGATCATGCTGGACCGCTGCCTATAGGAAAAAAAAAAAAAAAAAAAAAAAAAAACTGGAAATTAAACCATTGGGTCTCCCCATTGGTTACTGGGTAGCGGCCCAGTATCATGCTAGGCCGCTGCCCATAGGAAAAAAAAAAAGAAAAAAAAAACAGGAAATTAAACCAATGGGCCTTCCCATTGGTTACTGGGCAGCGTCCGAGTATCATGCTGGGCCGCTGCCTTTAGGAAAAAAAAAATTAAAAACGGAAATTAAACCAATGGGCCTCCCCATTGGTTACTGGGCAGCGGCCCAGTATCATGATGGGCAGCTGCACATAGGTAAAAAAAAAAAAAAAAAACAGGAAATTAAACCAATGGGCCTCCCCATTGGTTACTGGGCAGCGGCCCAGTATCATGCTGGGCAGCTGCCCATTGGTAAAAAAAAAAAAAAAAAAGGAAATTAAACCAATGGGCCTCCCCATTGGTTATTGGGCAGCGTCCCAGTATCATGCTGCGCCGCTGCCAATAGGAAAAAAAAAAAAAAAAAAAAAAAACCGGAAAATAAACCAAATGGCCACCCCAATTGTTTCTGGGCGGCGGCCCCATATCATGCTCGGCAGCTGCCCATACGTAAAAAAAAAATGAAATTAAACCAATGGGCCACTCCATTTGTTACTGGGTAGCGGCCCAGTATTACGCTGGGCCGCTGCCCATAGGTAAAAAAATAATATAAAAAATAAAAAAAAGGAAATTAAACCAATGGGCCTCCAATTGGTTATTGGGCAGCGTCCCAGTATCATGCTGCGCAGCTGCCCATAGGTAAAAAAAAAAAAGAAAGGAAATTAAACCAATTGGCCTCACCATTGGTTACTGGGCAGCGGCCCAGTATTAGGCTGCACTGCTGCCCGTAGGTTAAAAAAAAAAAAACAAAACAAACAAACAGGAAATTAAACCAATGGGCCTCCCCCTTGGTTCCTGGGCAGCGGCCCAGTATTAGGCTGGGCCGCTGCACATAGGTTAAAAAAAAAAAAAAACAAACAAACAAACAAACAGGAAATTAAACCAATGGGCCTCCCCATTGGTTATTGGGCAGAGGCCCCGTATGAGGCTGGGGCGGTGCCCATAGGTTAAAAAAAAAACAAACAAAAAAACAAACAGGAAATTAAACCAATGGGCCTCTCCATTGGTTACTGGGCAGCGGCCCAGTATTAGGCTGGGCCGCTGCCCATATGTAAAAAATAATAATAATAATAATAAATAAAAAAATAAAAAAAGGAAATTAAACCAATGGGCCTCCCCATTGGTTACTGGGCAGCGGCCTAGTATCATGCTAGGCCGCTGCCCATAAGAAAAAAAAAAAAAAAATAGGAAATTAAACCAATGGGCCTCCCCATTGGTTACTGGGCAGCAGCCCAGTATCATGCTAGGCCGCTGCCCGTAGGTAAAAAAAAAAAAATGAAATTTAACCAATGGGCCTCCCCATTGGATACTGGGCAGCGGCCCAGTATTACGCTGGGCCGCTGCCCATACGTAAAAAAAAAAAAAATAAAATAAAAAAACAAAGAAAATAAACCAATGGGCCTCCCCATTAGTTACTGGGCAGCTCCCCAGTTTCATGCTGCGCCGCTGCCCATAGGAAAAAAAAAACATGAAATTAAGCCAATGGGCCTCCTCATTGGTTACTGGGCAGCGGCCCAGTATCATGCAAGGCCGCTGCCCGTAGGAAAAAAAAAAAAAAAAAAAAAAAAAAAAAAAAAAAAAAAAAACCGGAAATTAAACCAATGGGCCTCCCCATTGGTTACTGGGCAGCGGCCCAGTATCATGCTAGGCCGATGCCCGTAGGTAAAAAAAAAAAAAAATGAAATTTAACCAATGGCCCTCCCCATTGGATACTGGGCAGCGGCCCAGTATTACGCTGGGCCGCTGCCCATAGGTAAAAAAATAAAAAATAATATAAAAAAACTAGGAAATTAAACCAATGGGCCTCCCCATTGGTTACTGGGCAACGGCCCAGTATCATGTTAGGCCGCTGCCCATAGGAAAAAAAAAAAAAAAAAAAAAAAAACAAGAATTTAAACCAATGGGCCTCCCCATTGGTTACTGGGCAGCGGCCTAGTATCATACTGGGCCGCTGCCTATAGGAAAAAAAAAAAAAGGAAATGAAACCAATGGGCCTCCCCATTGGTTACTGGGCAGCGGCCCAGTATCATGCTAGGCCGCTGCCCATAGGAAAAAAAAAAAAGAAAAAAAAAATAGGAAATTAAACCAATGGGCCTCCCCATTGGTTACTGGGCAGCGGCCTAGTATCATACTGGGCCGCTGCCTAAAGGAAAAAAAAAAAAAAAAAAAAAAAAAAAAAAAAAAAAAAAAACTGGAAATTAAACCATTGGGTCTCCCCATTGGTTACTGGGGAGCGGCCCAGTATTATGCTGGGCAGTTGCAAATAGGTAAAAAAAAAAAAAAAAAAAAAAAAAAAAAAAAAAAAAAAGGAAATTAAACCAATGGGCCTCCCCATTGGTTACTGGGCAGCGGCCCAGTATCATGCTGGGCAGCTGCACATAGGTAAAAAAAAAAAATACGAAATTAAACCAATGGGCCTCCCCATTGGTTACTGGGCAGCGGCCCAGTATCATGCTGGGCAGCTGCCCATAGGTAAAAAAATAAAAAATAAAAATAAAAAAATAGGAAATTAAACCAATGGGCCTCCCCATTGGTTACTGGGCAGCGGCCTAGTATCATGCTGGGCCGCTGCCTATAGGAAAAAAAAAAAAAAATCGGAACTTACACCATTGGGCCTCCCCATTGGTTACTGGGCAGCTGGCAAAGGTAAAAATAAAAAAAATAAAATAAAAAAAAATAAAAAAAATGAAATTAAACCAATGGGCCTCCACATTGGTTACTGGGCTGCGGCCCAGTATCATGCTAGGCCAATGCACATAAAAAAAAAAAAAAAAAAAAAAAGAAAACAATAAATTAAACCAATGGGCCTCCCCATTGGTTACTGGGCAGCGGCCCAGTATCATGCTAGGCCGCTGCCCATAGGAAAAAAAAAAAAGGAAATTAAACCAATGGGCCTCCCCATTGGTTTCTGTGCAGGGGGCTAGTATAATTGAGGCCCGCTGGCTATAGGAAAAAAAAAAAAAGAAAAAAAAAAAAAAAAGAAATTAAACCAATGAGCCTTCCCAATGGTTACTGGGCAGCGGCCCAGTATCATGTCGGGCAGCTGCCCATAGGTAAAAAAATAAAAATAAAAATAAAAAATAGGAAATTAAACCAATGGGCCTCCCCATTGGTTACTGGGCAGCGACCTAGTATCATGCTGGGCCGCTGCCTATAGGAAAAAAAAAAAAAAAAACCGGAACTTAAACCATTGGGCCTCCCCATTGGTTACTGGGACGCGGCCTAGCTGCCCAGTATCATGCTAGGCCCCTGCCGATAGGAAAAAAAAAAAAAAAAAAAAAACAGGAAATTAAACCAATGGGCCTCCCCATTGGCTACTGGGCAGCGGCCTAGTACCATGCTGGGCCGCTTCCTATAGGAAAAAAAAAAAAAAAAAAAAAAACAGGAAATTAAACCAATGGGCCTCCCCATTGGTTACTGGGCAACGGCCCAGTATCATGCTAGGCCGCTGCCCATAGGAAAAAAAAAAAGAAAAAAAAAACAAGAAATTAAACCAATGGGCTTCCCCATTGGTTACTGGGCAGCGGCCTAGTATCATACTGGGCCGCTGCCTATAGGAAAAAAAAAAAAATGGAAATTAAACCATTGGGCCTCCCCATTGGTTACTGGGGAGCGGCCCAGTATTATGCTGTGCAGTTGCCCATAGGTAAAAAAAAAACAAAAAAAAAAACAAAAAAAAAAACAAAAAAAAAAACAAGAAATTAAACCAATGGGCCTCCACATTGGTTACGGGACAGCGGCCCAGTATCATGCTGGGCAGCTGCCCATTGGTAAAAAAAAAAAAAAAAAAAAAAAGGAAATTAAACCAATGGGCCTCCCCATTGGTTACTGGGCAGCAGCCCAGTATCATGCTGGGCAGCTGCCCATAGGTTAAAAAAAAAAAACGAGGAAATTTAACCAATTGGCCTCCCCATTGGTTACTGGACAGCGGTCCAGTATCATGCTGGGAAGCTGCCCATAGGTAAAAAAAAAAAAATGAAATTAGACCAATGGGCCTCCCCATTTTTTACTAGGCAGCGGCCCAGTATAACGCTGGGCCACTGCCCAAGGTAAAAAAAAAAAAAACAGGAAATTAAACCAATTGGGCCTCCCCATTGGCTCCTAGGCAGCGGCCGAGTATCATGCTGGGCCGCTGCCCATAGGAAAAAAAAATGAAATTAAACCAATGGGCCCCCCCATTGGTTACTGGGCAGCGGCCCAATATCATGCTAGGCAGCTGCCCATAGGTAAAAAAAAAATGAAATTAAACCAATGGGCCTCCCCATTGGTTACTGGGCAGCGGCCCAGTATCATGCTGGGCAGCTGCGCATAGGTTAAAAAAAAAAAAAAAAAAAAAGAGGAAATTTAACCAATGGGCCTCCCCATTGGTTACTGGACAGCGGCCCAGTATCATGCTGGGCAGCTGCCCATAGGTAAAAAAAAAAAAAATGAAATTAAACCAATGGGCCTCCCCATTGGTTACTGGGCAACGGCCCAGTATCATGCTGGGCAGCTGCTCATAGGTTAAAAAAAAAAAAAAATGAAATTAAACCAATGGGCCTCCCCATTGATTACTGGGCAGCGGCCCAGTATTACGCTGAGCCGCTAACCAAAGGCAAAAAAATAAAAAAAATAAAAATAAAAAATAAAAAAAATAAAAAATAAAAAAAATAAAAAAAAAACAGTAAATTAAACCAATGGGCCTCCCCATTGGTTACTGGGCAGCGGCCCATAGGTTAAAAAAAAAAAAAAAAAAAAAAAAAAAAAAAAAAAAAAACCGGAAATTTAACCAATGGGCCTCCCCATTGGTTACTGGACAGCAGCCCAGTATCATGCTGGGCAGCTGCCCATAGGTAAAAAAATAAAAAAATAAAAAAAAATGAAATTAAACCAATGGGGCCCCCCACTGGTTACTGGGGAGCGGCCCAATATCAAGCTAGGCAGCTGCCCATAGGTAAAAATAAATAAATAAATAAAAATACAGTAAATTAAACCAATGGGTCTCCCCATTGGTTACTGGGCAGCGGCCTAGAATCATGCTGGGCCGCTGCCTATAGGAAAAAAACAAAACATGAAATTAAAGCAATTGGCCTCCCCATTGTTTACTGGGCAGCGGCCCAGTATTACGCTGGGCCGCTGCCCATAGGTAAAAAAAATAAATAAATAAAAAAACATTAAATTAAACCATTGGGCCTCCCCATTGGTTACTAGGCAGCGGCCCAGTATCATGCTGCGCCGCTGGCCGTAGGAAAAAAAAAACATGAAATTAAACCAATGGGCCTCTCCATTGGTTACTAGGCAGCGGCCAAGTATCATGCTGGGCAGCTGCCAATAGGTGTGAAATAAAAAAAAATAAAAAAAAAGGAAATTAAACCAAAGGGCCTCCGCATTGGTTACTGGGCAGCGGCCCAGAATCATGCTGCGACGGTGCCCATTGGTAAAAAAAAAAAAAAAAAAAGGAAATTATACCAATGGGCCTCCCCATTGGTTACTGGGCAGCGGCCCAGTATCATGCTGGGCAGCTGACCATAGGTAAAAAAATAATAATAAAAAAAAAAAGGAAATTAAACCAATGGGCCTCCCGATTGGTTACTGGGCAGCGTCCCAGTATCATGCTGCGTCGCTGCCCATAGGTTAAAAGCAAAAATAAAAAATAAAAAAAATAAAAAAAAACAGTAAATTAAACCAATGGGCCTCCCCATTGGTTACTGGGCAGCGGCCTAGAATCATGCTGGGCCGCAGCCTATAGGAAAAAAAAAACATGAAATTAAACCAATGGGCCTCCCATTGGTTACTGGGCAGCGGCCCAGTATTACGCTGTGCAGCTGCCCATAGGTAAAAAAAAAAAAAAAATTAAACCAATGGGCCCCCCCATTGGTTACTGGGCAGCAGCACAATATCATGCTAGGCAGCTGCCCATAGGTAAAATAAAATAAAATAAATAAAATAAAAACCATAAAAAAAACAATGGCCTTCCCAATTGGTTACTGGGCAGCGGCCTAGAATCATGCTGGGCCGCTGCCTATAGGAAAAAAAAAACATTAAATTAAACCAATGGGCCTCCCCATTGGTAACTGTGCAGCGGCCCAGTATTACGCTGGGCCGCTGCCCATAGGTAAAAAAAATAAATAAATAAATAAAAGTAAATTAAACCATTGGGCCTCCCCATTGGTTACTAGGCAGCGGCCCAGTATCATGCTGCTCCGTTGGCCATAGGAAAAAAAAAAAAAAAAAACATGAAAATAAACCAATGGGCCTCCCCATTGGTTACTAGGCAGCGGCCCAGTATCATGTTGGGCCGCTGCCCATAGGAAAAAAAATGAAATTAAACCAATGGGCCTCCCCATTGGTTATTAGGCAGCGGCCCAATATCATGCTAGGCACCTGCCCATAGGTAAAAAGAAAAAAAAAAAAGAAATTAAACCAATGGGCCTCCCCATTGGTTACTGGGCAGCGGCCCTGTATTACGCCGGGCTGTTGCCCATAGGTGAAAAAAATACAAAAAAAATACAAAAAAAGGAAATTAAACCAATGGGCCTCCCCATTGGTCACTGGGCAGCGGCCCAGTATAATGCTGGGCAGCTGCCCATAGGTTAAAAAAAAAAAAAAAAAAGGAAATTAAACCAATGGGCCTCCCCATTAGTTCCTAGCCAGCGTCCTAGTATTATGCTGCGCAGCTGCCAATAGGAAAAAAAAAAAAGGAAATTAAACCAATGGGCCTCCCATTTGGTTACTGGGCAGTGGCCCAGTATAATGCTGGGCAGCTGCCCATAGGTAAAAAAAAAAAAAAAGGAAATTAAACCAATAGGCCTCCCCATTGGTTACTGGGAAGCGGCCCAGTATCATGCTGGGCAGCTGCCCATAGGTAAAAAAAAAAAAAAAAAAACAGGAAATTAAACCAATGGACCTCCCCATTGGTTACTAGGCAGCGTCCCAGTATCATGTTGCGCAGCTGCCAATAGGAAAAAAAAAAGGAAATTAAACCAATGGGCCTCCCATTTGGTTACTGGGCAGCGGCCCAGTATCATGCTGGGCAGCTGCCCATAGGTAAAAAAAAAAAAAAAGGAAATTAAACCAATAGGCCTCCCCATTGGTTACTGGGAAGCTGCCCAGTATCATGCTGGGCAGCTGCCCATAGGTAAAAAAAAAAAAAAAAAAAAACAGGAAATTAAACCAATGGGCCTCCCCATTGGTTACTTGGCAGCGGCCTAGTATCATGCTGGGCCGCTGCATATAGGAAAAAAATAAAAAATAAAAAAATAAAAATAAAAAAAAATAAACAGGAAATTAAACCAATGGGCCCCCCCATTGGTTACTGGGCAGCGGCCCAGTATCATGCTGGGCAGCTGCCTATAGGTTAAAAAAAAAAAAAGGAAATTAAACCAATGGGTCTCCCCATTGGTTACTGGGCAGCGGCCTAGTATCATGCTGGGCCGCTGCCTATAGGAAAAAAAAAAAAAAAAAAACAGGAAATTAAACCAATGGGCCTCCCCATTGGTTACTGGGCAGCGGCCCAGTATCATGCTGGGCAGTTGCCCATCGGTAAAAAAAAAAAAAAAAAAAAACGAAATTAAACCAATGGGCCTCCCCATTGGTTAATGGGCAGCGGCCAAGTATTACGCTGGGCCACTGCCCATAGGTAAAAAAATAAAAAATAAAAAATAAAAAAAAAACCAGGAAATTAAACCAATGGGCCTCCCCATTGGCAACTAGGCAGCGGCCGAGTATCATTCTGGGCCGCTGCCCATAGGAAAAAAAAATGAAATTAAACCAATGGGCACCCCCATTGGTTATTGGGCAGCGGCCTAATATCATGATAGGCAGCTGCCCATAGGTAAAAAAAAAAAAGGAAATTAAATCAATGGGCCTCCCGATTGGTTACTGGGCAGCGTCCCAGTATCATGCTGCGTCGCTGCCCATAGGTAAGAAACAAAAATAAAAAAAAAAAAAAACAAAAAATAAAAAACAGTAAATTAAACCAATGGGCCTCCCCATTGTTTACTGGGCAGCGGCCTAAAATCATGCAAGGCCCCTGCCTATAGGAAAAAAAAAAAACATGAAATTAAACCAATGGGCCTCGCTATTGGTTACTGGGCAGCGCCCCAGTATCATGCTAGGCAGCTGCCCATAGGTAAAAAAAAAAAAAAAAAAAAAAATTAAATTAAACCAATTGTCCTCCCAATTGGTTACGTTGGGCCGCTGCCCATAGGTAAAAAATAAATAAATAAATAAAAGGAAATTTAACCATTGGGCCTCCCCATTGGTTACTAGGCAGCGGCCCAGTATCATGCTGTGCCGCTGGCCATAGGAAAAAAAAAAAAAAAAAAAAAACATGAAATTAAACCAATGGGCCTCCCCATTGGTTACTAGGCAGCGCCCCAGTATCATGCTGGGCCGCAGCCCATTGGAAAAAAAAAATGAAATTAAACCAATGGGCCTCCCCATTGGTTACTGGGCAGCGTCCCAATATCATGCTAGGCAGCCGCCCATAGGTAAAAAAAAAAAAAAAAAAAAAAAAAAAAAAGAAATTAATAGAATAGGCCTCCCCATTGGTTACTGGGCAACGGCCCTGTATTACGCCGGGCTGCTGCCCATAGGTAAAAAAATAAAAAAAAATACAAAAAAAAGGAAATTAAACCAATGGGCCTCCCCATTGGTTACTGGGCAGCGTCCCAGTATCATGCTGCGACGCTGCCCATAGGTAAAAAAAAAAAAAAAAAAAAGTAAATTAAACCAATGTGCCTCCCCATTGGTTACTGGGCAGCTGCCCAGTATCATGCTGCGCCGCTGCCCATAGGTACAAAAAAAAAAAAAAAAAAAAAAAAACAGGAAATTAAAAACAATGGGCCTCCCCATTGGTTACTGGGCAGCGGCCCTGTATTACGCCGGGCCGCTGCCCATAGGTAAGAAAATACAAAAAAATACAAAAAAAAAGAAATTAAACCAATGGTCCTCCCCATTCGTTACCGGGCAGCGTCCCAGTTTCATGCTGCGACGCTGCCGATAGGTAAAAAAAAAAGAAAAAAAAAAAAGAAAAAAAAAAAAAACAGAAATTAAACCAATGGACCTCCCCATTGGTTACTGGGCAGCGGCCCAGTATCATGATGGGCAGCTGCCCATAGGTAAAAATAAAAAAAAAGGAAATTAAACCAATGGGCCTCCCCATTAGTTACTGGGCAGCGGCCCAGTATCATGCTGCGCCGCTGCTCATAGGGAAAAAAAAAAAAAAAAAAAAAAAACAGGAAATTAAACCAATGGGCCTCCCCATTGGTTACTGGGCAGCGGCCTAGTATCATGCTGCGCCGCTGCCCATAGGTAAAAAAAAAAAGTAAAGGAAATTAAACCAATGGGCCTCCCCATTGGTTACTGGGCAGCGTCCCAGTATCATGTTGCGCCGCTGCCCGTAGGAAAAAAAAAAATAATAAATAAATAAATAAATAAAATGAAACCAATGGGCCTCCTCATTGGTTACTGGGCAGCAGCCCTGTATCATGCTGCGCAGCTGCCCATAGGTAAAAAAAAAAAAAAAGGAAATTAAACCAATAGGCCTCCCCATTGGGTACTGGGAAGCGGCTCAGTATCATGCTGGGCAGCTGCCCATAGGTAAAAAAAAAAAAGAAATTAAACCAATGGGCCTCCCCATTGGTTATTGGGCAGCGGCCCAATATCATGCTAGCCAGCTGCCCATAGGTAAAAAAAAAAAAAAAAAAAAAAAGAAATTAAACCAATGGGCCTCCCCATTGGTTACTGGGCAGCGGCCGTGTATTACGCCGGGCCACTGCCCATAGGTAAAAAAATAAAAAAAATACAAAAAAAAGGAAATTAAAAAAATGGGCCATCCCATTGGTTACTGGGCAGCGTCCCAGTATCAAGCTGCGACGCTGCCCATACGTAAAAAAAAAAAAAAAAAAAAAAAAAAAAAAAAAAAAAAAAACTGGAAATTAAACCAATGGGCCTCCCCATTGGTTACGGGGCAACGGCCCAGTATCATGCTTGGCAGCTGCCCATAGGTAAAAAAAAAAAAAAAAAAAAAAAAATTAAACCAATGGGCCTCCCCATTGGTTACTGGGCAGCGGCCCAGTATCATGCTGCGTCGCAGCCCATAGGTTAAAAAAAAAAACAGGAAATTAAACCAATGGGCCTCCACATTGGTTACTGGGCAGCGGCCTAGTATCATGCTGCGCCGCTGCCCATAGGTAAAAAAAAAAAAAAGGAAATTAAACCAATGGGCCTCCCCATTGATTACTGGGTTGCGGCCCAGTATCATGCAAGGCAGCTGCCCATAGGTAAAAAAAAAATGAAATTAAACCAATTGGCCTCCCCATTGGTTACTGGGCAGCAGCCCAGTATTACGCTGGGCCGCTGCCCATAGGTAAAAAAATAAAAATAAATAAATAAATAAAAAAGAAATTAAACCAATGGGCCTCCCCATTGGTTACTGGGCAGCGTCCCAGTATCATGCTGCGCCGCTGGTCATATGTAAAAAAAAAAAAAAAAAAAGGAAATTAAACAAATGGGCTCCCCATTGGTTACTGGGCAGCGGCCCTGTATCATGCTGCGCCGCTGCGCATAGGAAAAAAAAAGAAAAAAAAAAGGAAATTAAACAAATGGGCTCCCCATTGGTTACTGGGCAGCGGCCCAGTATCATGCTGCGCTGCTGCCCATAGGAAAAAAAAAAAAAAAAAAAAAAAAAAAACAGGAAATTAAACCATTGGGGCTCCCCATTGGTTACTAGGCAGCGGCCCAGTATCATGCTCTGCCGCTGGCCATAGGAAAAAAAAAAAAAAAAAAAAACATGAAATTAAACCAATGGGCCTCCCCATTGGTTACTATGCAGCGCCCCAGTATCATGCTGGGCCGCAGCCCATAGGAAAAAAAAATGAAATTAAACCAATGGGCCTCCCCATTGGTTACTGGGCAGCGGCCCAATATCATGCTAGGCAGCTGCCCATAGGTAAAAAAAAAAAAAAAAAAAAAAAAAAAAAGAAATTAAACGAATAGGCCTCCCCAGTGGTTACTGGGCAGCGGCCCTGTATTACGCCGGGCCGCTGCCCATAGGTAAAAAAATACAAAAAAATACAAAAAAAAGGAAATTAAACCAATGGGCCTCCCCATTGGTTACTGGGCAGCGTCCCAGTATCATGCTGCGACGCCGCCCATAGGTAAAAAAAAAAAAAAAAAAAGTAAATTAAACCAATGGGCCTCCCCATTGGTTACTGGGCAGCTGCCCAGTATCATGCTGCGCCGCTGCCCATAGGTACAAAAAAAAAAAAAAAAACAGGAAATTAAAAACAATGGGACTCCCCATTGGTTACTGGGCAGCGGCCCTGTATTACGCCGGGCCGCTGCCCATAGGTAAGAAAATACAAAAAAATACAAAAAAAAGGAATTTAAACCAATGGTCCTCCCCATTGGTTACTGGGCAGCGTCCCAGTATCATGCTGCGACGCTGCCGATAGGTAAAAAAAAAAGTAAAAAAAAAAAAGAAAAAAAAAAAAACAGAAATTAAACCAATGGACCTCCCCATTGGTTACTGGGCAGCGGCCCAGTATCATGATGGGCAGCTGCCCATAGGTAAAAATAAAAAAAAAAAGGAAATTAAACCAATGGGCCTCCCCATTAGTTACTGGGCAGCGGCCCAGTATCATGCTGCGCCGCTGCCCATAGGGAAAAAAAAAAAAAAAAAAAAAACAGGAAATTAAACCAATGGGCCTCCCCATTGGTTACTGGGCAGCGGCCTAGTATCATGCTGCGCTGCTGCCCATAGGTAAAAAAAAAAGTAAAGGAAATTAAACCAATGGGCCTCCCCATTGGTTACTGGGCAGCGTCCCAGTATCATGTTGCGCCGCTGCCCGTAGGAAAAAAAAAAAAAAAAAAAAAAAAAGGAAATTAAACCAATAGGCCTCCCCATTGGTTACTGGGCAACGGCCCAGTATCATGCTTGGCAGCTGCCCATAGGTTAAAAAAAAAAAATAGGAAATTATACCAATGGGCCTCCACATTGGTTACTGGGCAGCGGCCTAGTATCATGCTGCGCCGCTGCCCATAGGTAAAAAAAAAAAAAAGGAAATTAAACCAATGGGCCTCCCCATTGATTACTGGGTTGCGGCCCAGTATCATGCAAGGAAGCTGCCCATAGGTAAAAAAAAATGAAATTAAACCAATTGGCCTCCCCATTGGTTACTGGGCAGCAGCCCAGTATTACGCTGGGCCGCTGCCCATAGGTAAAAAAATAAAAATAAATAAAAAAATAAAAAAGAAATTAAACCAATGGGCCTCCGCATTGGTTACTGGGCAGCGTCCCAGTATCATGCTGCGCCGCTGGTCATAGGTATAAAAAAAAAAAAAAAAAAAGGAAATTAAACAAATGGGCTCCCCATTGGTTACTGGGCAGCGGCCCAGTATCATGCTGCGCCGCTGCGCATAGGAAAAAAAAAGAAAAAAAAAAAGGAAATTAAACAAATGGGCTCCCCATTGGTTACTAGGCAGTGGCCCAGTATCATGCTGCGCTGTTGCCCATAGGATAAAAAAAAAATATAAATAAAAAAAATAAAAAAAATAAAAAACAGGAAATTAAACCAATAGGCCTCCCCATTGGTTAGTGGGCAGTGGCCCAGTATCATGAAAGGCAGCTGCCCTTAGGTAAAAAAAAAATGAAATTAAACCAATGGGTCTCCCCATTGGTTACTGGGCAGCGGCCCAGTATCATGCTGCGCCGCTGCCCATAGGAAAAAAAAAAAAAATTAAACCAAAAGACCTCCCCATTGGTTCGTGGGGAGCGGCCCAGTATTACGCTAGCGCGCTGCCCATAGGTAAAAAAAAAAAAAAAAAGGAAATTAAACCAATGGGCCTCCCCATTGGTTACTAGGCAGCGGCCCAGTATTACGCCGGGCCGCTGCCCATAGGTAAAAAAAAAAAAAAAAAAAAAAAGGAAATTAAACCAATGGGCCTCCCCATCGGTTACTGGGCAGCGGCCCAGTATCATGCAAGGCAGCTGCCCATAGGTTAAAAAATAAAAAAAAATAAAATGAAATTAAACCAATGGGCCTCCCCATTGGTTACTGGGCAGCGGCCCAGTATTACGGTCGGCCGCTGCCCATAGGTAAAAAAATAAAAAATAAAAGATAAAAAAAAAATTAAATTAAACCAATGGGCCGCCCCATTGGTTACTGGGCTGCGGCCCAGTATTACGCTGGGCTGCTACCCATAGGGAAAAAAAAAAAAAAAACGAAATTAACCCAATGGTCCGCCCCCATTGGTTCCTGGGCAGCGTCCCAGTATCATGCTGCGCCGCAGCCCATAGGTTAAAAAAAAAAAAAACAGGAAATTAAACCAATGGGCCTCCCCATTGGTTACTGGGCAGCGGCCCAGTATCATGCAGGGCAGCTGCCCAAAGGTAAAAAAAAAAAAAAAAAAAGCAAATTAAACCAATGGGCCTCCCCATTGGTTACTGGGCAGCGGCCCAGTATCATGCAGCGCCGCTGCCCATAGGAAAAAAAAAAAAAAAAAAAAAAAAAACAGGAAATTAAACTAATGGGCCTCCCCATTGGTTACTGGTCAGCGGCCTAGTATCATGTTGGGCCGCTGCCTATAGGAAAAAAAAATAGGGAATTAAACCAATAGGCCTCCCCATTGGTTACTGGGCAGCGGCCTAGTATCATGCTGCGCCGCTGCCCATAGGAAGGAAAAAAAAAAAAAAAAAAAAAAAAAAAAAAAAAAAAGGAAATTAAACCATTGGGCCTCCCCATTGGTTACTAGGCAGCGGCCCAGTATCTTGCTAGGCAGCTGCCCATAGGTAAAAAAAAAAAAAATGAAATTAAACCAATGGGCCTCCCCATTGGTTACTGGGCAGCGGCCCAGTATTACGCTGGGACGCTGCCCATAGGTAAAAAAAAAATAAAAAATAAAAAATAAAAAGAAATTAAACCAATGGGCCTCACCATTTATTACTGGGCAGCGGCCAAGTATCAAGCTGCGCCGCTGCCCATAGGAAAAAAAAAAACACAGGAAATTAAACCATTGGGCCTCCCCATGGGTTACTGGGCAGCGGCCTAGTATCATGCTGGGCCGCTGCCTATAAGAAAAAAAAAAAAAAAAAAACTGGAAATTAAACCAATAGGCCTCCCCATTGGTTACTGGGCAGCGGCCCAGTATCATGCTGCGCCGCTGCCCATAGGAAAAAAAAAAAAAAAAAAAAAAAAAAAAAAAAAAAAAAGAAAACAGTAAATTAAACCAATGGGCCTCCCCATTGGTTACTGGGCAGCGGCCTAGAATCATGCTGGGCCGCTGCCTATAGGAAAAAAAAAAACATGAAATTAAACCAAAGGGCCTCCCCATTGGTTACTGGGCAGCGGCCCAGTATCATGCTAGGCAGCTGACCATAGGTAAAAAAAAAAAAAAAAAAATGAAATTAAACCAATTGTCCTCCCCATTGGTTACGCGGGGCCGCTGCCCATAGGTAAAAAAATAAATAAATAAATAAAAGGAAATTAAACCATTGGGCCTCCCCATTGGTTACTAGGCAGCGGCCCAGTATCTTGCTGTGCCGCTGGCCATAGGAAAAAAAAAAAAAAAAAACATGAAATTAAACCAATGGGCCTCCCCATTGGTTACTAGGCAGCGCCCCAGTATCATGCTGGGCCGCTGCCCATAGGAAAAAAAATTGAAATTAAACCAATGGGCCTCCCCATTGGTTATTGGGCAGCGGCCCAATATCATGCTAGGCAGCTGCCCATAGTTAAAAAAAAAAAAAAAAGAAATTAAACCAATGGGCCTCCCCATTGGTTACTGGGCAGCGACCCTGTATTACGCCGGGCCGCTGCCGATAGATAAAAAAATACAAAAAAATACAAAAAAAAAGAAATTAAACCAATGGGCCTCCGCATTGGTTACTGGGCAGCGTCCCAGTATCATGCTGCGACGCTGCCCATAGGTAAAAAAAAAAGGAAATTAAACCAATGGGCCTCCCCATTGGTTACTGGGCAGCGGCCCAGTATCATGCTGGGCAGCTGCCCATAGGTAAAAAAAAAAAAAGGAAATTAAACCAATGGGCCTCCCCATTGGTTACTGGGCAGCGTCCCAGTATCATGCTGCGCCGCTGCCCGTAGAAAAAAAAAAAAAAAAAAAAAAAAAAAAAAAAAAAACAGGAAATTAAACCAATAGACCTCCCCATTGGTTACTGGGAAGCGGCTCAGTATCATGCTAGCCAGCTGCCCATAGGTAAAAAAAAAAAAAAAAAAGAAATTAAACCAATGGGCCTCCCCATTGGTTACTGGGCAGCGGCCCAGTATCATGCAAGGCAGCTGCCCATAGGTTAAAAAATAAAAAAAAAAAAAATGAAATTAAACCAATTGTCCTCCCCATTGGTTACGCGGGGCCGCTGCCCATAGGTAAAAAAATAAATAAATAAATAAAAGGAAATTAAACCATTGGGCCTCCCCATTGGTTACTAGGCAGCGGCCCAGTATCTTGCTGTGCCGCTGGCCATAGGAAAAAAAAAAAAAAAAAACATGAAATTAAACCAATGGGCCTCCCCATTGGTTACTAGGCAGCGCCCCAGTATCATGCTGGGCCGCTGCCCATAGGAAAAAAAATTGAAATTAAACCAATGGGCCTCCCCATTGGTTATTGGGCAGCGGCCCAATATCATGCTAGGCAGCTGCCCATAGTTATAAAAAAAAAAAAAAGAAATTAAACCAATGGGCCTCCCCATTGGTTACTGGGCAGCGACCCTGTATTACGCCGGGCCGCTGCCCATAGGTAAAAAAATACAAAAAAATACAAAAAAAAAGAAATTAAACCAATGGGCCTCCGCATTGGTTACTGGGCAGCGTCCCAGTATCATGCTGCGACGCTGCCCATAGGTAAAAAAAAAAGGAAATTAAACCAATGGGCCTCCCCATTGGTTACTGGGCAGCGGCCCAGTATCATGCTGGGCAGCTGCCCATAGGTAAAAAAAAAAAAAAGGAAATTAAACCAATGGGCCTCCCCATTGGTTACTGGGCAGCGTCCCAGTATCATGCTGCGCCGCTGCCCGTAGAAAAAAAAAAAAAAAAAAAAAAAAAAAAAAAAAAACAGGAAATTAAACCAATAGACCTCCCCATTGGTTACTGGGAAGCGGCTCAGTATCATGCTAGCCAGCTGCCCATAGGTAAAAAAAAAAAAAAAAAAGAAATTAAACCAATGGGCCTCCCCATTGGTTACTGGGCAGCGGCCCTGTATTACGCCGGGCCGCTGCCCATAGGTAAAAAAATAAAAAAAATACAAAAAAAGGGAAATTAAACCAATGGGCCTTCCCATTGGTAACTGGGCAGCGTCCCAGTATCATGCTGCGATGCTGCCCATAGGTAAAAAAAAAAAAAAAAAAAAAAAAAAAAAAAAAAAAAAAAAAAAAAATGGAAATTAAACCAATGGGCCTCCCCATTGGTTACTGGGCAGCGGCCCAGTATCATGCTTGGCAGCTGCCCATAGGTAAAAAAAAAAAAAAAGAAAATTAAACCAATGGGCTTCCACATTGGTTACTGGGCAGCGGCCAAGTATCATGCTGCGCCGCTGCCCATAGGTTAAAAAAAAAAAAAAAAAAAAAAAAAAAAAAAAAACAGGAAATTAAACCAATGGGCTTCCACATTGGTTACTGGGCAGCGGCCAAGTATCATGCTGCGCCGCTGCCCATAGGTAAAAAAAAAAAAAGGAAATTAAACCAATGGGCCTCCCCATTGATTACTGGGCTGCGACCCAGTATCATTCAAGGCAGCTTCCCATAGGTAAAAAAAAAAAATGAAATTAAACCAATGGGTCTCCCAATTAGTTACTGGGCAGCGGCCCAGTATCATGCTGCGCCGCTGCCCATAGGAAAAAAAAATGAAATTAAACCAATGGGTCTCCCCATTGGTTACTGGGCAGCGGCCCAGTATTACGCTGGGCCGCTGCCCATAGGTAAAAAAATAAAAAAAAATAAAATTAAATTAAACCAATTGGCCTCCCCATTGGTTACTGGGCAGCGACCCTGTATTACGCTCAGCTGCTGCCCATAGGTAAAAAAATAAAAAATAAAAAATAAAAAAAAATTAAATTAAACCAATGGGCCTCCCCATTGGTTACTGGGCAGCGGCCCAGTATTACGCTGGGCCGCTGCCCATTGGTAAAAAAAAAAAAAAAGGAAATTAAACCAATGGGCCGCCCCATTGGTTCCTGGGCAGCGGCCCAGTATCATGCAGGGCAGATGCCCAAAGGTAAAAAAAAAAAAAAAAAGGAAATTAAAACCAATGGGCCTCCCCATTGGTTACTGGGCAGCAGCCCAGTATCATGCAGCGCCGCTGCCCATAGGAAAAAAAAAAAAAAAAAAAAAAAAAAAAGGAAATTAAACCAATGGGCCTCCCCATTGTTTACTGGGCAGCGGCCTAGTATCATGTTGGGCCGCTGCCTATAGGAAGAAAAAAAAAAGGGAATTAAACCAATAGGCCTCCCCATTGGTTACTTGGCAGCGGCCCAGTATCATGCTGCGCCGCAACCAATAGGAAAAAAAAAAAAAAAAAAAAAAAACAAGAAAATAAACCATTGGGCCTCCCCATTGGTTACTAGGCAGCGGCCCAGTCTCATGCTACGCAGCTACCCATAGGTAAAAAAAAAAATGAAATTAAACCAATGCGCCTCCCCATTGGTTACTGGGCAGCGGCCCAGTATTGCGCTGGGACGCTGCCCATAGGTAAAAAAAAAATAAAAAATAAAAAATAAAAAGAAATTAAACCAATGGGCCTCCCCATTTATTACTGGGTGGCGGCCAACTATCAAGCTGCGCCGCTGCCCATAGGAAAAAAAAAAAAAAAAAAAACAGTAAATTTAACCAATGGGCCTCCCCATGAGTTACTGGGCAGCGGCCTAATATCATGCTGGTCCACTGTCTATAGGAAAAAAAAAAAAAAGTAATTAAACCAATGGGCCTCCCCATTGGTTACTGGGCAGCGGCCCAGTATCATGCTGCGCCGCTGCCTATAGGAAAAAAAAAAACACTAAATTAAACCAATGGGCCTCCCCATTGGTTACTGGGCAGCGGCCTAGTATCATGCTGGGCCGCTGCCTATAGGAAAAAAAAAAAAAAAAAAAAAAAAAAAAAAAAAAAAAAAGGAAATTAAACCAATGGGCCTCCCCATTGGTTACTAGGCAGCGTCCCAGTATCATGCTGCGCCGCTGCCCATAGGTAAAAAAAAAAAAGGAAATTAAAACAATGGGTCTCCCAATTGGTTACTGGGCCGCGGCGCAGTATCATGCTGCGCCGCTACCCATAGGAAAAAAAAAAGGAAATTAAACCAATGGGTCTCCCTATTGGTTACTGGGCAGCGGCCTAGTATCATGCAAGGCAGCTGTCCATAGGTAAAAAAAAAAAAAAATGAAATTAAACCAATGGGCCTCCCCATTGGTTATTGGGCAGCGGCCCAATATTACGCTGGGCCGCTGCCAATAGGTAAAAAAATAAAAACTAAATAATAAAAAAAAGGAAATTAAACCAATTGGCCTCCCCATTGGTTACTGGGCAGCATCCCAGTATCATGCTGCGCCGCTGTCCATAGGAAAAAAAAAAGGAAATTAAACCAATGGGCCTCCCCATTGGTTACTGGGCAGCGGCCTAGTATCATGCTGGGCCGCTCCCTAAAGGAAAAAAAAAAAAAAAATAGGAAATTAAACAAATGGGTCTCCCCATTGGTTACTGGACAGCGGCCCAGTATCATGCTGGGCAGCTGCCAATAGGTAAAAAAAAAAAAAAAAAAAACGGAAATTAAACCAATGGGCCTCCCCATTGGTTACTGGGTAGCAGCCCAGTATCATGCTGCGCCGCTGCCCATAGGAAAAAAAAAAAAAAAAACAGGAAATTAAACCAAAGGGCCTCCCCATTTGTTACTGGGCAGCGGCCGGGGATCATCCTAGGCAGCTGCCCATAGTTAAAAAAAAATATGAAATTAAACCAATGGGCCTCCCAATTGGTTACTGGGCAGCGTCCCAGTATCATGCTGCGCCGCTGCCCATAGGTAAAAAAAAAAAAAAAAGGAAATTAAACCAATGGGCCTACCCATTGGTTCCTGGGCAGCGGCCCAGTATCATGCTGCGCCGCTGCCCATAGGAAAAAAAAAAAAAAAAAAACAGGAAATTAAACCAATGGGCCTCTCCATTGTTTACTGGGCAGCGGCCCAGTATAATGCAAGGCAGCAGCCCATAGGTAAAAAAAAAAAAAAAATTGAAATTAAACCAATGGGCCTCCCCATTGGTTACTGGGCAGTGGCCCAGTATTACGGTGGGCCGCTGCCTATAGGTAAAAAAATAAAAATAAATAAATAAAAAAATGAAATTAAACCAATGGGCCTCCCCATTGGTTACTGGGCAGCGGCCCAATATCATGCTGCGCCGCTGCCCATAGGAAAAAAAAAATCAGAAATTAAACCAATGGGCCTCCCCATTGGTTACTGGGCAGCGGCCCAGTATCATGCAAGGCAGCTGCCCATTGGTAAAAAAAAAAAAATGAAATTAAACCAATGGGCCTCCCCATTGGTTACTGGGCAGCGGCCCAATATCATGCTGCGCCGCTGGACATAGGAACAAAAAAAAAAAAAAAAAAACTGGAAATTAAACCAATGGGCCTCCCCATTGGTTACTGGGCAGCGACCCAGTATCATGCTGGGCCGTTGCCTATAGGAAAAAAAAATAGGAAATTAAACCTATAGGCCTCCCCATTGGTTACTGGGCAGCGGCCCAGTTTCTTGCTGCGCCGCTGCCCATAGGAAAAAAAAAAACAGGAAATTAAACCATTGGGGCTCTCTATTGGTTACTGGGTTGCGGCCCAGTATCATGCTAGGCAGCTGCCCATAGGTAAAAAAAAAAAAATGAAATTAAACCAATGGGCCTCCCCATTGGTTACTGGGCAGCGGCCCAGTATTACGCTGGGCCGCTGACCATAGACAAAAAAATAAAATAAAATAAAAAAAAGGAAATTATACCAATGGGCCTCCCCATTGGTTACTGGGCAGCGGCCCAGTATCATTTTGCGCCGCTATCCATAGGAAAAAAAAAAAAAAAAAAAAGAAATTAAACCAATGGGCCTCCCCATTAGTTACTGGGCGGCGGCCTAGTATCATGCTGGGCCGCTGCATATAGGAAAAACAAAATACAGGAAATTAAACCAACGGGCCTCCCCATTGGTTACTGGGCAGCGGCCCAGTATGCGCTGCCCAGTATCATGCTGCGCCGCTGCCCATAGGAAAAAAAAAAAACATGAAATTAAACCATTGGGCCTCCCCATTGTTTACTGGGCAGCGGCCCAGTATCATGCTAGGCAGCTGCCCATAGGTAAAAAAAAATAAAAAAAAATAAATAAATTAAACCAATGGGCCTCCCTATTGGTTACTAGGCAGCGGCCCAGTATTACGCTGGGACGCTGCCCATAGGTAAAAAAATAAAAAAAAGGAAATTAAACCAATGGGCCTCCCCATTGGTTACTGGGCAGCGTCCCAATATCATGATGCGCCGCTGCCCATAGGTAAAAAAAATAATAATAATAAAATAAAATAAAAAAACAGGAAATTAAACCAATGGGCCTCCCCATTGGTTACTGGGCAGCGACCCAATATCATGCTGGGCAGCTGCCCATAGGTAAAAAAAAAAAAAAAAAAGGAAATTAAACCAATGGGCCTCCCAATTGGTTACTGTGCAGCGACCCAGTATCATGCTGCTCCGCTGCCCATAGAAAAAAAAAAAAAAAAAACAGGAAATTAAACCAATGGGCCTCCCAAATGGTTACTAGGCAGCGGCCGAGTATCATGCTAGGCAGCTGCCCATAGGTAAAAAAAAAAAATGAAATTAAACCAAAGGGCCTCCCCATTGGTTACTGGGCAGCGGCCCAGTATTACGCTGGGCCGCTGCCCATAAGTAAAAAAATAAAAAAAAAAAGGAAATTAAACCAATTGGCCTCCCCATTGGTTATTGGGCAGCGGCCCAGTATCATGTTGCGCCGCTGCCCATAGGAAAAAAAAATAAAAAAAAATAAAAAAAAAACTGGAAATTAAACCAATGGGCCTCCCCATTGGTTACTGGGCAGCGGCCTAGTATCATGCTGGGCCACTGCCTATAGGAAAAAAAAATTGGAAATTAAACCAATGGGCCTCCCCATTGGTTACTGGGCAGCGGCCCAGTATCATGCTGCGCCGCTGCCCATAGGAAAAAAAAAAAAAAAAAACACTGGAAATTAAACCATTGGGCCTCCCCATTGGTTACTGGGCAGCGGGCCAGTATCATGCTAGGCTGCAGCCCATAGGTATAAAAAAAAAATGAAATTATACCAATGGGCCTACCCATTGGTTATTGGGCAGCGGCCCAGTAATACGCTGGGCCGCTGCCCATAGGTAAAAAAATAAAAAAAAAATTAAAAAAAAGGAAATTAAACCAATGGGCCTCCCCATTGGTTACTGGGCAGCGTCCCAGTATCATGCTGCGCCGCTGCCCATAGGAAAAAAAAATGGAAATAAACCAAAGGGCATCCCCATTGGTTACTGGGCAGCGGCCCAGTATCATGCTAGGCAGCTGCCCATAGGTAAAAAAATAAAAATAAAAAAAAATAAAATTAAACCAATGGGCCTCCCCATTGGTTACTGGGCAGCGGCCCAGTATTACGCTGGGCCGCTGCCCATAGGTAAAAAAAAAAAAAAAATTAAAAAAAAAGGAAATTAAACCAATGGGCCTCCCCATTGGTTACTGGGCAGCGGCCGAGTAACATGTTGCGCTGCTACCCATAGGAAAAAAAAAAACATGAAATTAAACCATTTGGCCTCCCCATTAGTTACTGGGCAGCTGCCCAGTATCATGCTAGGCAGCTGCCCATAGGTAAAAAAAAAAATTAAATTAAATTATACCAGTGGGCCTCCCCATTGATTACTGGGCAGCGGCCCTGTATCATGCTGCGTCGCTGCCAATAGGAAAAAAAAAAAAAGGAAATTAAACCAAAGGGCCTCCCCATTTGTTAGTGGGGAGCGGCCCAGTATCATGCGTCGGGGCGGGCCATAGGAAAAAAAAAAAAAAAAAAAGGAAATTAAACCAAAGGGCCCCCCATTGGTTACTGGGCAGCGGCCAAATATCATGCTGCGCCGCTGCCCATAGGAAAAAAAAAAATAAAAAATAAACCAATGGACCTCTCCTTTGGTTACTGGGTAGCGGCCTAGTATCATGCTGGGCCGCTGCCTATAGGAAAGAAAAAAAAAAAGAGGAAATTAAACCAATGGGCCTCCCCATTGGTTACTGGGCAGCAGTCCTATATCATGCTGCGCCGCTGCCCATAGGAAAAAAAAAAAGAAGAAATTAAGCCAATGGGCCTCCCCATTGGTTACTAGGCAGCGTCCCAGTATCATGCTGCGCCGCTGCCCATAGGTAAAAAAAAAAAAAAAAGGAAATTAAACGAATGGGCCTCCCCATTGGTTACTGGGCAGCGGCCCAGTATCATGCTGCGTCGGTGCCAATAGGAAAAAAAATACAGGAAATTAAAAAAATGGGCCTCCTCATTGGTTACTGGGCAGCGGCCCAGTATCATGGAAGGCAGCTGCTCATTGGTAAAAAAAAAAAAATGAAATTAAAACAATGGGCCTCCCCATTGGTTACTGGGCAGCGGCCCAGTATTACGCTGGGACGCTGCCCATAGGTAAAAAAAAATAAAAAATAAAAAATAAAAAGAAATTAAACCAATGTGCCTCCCCATTTATTACTGGGCAGCGGCCAAGTATCAAGCTGCGCCGCTGACCATAGGAAAAAAAAAAAAAAAAAAAAAAACAAAAAACCAGGAAATTAAACCAATGGGCCTCCCCTTGGGTTACTGGGCAGCGGCTAGTATCATGCTGGGCCGCTGCCCATAGAAAAAAAAAAAAAAAAACAGGAAATTTAACCATTGGGCCTCCCCATTGGTTACTGGGCAGCGGCCCAGTATCATGCTAGGCAGCTGCCCATAGGTAAAAAAAAAAAAAATGAAATTAAACCAATGGGCCTCCCCATTGGTTACTGGGCAGCGGCCCAATATTACGCTGGGCCGCAGCCAATAGGTAAAAAATAAAAAATAAATAATAAAAAAAAGGAAATTAAACCAATTGGCCTCCCCATTGGTTACTGGGCAGCGTCCCAGTATCATGCTGCGCCGCTGTACATAGGAAAAAAAAAAAAGAAAAAAAAGAAAAGGAAATTAAACCAATGGGCCTCCCCATTGGTTACTGGGCAGCGGCCCTTTATCATGCTGCGCTGCTGCGCATAGAAAAAAAAAAAAAACAAGAAATTAAACCAATAGGCCTCCCCATTGCATACTGGGCAGCGGCCCAGTATCATGCTAGGCAGCTGCCCATAGGTAAAAAAAAAAAAAAATGAAATTAAACCAATGGGCCTCCACATTGGTTACTGGGCAGCGTCCCAGTATCATGCTGCGCCGCTGCCCATAGGTAAAAAAAAAAAAAAAGGAAATTAAACCAAAGGGCCTACCCATTGGTTACTGGGCAGCGGCCCAGTATCATGCAAGGTAGCAGCCCATAGGTAAAAAAAAAAAAAAAAATTGAAATTAAACCAATGGGCCTCCCCATTGGTTACTGGGCAGCGGCCCAGTATTACGGTGGGCCGCTGCCCATAGGTAAAAAAATAAAATAAATAAATAAATAAAAATGAAATTAAACCAATGGGACTCCCCATTGGTTACTGGGCAGCGGCCCAATATCGTGCTGCGCCGCTACCCATAGGAAAAAAAAATCGAAAATTAAACCAATGGGCCTCCCCATTGGTTACTGGGCAGCGGCCCAGTATCATGCAAGGCAGCTGCCCATAGTTAAAAAAAAAAAAATGAAATTAAACCAATGGGTCTCCCCATTGGTTACTGGGCAGCGGCCCAGTATTACGCTGGGCCGCTGCCAATAGGTAAAAAAAATAAATAAATAAATAAATAAGGAAATTAAACTAATGGGCCTCCCCATTGGTTACTGGGTAGCGTCCCAGTATCATGCTGCGCCGCTGCCCATAGGAAAAAAAAAAAAAAAAAAAAAACCGGAAATTAAACCAATGGTCATCCCCATTGGTTACTAGGCTGCGGCCCAGTATAATGCAAGGCAGCTGCCCATAGGTAAAAAAAAAATTAAAATTAAAGCAATGGGCCTCCCCATTCGTTACTGGACAGCGTCCCAGTATCATGCTGCGCCACTGCCCATTGGTAAAAATAAAAATAAAAAAAACAAAAAAAAATAAAAAAAAAACAGGAAATTAAACCAATGGGCCTCCCCTTTGGTTACTGGGCAGCGGCCCAGTATCATGCAAGGCAGCTGCCCAAAGGTAAAAAAAAAAAAAAAAATGAAATTAAACCAATGGGCCTCCCCATTGGTTACTGGGCAGCGGCCCAGTATTACGCTGGGCCGCTGCCCATAGATAAAAAAATAAAAAAAAATAAAAAAAATGATATTAAACCAATGGGCCTGCCCATTGGTTACTGGGCAGCGGCCCAGTATAATGCTTCGCCGCTGCCCATAGGTAAAAAAAAAAAAAAAAAAACAAGAAATTAAACCAGTGGGCCTCCCCATAGGTTACTGGGCAGCGGCCCAGTATCATGCAAGGCAGCTGCCCAAAGGTAAAAAAAAAAAAAAATGAAATTAAACCAATGGGCCTCCCCATTGGTTACTGGGCAGCGGCCCAGTATTACGCTGGGCCGCTGCCCATAGATAAAAAAATAAAAAAAATAAAAAAAATGATATTAAACCAATGGGCCTCCCCATTGGTTACTGGGCAGCGGCCCAGTATCATGCAAGGCTGCTGCCCATAGGTAAAAAAAAAAAAAAAAAGGAAAATAAACCAATGGGCCGCCCCATTGGTTACTGGGCAGCGGCCCAGTATCATGCTGTCCCGCTGCCCATAGGAAAAAAAAAAAACATGAAATTAAACCAATGGGCCTCCCCATTGGTTACTGGGCAGCGGCCCAGTATCATGCTAGGCAGCTGCCCATAGGTAAAAAAAAAAAAAAATGAAATTAAACCAATGGGCCTCCCCATTGGTTACTGGGCAGCGTCCCAGTATCATGCTGCGCCGCTGCCCATAGGTAAAAAAAAAAGGAAATTAAACCAATGGGCCTACCCATTGGTTATTGGGCAGCGGCCCAGTATCATGCTGCGCCGCTACCCATAGGAAAAAAAAAAACAGGAAATTAAACCAATGGGCCTCTCCATTGGTTACTGGGCAGCGGCCCAGTATTACGCTGGGCCGCTGCCCATAGGTAAAAAAAAAAAAAAAAAAAAAAAAAGGAAATTAAACCAATGTGCCTCCCAATTGGTTACAGGGCAGCGTCCCAGTATCATGCTGCGCCGCTGCCGATAGGTAAAAAAAAAAAGAAAAAAACAGGAAATTAAACCAATGAGCCTCCCCATTGGTCACTGGGTAGCGGCCCAGTATCATGCAAGGCAGCTGCCCATTGGTAAAAAAAAAATGAAATTAAACCAATGGGCCTCCCCATTGGTTACTGGGCAGAGGCCCAGTATTACGCTGGGCCGCTGCCCATAGGTAAAAAAAATAAAAATAAATAAATAAATAAAAATGAAATTAAACCAATGGGCCTCCCCATTGGTTACTGGGCAGCGTCCCAGTAACATGCTACGCCGCTGCCCATAGGTAAAAAAAAAAAAAAGTAAATTAAACCAATGGGCCTCCCCTTTGGTTACTGGGCAGCGACGCAGTATCATGCTGGGCATCTGCCCATTGGAAAAAAAAAAAAAAAAAAGGAAATTAAACCAATGGGCCTTCCCATTGGTTACTTGGCAGCGGCCGAGTATCAAGCTGCGCCGCTGCCCATAGGAAAAAAAAAAAAACAGGAAATTAAACCAATGGGCCTCCCCATTGGTTACTGGGCAGCGGCCCAGTATTACGCTGGGCCGCTGTCTATTGGTAAAAAAATAAAATAAAATAAAAAAGGAAATTAAACCAATGGGCCTCCCCATTGGTTACTGGGCAGCGTCCCAGTATCATGCTGCGCCGCTGCCCGTACGTAAAAAAAAAAAAAAAAAACGAAATTAAACCAATGGGCCTCCGCATTGGTTACTGGGCAGCAGCCTAGAATCATGCTGGGCCGCTGCCTATAGGAAAAATAAAAAATAAAAAAAAAATAAAAAAAAAAACAGGGAATTAAACCAATAGGCCTCCCCATTGGTTACTGGGCAGCGGCCCAGTATCATGCTGCGCCGCTGCCCATAGGAAAAAAAAATAGGAAATTAAACCATTGGGCCTCCCCATTGGTTACTGGGCAGCGGCCCAGTATTACGCTGGGCCGCTGACCATAGGTAAAAAATTAAATAAAAAAAAAAAGGAAATTAAAATAATAGGCCTCCCCATTGGTTACTGGGCAGCGGCCCAGTATCATGCTGCTCCGCTGCGCATAGGAAACAAAAAAAAAAAAAAAAAAAAAAAAAAAAAAAAAAAAACAGGAAATCAAACCAATGGGCCTCCCCATTGGTTACTGGGCAGCGGACTAGTATCATGCTGAGCCGCTGCCCATAGGAAAAAAAAATAAAAAAATAAAAAATAAAAAAGGAAATTAAACCAATGGGCCTCCCATTGGTTACTGGGCAGCGGCCTAGTATCATGCTGGGCCGCTGCCTATAGAAAAAAAAAAAAAAAAAAAAAAAACACGAAATTAACCCAATGGGCCTCCCCATTGGTTACTGGGCAGCGGCCCAGTATCATGATGCGCCGCTGCCCATAGGAAAAAAAAAAAACATTAAATTAAACCAATGTGCCTCCCCATTGGTTACTGGGCAGCGGCCTAGAATCATGCTGGGCCGCTGCCTATAGGAAAAAAAAAACATGAAATTTAACCAATGGGCCTCCCCATTGGTTACTGGGCAGCGGCCCAGTATCATGCTAGGCAGCTTACCATAGGTAAAAAAAAAAAAAAAAAAATGAAATTAAACCAATTGTCCTCCCCATTGGTTACGCTGGGCCGCTGCCCATAGGTAAAAAAATAAATAAATAAACAAAAGGAAATTAAACCATTGGGTCTCCCCATTGGTTACTAGGCAGGGGCCTAGTATCTTGCTGTGCCTCTGGCCATAGGAAAAAAAAAAAAAAAACATGAAATTAAACCAATGGGCCTCCCCATTGGTTACTAGGCAGCGCCCCAGTATCATGCTGGGCCGCTGCCCATAGGAAAAAAAATTGAAATTAACCCAATGGGCATCCCCATTGGTTCTTGGGAAGCGCCCCAATATCATGCTAGGCACCTGCCCATACGTAAAAAAAAAAAAAAAAGATATTACACCAATGGGCCTCCCCATTGGTTACTGGGCAGCGACCCTGTATTACGCCGGGCCGCTGCCCATAGGTAAAAAAATACAAAAAAATACAAAAAAAAGGAAATTAAACCAATGGGCCTCCGCATTGGTTACTGGGCAGCATCCCAGTATCATGCTGCGACGCTGCCCATAGGTAAAAAAAAAAAAAAAAAAAGGAATTTAAACCAATGGGCCTCCCCATTGGTTACTGGGCAGCGGCCCAGTATCATGCTGGGCAGCTGCCCATAGGTAAAAAAAAAAAAAAAAAGGAAATTAAACCAATGGGCCTCCCCATTGGTTACTGGGCAGCGTCCCAGTATCATGCTGCGCCGCTGCCCGTAGGAAAAAAAAAAAAAAAAAAAAAAAAAAAAAAAACAGGAAATTAAACCAATAGGCCTCCCCATTGGTTACTGGGAGGCGGCTCAGTATCATGCTGGGCAGCTGCCCATAGGTAAAATAAAAAAAAAAAAGAAATTAAACCAATGGGCCTCCCCATTGGTTATTGGACAGCGGCACAATATCATGCTATCCAGCTGCACATAGGTAAAAAAAAAAAAAAAAAGAAATTAAACCAATGGACCTCCCCATTGGTTACTGGGAAGCGGCCCTGTATTACGCCGGGCCGCCGCCCATAGGTAAAAAAATAAAAAAAAATACAAAAAAAAGGAAATTAAACCAACGGGCCTTCCCATTGGTTACTGGGCAGCGTCCCAGTATCATGCTGCGACGCTGCCCATAGGTAAAAAAAAAAAAAAAATTGGAAATTAAACCAATGGGCCTCCCCATTGGTTATTGGGCAGCGGCCCAGTATTACGCAGGGCCGCTGCCCATAGGTAAAAAAATAAAAAAAATAAAAAGCAAATTAAACCAATGGGCCTCCCCATTGGTTGCTGGGCAGCGTACCAGTATCATGCTGCACTGCTGCCCATAGGTAAAAAAAAAATAAAATAAAAAAAACAGGAAATTAAACCAATGGGCCTCCCCATTGGTTACTGGGCAGCGACCCAGTATCATGATGGGCAGCTGCCCATAGGTAAAGAAAAAAAAAAGGAAATTAAACCAATGGGCCTCCCCATTGGTTACTGTGCAGCGACCCAGTATCATGCTACGCCGCTGCCCATAGGAAAAAAAAAAAAAAGGAAATTAAACCAATGGGCCTCCCCAATGGTTACTGGGCGGCGGCCCAGTATCATGCTAGGCAGCTGCCCATAGGTAAAAAAAAAAAAAAATGAAATTCAACCAATGGGCCTCCCCATTGGTTACTGGGCAGCGGCCCAGTATTACGCTGGGCCGCTGCCCATAGGTAAAAAAAAAAAAAAAAAAAAAAAAAGGAAATTAAACCAATGGGCCTCCCCATTGGTTACTGGGCAGCGGCCCAGTATCATGCTGCGCCGCGGCCCATATGAAAAATAAAAATAATAAAAATAAATAAATAAAAACAGGAAATTAAACCAATGAGCCTCCCAATTGGTTACTGGGTAGCGGCCTAGTATCATGCTGGGCGGCTGCCTATAGGAAAAAAAAAATAAAACATGAAATTAAACCAATGGGCCTCCCCATTGGTTACTGGGCAGCGGCCCAGTATTACGCTGGGACGCTGCCCAGAGGTAAAAAAAAAAAAAAAGAAAAGAAAATTAAACCAATGGGCCTCCCCATTGGTTACTGGGCAGCGGCCTAGTATCATGCTGCGCCACTGCCCATAGAAAAAAAAAAGGAAATTAAACCAATGGGCCTCCCCATTGGTTACTGGGCAGCGGCCCAGTATTACGCTGGGACGCTGCCCTTAGGTAAAAAACAATAAAAATAAAAAATAAAAAGAAATTAAACCAATGGGCCTCCCCATTTATTACTGGGCAGCGGCCAAGTATCAAGCTGCGCAGCTGACCATAGGGAAAAAAAAAAAAAAAAAAAAAAAAAAAAAAAAAAAACAAGAAATTAAACCAATGGGCCTCCCCTTGGGTTACTGGGCAGCGGCCTAGTATCATGCTGGGCCGCTGCGTATAGGAAAAAAAAATAGGAAATTAAACAAATGGGCCTCCCCATTGGTTACTGGGCAGCGGCCCAGTATCATGCTGCGCCGCTGCCCATAGGGAAAAAAAAACAGGAAATTAAACCAATGGGCCTCCCCATTGGTTACTGGGCAGCGGCCCAGTATTACGCTGGACCACTGCCCATAGTTAAAAAAAAAAAAAAAAAAGGAAATTAAACCAATGCGCCTCCCCATTGGTTACTGGGCAGCGGCCCAGTATCATGCAAGGCAGCTGCCAATAGGTAAAAAAAAATGAAATTAAACCAATCGGCCTCCCCATTGGTTACTGGGCAGCGGCCCAGTATTACGCTGGGCCGCTGCCCATAGGTAAAAAAAAAAAAAAAGGAAATTAAACCAATGGGCCTCCCCATTGGTTACTGGGCAGCGGCCCAATATCATGTTGCGCCGCTGCCCATAGGAAAAAAAAAATCGGAAATTAAACAAAAGGGGCTCCCCATTGGGTACAAAGCAGCGGCCCCGTATCATACAAGGCACCTGCCCATATGTAAAAAAAAAAAAAAAAAAAAAAAAAAAAAAAAAAAGGAAAGTAAACCAATGGGCCTCCCCATTGGTTACTGGGCACCGGCCTAGTACCATGCGGCGCCGCTGCCCCTAGAAAAAAAAAAAAAAGGAAATTAACCCAATGGGCCTCCCCATTGGTTACTGGGCAGCGTCCCAGTATCATGCTGCGCCGCTGCCCATAGGTAACAAAAAAAAAAAAGGAAATTAAACCAATGGGCCTCCCCATTGGTTAGTGGGCAGCGGCCGAATATCATGCTGCGCCGGTGCCTATAGGAAAGAAAAAAAAAAAAACAGGAAATTAAACCAATGGGCCTCCCCATTGGTTACTGGGCAGCGGCCCAGTATCATGCAAGGCAGCTGCCCATAGGTAAAAAAAAAAACAAAAATGAAATTAAACCAATAGGCCTCGCCATTGGTTACTGGGCAGCGGCCCAGTATTACGCTGGGCCGCTACCCATAGGTAAAAAAAATAAATAAATAAATAAATAAGGAAATCAAACCAATGGACCTCCCCATTGGTTACTGGGCAGCGTCCCAGTATCATGCTGCGCCGCTGCCAATAGGAAAAAAAAAAAAAAAAAAAAAAAAGGAAATTAAACTAATGGTCCTCCCCATTGGTTACTAGGCTGCGGCCCAGTATCTTGCAAGGCAGCTGCCCATAGGTAAAAAAATAAAAAAAAATAAAAAAAAAGGAAATTAAACCAATGGGCCTCCCCATTGGTTACTGGGCAGCGTCCCAGTATCATGCTGCGCCGTTGCCCATAGGTATTAAAAAAAAAAAAAAAAAAAAAAAAAAAAAAAAAAAAAACAGGAAATTAAACCAATGGGCCTCCCCATTGTTTACTGGGCAGCGGCCCAGTATCATGCTGGGCAGCTGCCCATAGGTAAAAAAAAAAAAAAAAGAAGGAAATTAAACCAATGGGCCTCCCCATTGGTTACTGGGCAGCGGCCGAGTATCATGCAGGGCAGCTGCCCAAAGGTAAAAAAAAAAAAAAAAAAATAGGAAATTAAACCAATGGGCCTCCCCATTGGTTACTGGGCAGCGGCCCAGTATCATGCTGCGCCGCTGCGCATAGGAAAAAAAAAAAAAACAGGAAATTAAACCAATGGGCCTCCCCATTGGTTACTGGGCAGCGGCCTAGTATCATGCTAGGCAGCTGCCCATAGGTAAAAAAAAAAAAATGAAATTAAACCAATGGGCCTCCCCATTGGTTACTGGGCAGCGTCCCAGTATCATGCTGCGCCACTGCCCATAGGTAAAAAAAAAAAAAAAGGAAATTAAACCAATGGGCCTACCCATTGGTTACTGGGCAGCGGCCCAGTATCATGCTGTGCCGCTGCCCATAGGAAAAAAAAAAAACAGGAAATTAAACCAATGGGCCTCTCCATTGTTTACTGGGCAGTGGTCTAGTATCATTCAAGGTAGCAGCCCATAGGTAAAAAAAAAAAAATTGAAATTAAACCAATGGGCCTCTCCATTGGTTATTGGGCAGCGACTCAGTATTACGCTGGGCCGCTGCCCATAGGTTAAAAAATAAAAATAAATAAATAAAAAAAAATGAAATTAAACCAATGGGCCTCCCCATTGGTTACTGGGCAGCGGCCCAATATCATGCTGCCCAGCTACCCATAGGAAAAAAAAATCGGAAATTAAACCAATGGGCCTCCCCATTGGTTACTGGGCAGCGGCCCAGTATCATGCAAGGCAGCTGCCCATAGTTAAAAAAAAAAAAATGAAATTAAACCAATGGGTCTCCCAAATGGTTACTGGGCAGCGGCCCAATATTACGCTGGGCCGCTGCCCATAGGTAAAAAAAATAAATAAATAAATAAAAAAGGAAATTAAACCAATGGGCCTCCCCATTGGTTACTGGGCAGCGTCCCAGTATCATGCTTTCCCGCTGCCCATAGGAAAAAAAAAAAAACAGGAAATTAAACCAATGGTCCTCAACATTGGTTACTGGGCTGCGGCCTAGTATCATGCAAGGCAGCTGCCCATAGGTAAAAAAAAAATTAAAATTAAACCAATGGGCCTCCCCTTTGGTTACTGGACAGCGTCCCAGTATCATGCTGCGCCGCTGCCCATAGGTAAAAAAAAAAAAAAAAAAAAAAAAAAAAAAAAAAAAAAAAAAAGGAAATTAAACCAATGGGACTCCGCTTTGGTTACTGGGCAGCGGCCCAGTATCATGCAAGCAGCTGCCCAAAGGTAAAAAATAAAAAATAAAAAAAAAATAAAATTAAACCAATGGGCCTCCCCATTGGTTAAGGGGCAGTGGCCCAGTATTACGCTGGGCCGCTGTCCATAGATAAAAAAATAAAAAAAATTAAAAAAAAGGAAATTAAACCAATGGGCCCCCCCATTAGTTACTGGGCAGCGTCCCAGTATCTTGCTGCGCCGCTGCCCATAGGTAAAAAAAAAAAAAAAAAAAAAGGAAATTAAACCAATGGGCCTCCACATTGGTTACTGGGCAGCGGCCCAGTATCATGCTGGGCAGCTGCCCATAGGTAAGAAAAAAAAGAAGGAAATTAAACCAATGGGCCTCCCCATTGGTTACTGGGCAGCGGCCCAGTATAATGCTTCGCCGCTGCCCATAGGTAAAAAAAAAAAAAAAAAAAAAAAAACAGGAAATTAAACCAGTGGGCCTCCCCATAGGTTACTGGGCAGCGGCCCAGTATCATGCAAGGCAGCTGCCCATAGGTAAAAAAAAAAAAATGAAATTAAACCAAAGGGCCTCCCCAATGATTAATGGGCAGCGGCCCAGTAATAAGCTAGGTTACTGGGCAGCGGCCCAGTATCATGCAAGGCAGCTGCCCAAAGGTAAAAAATAAAAAATAAAAAAAAATAAAATTAAACCAATGGGCCTCCCCATTGGTTACGGGGCAGCGGCCCAGTATTACGCTGGGCCGCTGTCCATAGATAAAAAAATAAAAAAAAATAAAAAAAACGAAATTAAACCAATGGGCCTCCCCATTGGTTACTGGGCAGCGGCCCAGTATCATGCTGCGCCGCTGCCCATAGGAAAAAAAAAAAAAAAAAAAAACAGGAAATTAAACCAATGGGCCTCCCCATTGGTTAATGGGTAGCGGCCCAGTATCATGCAAGGCAGCTGTCCATAGGTAAAAAAAAAATGAAATTAAACCAATAGGCCTCCCCATTGGTTACTGGGCAGCGTCCCAGTATCATGCTGCGCCGCTGCCCATAGGTAAAAAAAAAAAAAAAAAAAAAAAAAAAAAAAAACAGGAAATTAAACCAATGCGCCTCTCCATTGGTTACTGGGCAACGGCCCAGTATAATGCAAGTCAGCTGCCCATAGGTAAAAAAAAAAATTAAATTAAACCAATGGTCCTCCCCATTGGTTATTGGGCAGCGGCCCAGTATTACGCTGGGCAGCTGCCCATAGGTGATAAAATAAAAATAAAAAAAAATAAAAAAATAGGAAATTAAACCAATGGGCCTCCCCATTGGTTATTGGGCAGCGGCCCAGTATCATGCTAGGCAGCTGCCCATAGGTAAAAAAAAATAAATAAATAAATGAAATAAAACCAATGGGCCTCCCCATTGGTTACTGGGCAGTGGCCCAGTATCATGCGGCGCCACTGCCCATAGAAAAAAAAAAAAAAAAAACAGGAAATTAAACCAATGGGCCTACCCATTGGTTACTGGGCAGCGGCCCAGTATCATGCAAGGCAGCTGCCCATAGGTTAAAAAAAAATGAAATTAAACCAATGGGCCTCCCCATTGGTTACTGGGCAGCGGCCCAGTATTACGATGGGCCCCTGCCTATAGGTAAAAAAATAAAATAAAATAAAAAAGGAAATTAAACCAATGGGCCTCCCCATTGGTTACTGGGCAGCGTCCCAGTATCATGCTGCGCCGCTAACCGTACGTAAAAAAAAAAAAAAAAAAGGAAACTAAACCAATGGGCCTCCGCATTGGTTACTGGGCAGCGGCCTAGTATCATGCTGGGCCGCTGCCTATAAGAAAAAAAAAAAAAAAAAAAAAAAAAAAACTGGAAATTAAAACAATAGGCCTCCCCATTGGTTACTGGGCAGCGGACTAGTATCATGCTGAGCCGCTGCCCATAGGAAAAAAAATTAAAAAAAATATAAAATAAAAAAGGAAATTAAACCAATGGGCCTCCCATTGGTTACTGGGCAGCGGCCTATAGGGAAAAAAAATAAATAAATAAAAATAAAAAAAAAACAGGAAATTAAACCAATAGGCCTCCCCATTGGTTACTGGGCAGCGGCCCAGTATCATGCTGCGCCGCTGCCCATAGGAAAAAAAAAATAGGAAATTAAACCATTGGGCCTCCCCATTGGTTACTCGGCAGCGGCCCAGTATTAAGCTGGGCCGCTGACCATAGGTAAAAAAAAAATTTTTTTTTAAAAAGGAAATTAAAATAATAGGCCTCCCCATTGGTTACTGGGCAGCGGCCCAGTATCATGCTGCGCCGCTGCCCATAGGAAACAAAAAAAAAAAAAAAAAAAAAAAACAGGAAATCAAACCAATGGGCCTCCCCATTGGTTACTGGGCAGCGGACTAGTATCATGCTGGGCCGCTGCCTATAGAAAAAAAAAAAAAAAAAAAAAAAAAAAAAAAAAAAAAAAAAAAAAAACAGGAAATTAAACCAATGGGCCTCCCCATTGGTTACTGGGCAGCGGCCCAGTATCATGCTGCGCCGCTGCCCATAGGAAAAAAAAAAAAAAGGAAATTAAACCATTGGGCCTTCCCATTGGTTACTGGCAGCGGACTAGTATCATGCTGAGCCGCTGACCATAGGTAAAAAATTAAAAAAAAAAAAAAGGAAATTAAAATAATAGGCCTCCCCATTGGTTACTGGGCAGCGGCCCAGTATCATGCTGCGCCGCTGCCCATAGGAAACAAAAAAAAAAAAAAAAAACGGGAAATTAAACCAATGGGCCTCCCCATTGGTTACTGAGCAGCGGCCCAGTATCATGCTGCGCCGCTGCCCATAGGAAAAAAAAATTAAATTAAACCAATGGGCTTCCCTATTGGTTACTGGGCAGCGGCCCAGTATTACGCAGGGCCGCTGCCCATAGGTAAAAAAATAAAAAAAAAAGGAAATTAAACCAATGGGCCTCCCTATTGGTTACTGGGCAGCGTACCAGTATCATGCTGCGCCGCTGCACATAGGTAAAAAAAAAAATATTAAAAAAATAAAATAAAAAAAACAGGAAATTAAACCAATGGGCCTCCCCTTTGCTTCCTGGGCAGCGACCCAGTATCATGATGGGCAGCTGCCCATGGGTAAAAAAATAAAAAATAAATAAAAAAAAGGAAATTAAACCAATGGGCCTCCCCATTGGTTACTGGGCAGCGGCCCAGTATCATGCTGCGCCGCTGCCCATAGGAAAAATAAAAATAAAAAAAATAAATAAATAAAAACAGGAAATTAAAACAATGGGCCTCCCAATTGGTTACTGGGCAGCGGCCTAGTATCATGCTGGGCCGCTGCCTATAGGAAAAAAAAAAAAAAAAAAACATGAAATTAATCCAATGGGCCTCCCCATTGGTTCCTGGGCAGCGGCCCAGTATTACGCTCGGACGTTGCCCAGAGGTAAAAAAAAAAAAAAAAGAAAAGAAAATTAAACCAATGGGCCTCCCCATTGGTTATTGGGCAGCGGCTCAGTATCATGCTGCGACACTGCCCATAGAAAAAAAAAAAAGGAAATTAAACCAATGGGCCTCCCCATTGGTTACTGGACAGCGGCCCAGTATTACGCTGGGAACTGCCCATAGGTAAAAAAAAAATAAAAAATAAAAATAAAAAGAAATTAAACCAATGGGCCTCCACATTTATTACTGGGCAGCGGCCAAGTATCAAGCTGCGCCGCTGACCATAGGAAAAAAAAAAAAAAACAGGAAATTAAACCAATGGGCCTCCCCTTGGGTTACTGGGCAGCGGCCTAGTATCATGCTGGGCCGCTGCCTATAGGAAAAAAAAAAAAACAGGAAATTAAACAAATGGGCCTCCCCATTGGTTACTGGGCAGCGGCCCAGTATCATGCTGCGCCGCTGCCCATAGGAAAAAAAAAAAAAAAACAGGAAATTAAACCAATGGGCCTCCACATTGGTTACTGGGCAGCGGCCCAGTATCATGCAAGGCAGCTTCCCATAGGTAAAATAAAAAAAAATGAAATTAAACGAATGGGCTTCCCCATTGGTTACTGGGCAGCGGCCCAGTATTACGCTGGGCCACTGCCCATAGTAAAAAAAAAAAAAAAACGGAAATTAAACCAATGGGCCTCCCCATTGGTTACTGGGCAGCGGCCCATTATCATGCAAGGCAGCTGCCAATAGGTAAAAAAAAATTGAAATTAAACCAATGGGCCTCCCCATTGGTTACTGGGCAGCGGCCCAGTATTACGCTGGGCCGCTGCCCATAGGTAAAATAAAAAAAAAAAAGGAAATTAAACCAATGGGCCTCCCCATTGGTTACTGGGCAGCGGCCCAATATCATGCTGCGCCGCTGCCCATAGGAAAAAAAAAATCGGAAATTAAACCAATGGGCCTACCCATTGGTTACTGGGCAGCGGCCCTGTATCATGCAAGGCAGCTGCCCATATGTAAAAAAAAAAAAAAAAAAAAAAAAAATAGGAAATTAAACCAATGGGCCTCCCCATTGGTTACTGGGCAGCGGCCTAGTACCATGCTGTGCCGCTGCCCATAGAAAAAAAAAAAAAAAAAAGGAAATTAACCCAATGGGCCTCACCATTGGTTACTGGGCAGCGTCCCAGTATCATGCTGCGCCGCTGCCCATAGGTAAAAAAAAAAAAAAAAAGGAAATTAAACCAATGGGCCTCCCCATTGGTTACTGGGCAGCGGCCCAATATCATGCTGCGCCTCTGCCTATAGGAAAGAAAAAAAAAAACAGGAAATTAAACCAATGGGCCTCTCCATTGGTTACTGGGCAGCGGCCCAGTATCATGCAAGGCAGTTGCCCATAGGTAAAAAAAAAAAAAAAATGAAATTAAACCAATAGGCCTCCCCATTGGTTACTGGGCAGCGGCCCAGTATTACGCTGGGCCGCTACCCATTGGTAAAAAAAATAAAAAAATAAATAAAAAAGGAAATTAAACCAATGCACCTCCCCATTGGTTACTGGGCAGCGTCCCAGTATCATGCTGCGCCGCTGCCCATAGGAAAAAAAAAAAAAAAAAAACAGGAAATTAAACCAATGGTCCTCCCCATTGGTTACTAGGCTGCGGCCCAGTATCAAGCAAGGCAGCTGCCCATAGGTAAAAAAATAAAAAAAAAATAAAAAAAAAGGAAATTAAACCAATGGGCCTCCCCATTGGTTACTGGGCAGCGTCCCAGTATCATGCTGCGCCGCTGCCAATAGGTATTAAAAAAAAAAAAAAAAAAAAAAAAAGGAAATTAAACCAATGGGCCTCCCCATTGGTTACTGGGCAGCGGCCTAGTATCATGCAAGGCAGCTGCCCAAAGGTAAAAAAAAAAAAAAAAAAAATAGGAAATTAAACCAATGGGCCTCCCCATTGGTTACTGGGCAGCGGCCCAGTATCATGTTGCGCCGCTCCGCATAGGAAAAAAAAAAAAACAAGAAAGTAAACCAAAGGGCCTCCCCATTGGTTACTGGGCAGCGGCCCAGTATCATGCTAGGCAGCTGCCCATAGGTAAAAAAAAAAAAAAAAATGAAATTAAACCAATGGGCCTCCCCATTGGTTACTGGGCAGCGTCCCAGTATCATGCTGCGCCGCTGCCCATAGGTAAAAAAAAAAAAAGGAAATTAAACCAATGGGCCTACCCATTGGTTACTGGGCAGCGGCCCAGTATCATGCTGCGCCGCTGCCCATAGGAAAAAAAAAACAGGAAATTAAACCAATGGGCCTCTCCATTGGTTACTGGGCAGCGGCCCAGTATCATGCAAGGTAGCAGCCCATAGGTAAAAAAAAAAAAAATTGAAATTAAACCAATGGGCCTCCCCATTGGTTACTGGGCAGCGGCCCAGTATTAAGCTGGGCCGCAGCCCATAGCTAAAAAAATAAAAATAAATAAATAAAAAAAAATGAAATTAAACCAATGGTCCTCCCCATTGGTTACTGGGCAGCGGCCCAATATCATGCTGCGCCGCTACCCATAGGAAAAAAAAAATCGAAAATTAAACCAATGGGCCTCCCCATTGGTTACTGGGCAGCGGCCCAGTATCATGCAAGGCAGCTGCCCATAATTAAAAAAAAAAAAAAAGAAATTAAACCAATGGGTCTCCCCATTGGTTACTGGGCAGCGGCCCAGTATTACGCTGGGCCCCTGCCCATAGGTAATAAAATAAAAATAAAAATAAGGAAATTAAACCAATGGGCCTCCCCATTGGTTACTGGGCAGCGTCCCAGTATCATGCTGCGCCGCTGCCCATAGGAAAAAAAAAAAAAAAAAACAGGAAATTAAACCAATGGTCCTCACCATTGGTTACTGGGCTGCGGCCCAGTATCATGCAAGGCAGCTGCCCAAAGGTAAAAAAAAAAAAAAAAAAAAAATTAAATTAAACCAATGGGCCTCCCCATTGGTTACTGGACAGCGTCCCAGTATCATGCTGCGCCGCTGCCCATAGGTAAAAAAAAAAAAAAAAAAAAAGGAAATTAAACCAATGGGCCTCCCCTTTGGTTACTGGGCAGCGGCCCAGTATCATGCAAGGCAGCAGCCCAAAGGTAAAAAAAAAAAAAAAAAAAATTAAATTAAACCAATGGGTCTCCCCATTGGTTACTGGGCAGCGGCCCAGTATTACGCTGGGCCGCTGTCCATAGATAAAAAAAAAAAAAATAAATAAAAAATAGGAAATTAAACGAATGGGCCTCCCCATTGGTTACTGGGCAGCGTCCCAGTATCATGCTGCGCCGCTACCCATAGGTAAAAAAAAAAAAAAAAGGAAATTAAACCAATGGGCCTCCGCATTGGTTACTGGGCAGCGGCCCAGTATCATGCTGGGCAGCTGCCCATAGGTAAAAAAAAAAAAAAAGAAGGAAATTAAACCAATGGAACACGCCATTGGTTACTGGGCAGCGGCCCAGTATCATGCTGCGCCGCTGCCCATAGGAAAAAAAAAAAAAAAAAAAAAAAAGGAAATTAAACCAATGGGCCTCCCCATTGGTTACTGGGTAGCGGCCCAGTATCATGCAAAGCAGCTGTCCATAGGTAAACAAAAAAATGAAATTAAACAAAAAGGCCTCCCCATTGGTTACTGGCCAGCGTCCCACTATCATGCTGCCGCGCTCCCCATAGGTAAAAAAAAAAAAAAAAAAAAAAAAACACGAAATTAAACCAATGGGCCTCTCCATTGGTTACTGGGCAACGGCCCAGTATAATGCAAGTCAGCTGCCCATAGGTAAAAAAAAAAAATGAAATTAAACCAATGGTCCTCCCCATTGGTTATTGGGCAGCGGCCCAGTATTACGCTGGGCCGCTGCCCATAGGTGATAAAATATAAAAAAAAAAAAAAAAAAGGAAATTAAACCAATGGGCCTCCCCATTGGTTACTGGGCAGCGGCCCAGTATTATGCTGCGCCGCTGCCCATAGGAAAAAAAAAAAAAAAAAAAAAAACAGAAAATTAAACCAATGGGCCTCCCATTGGGTACTGGGCAGCGGCCCAGTATCATGCAAGGCAGCTCCCCAAAGGAAAAAAAAAAAAATGAAATTAAACCAATGGGCCTCCCCATTGGTTATTGGGCAGCGTCCCAGTATCATGCTGCGCCGCTGCCCATAGGTAAAAAAAAAAAGGAAATTAAACCAATGGGCCTACCCATTGGTTACTGGGCAGCGGCCCAGTATCATGCTGCGCCGCTGCCCATAGGGAAAAAAAAAACAGGAAATTAAACCAATGGGCCTCTCCATTGGTTACTGGGCAGCGGCCCAGTATCATGCAAGGCAGCAGCCCATAGGTAAAAAAAAAAAAATTGAAATTAAACCAATGGGCCTCCCCATTGGTTACTGGGCAGCGGCCCAGTACTACGCTGGGCCGCTGCCCATAGGTAAAAAAATAAAAAAAATAAAAAAAAAGGAAATTAAACCAATGGGCCTCCCAACTGGTTACAGGGCAGCGACCCACTAACATGCTGGACCCCTGCCGATAGGTAAAAAAAAAAGAAATAAACAGGAAATTAAAGCAATGGGCCTCCCCATTGGTCACTGGGTAGCGGCCCAGTATCATGCAAGGCAGCTGCCCATTGGTAAAAAAAAAAATGAAATTAAACCAATGGGCCTCCCCATTGGTTACTGGGCAGAGGCCCAGTATTACGCTGGGCCGCTGCCCATAGGTAAAAAAATAAAAATAAATAAATAAATAAAAATGAAATTAAACCAATGGGCCTCCCCATTGGTTACTGGGCAGCGTCCCAGTAACATGCTACGCCGCTGACCATAGGTAAAAAAAAAAAAAAAAGTAAATTAAACCAATGGGCCTCCCCTTTGGTTACTGGGCAGGGACCCAGTATCATGCTGGGCAGCTGCCCATTGGAAAAAAAAAAAAAAAGGAAATTAAACCAATGCGCCTTCCCATTGGTTCCTTGGCAGCGGCCGAGTAACAAGCTGCGCCACTGCCCATAGGAAAAAAAAAAACATGAAATTAAACCAATGGGCCTCCCCATTGGTTACTGGGCAGCGGCCCAGTATCATGCTGCGCCACTGCCCATAGAAAAAAAAAAAAAAAAAAAAAGGAAATTAAACCAACTGGCCTACCCATTGGTTACTGGGCAGCGGTCCAGTATCATGCAAGGCAGCTGCCCATAGGTTAAAAAAAAATGAAATTAAACCAATGGGCCTCCCCATTGGTTACTGCGTAGGGGCCCAGTATTACCGTGGGCCGCTGCCTACAGGTAAAAAAATAAAATAAAATAAAAAAGGAAAATAACCCAAAGGGCCTCCCCATTGGTTACTGGGGAGCGTCCCAGTATCAAGCTCCGCCGCAGCCCATACGTAAAAAAAAAAAAAAAGAAGGAAATTAAACCAATGGGCCTCCGCATTGGTTACTGGGCAGCGGCCTAGTATCATGCTGGGCCGCTGCCTATAGGAAAAAAAAATAATAATAAAAAAAAAAGGAAATTAAACCAATAGACCTCCCCATTGGTTACTGGGCAGCGGACTAGTATCATGCTGAGCCGCTGCCCATAGGAAAAAAAAATAAAAAAATAAAAAATAAAAAAGGAAATTAAACCAATGGGCCTCCCAATTGGTTACTGGGCAGCGGCCCAGTATCATGCTGTGCCGCTGCCCATAGGAAAAAAAAAAAAACAGGAAATTAAACCAATGGGCTTCCCCATTGGTTACTGGGCAGCGGCCCAGTATCATGCAAGGCAGCTGCCCATAGGTAAAAAAAAAGGAAATTAAACCAATGGGCCTCCCCATTGGTTACTGGGCAACGACCCAGTATTACGCTGGGCCGCTGCCAATAGGTAAAAAAAAAAAAAAAGGAAATTAAACCAATGGGCCTCCCCATTGGTTACTGGGCAGCGTCCCAGTATCATGCTGCGCCGCTGCCCTTAGGTAAAAAAAAAAAAAAAAAAAACATGAAATTAAACCATTGGGACTCCACCATTGGTTACTGGGCAGCGGCCCAGTATCATGCTAGGCAACTGCCCATAGGTAAAAAAAAAAAAATGAAATTAAACCAATGGGCTTCCACATTGGTTACTGGGCAGCGGCCCAGTATTACGCTGGGCCGCTGCCCATAGGTGAAAAAATAAAAAAAAATAAAAAAAAAGGAAATTAAACCAATGGGCCTCCCCATTTGTTACTGGGCAGCGGCCTAGTATCATGCTGCGCCGCAGCCCTTAAGAAAAAAAAAAAAAACAGGAAATTAAACCAATGGGCCTCCCCATTGGATACTGTGCAGCTGCCTAGTAACATGCTGGGCCGCTGCCTATAGGAAAAAAAAAAAACAGGAAATTAAACCAATCGGCCTCCCCATTGGTTAATGGGCAGTGGCCCAGTATCATGCTAGGCAGCAGCCCATAGGTAAAAAAAAAAAAAAATGAAATTAAACCAATAGGCCTCCCCATTGGTTACTGGGCAGCGGCCCAGTATTACGCTGCGCCGCTGCCCATAGGTAAAAAAATAATAAAAAAAAGAAATTAACCCAATGGGCCTCCCCATTGGTTACTGGGCAGCGGCCCAGTATCATGCTGCGCCGCTGTCCATAGGAAAAAAAAAAAAAAAGGAAATTAAACCAATGGGCCTCCCTATTGGTTAATGGGCAGTGGCCCAGTATAATGCTAGGCAGCAGCCCAGAGGTAAAAAAAAAAATGAAATTAAACCAATGGGCCTCCCCATTGGTTACTGGGCAGCGGCCCAGTATCATGCTAGGCAGCTGCCCATAGGTAAAAAAAAAATGAAATTAAACCAATGGGCTTCCCCATTGGTTACGGGGCAGCGGCCCAGTATTACGCTGGGCCGCTGCCCATAAGTAAAAAAATAAAAAAAATAAAAAAAAGGAAATTAAACCAATGGGCCTCCCCATTTGTTACTGGGCAGCGGCCTAGTATCATGCTGCGCCGCAGCCCATAAGAAAAAAAAAAAAAAAAAACAAGAAAATAAACCAAAGGGCCTCCCCACTGGTTAATGGGGAGCGGCCTAGTATCATGCTGGGACACTGCCTATAGGAAAAAAAAATAGGAAATTAAACCAATGGGCCTCCCCATTGGTTAGTAGGCAGCGGCCCAGTATCATGCTAGACAGCTGCCCATAGGTAAAAAAAAATGTAATTAAACCAATGGGCCTCCCCATTGGTTACTGGGCAGCGGCCCAGTATCATGCTGCGCCGCTGTCCATAGGAAAAAAAAAAAAAAGGAAATTAAACCAATGGGCCTCCCTATTGGTTAATGGGCAGTGGCCCAGTATCATGCTAGGCAGCAGCCCAGAGGTAAAAAAAAAAATGAAATTAAACCAATGGGCCTCCCCATTGTTTACTGGGCAGCGGCCCAGTATCATGCTAGGCAGCTGCCCATAGGTAAAAAAAAAAATGAAATTAAACCAATGGGCTTCCCCATTGGTTACGGGGCTGCGCCCCAGTATTACGCTGGGCCGCTGCCCATAATTAAAAAAATAAAAAAAATAAAAAAAAGGAAATTAAACCAATGGGCCTCCCCATTTCTTACTGGGCTGCGGCCTAGTATCATCCTGCGCCGAAGCCCATAATAAAAAAAAAAAAAAAAAATAGGAAATTAAACCAATGGGCCTCCCCATTCGTTACTGGGCAGGTGGCTAGTATCATGCTCGGCGACTGCCTATACGAAAAAAAAAAAAGAAACTAAACCAATGGGCCTCCCCATTGGTTAGTAGGCAGCGGCCCAGTATCATGCTAGACAGCTGCCCATAGGTAAAAAAAAAATGTAATTAAACCAATGGGCCTCCCCTTTGGTTACTGGGCAGCGGCCCCGTATCATGCTCCGCCGTTGCCCATAGGAAAAAAAAAAAAAAACAGGAAATTAAACCAATGGGCCTCCCCATTGGTTAATGGGCAGCGGCCCAGTATCATGCTAGGCAGCAGCCCATAGGTTAAAAAAAAAAAAAAAATTAAACCAATGGGCCTCGCCATTGGTTACTGGGCAGCGGCCCAGTATTACGCTGCGCCGATGCCCATAGGTAAAAAAATAAAAATAAAAAAAGAAATTAAACCAATGGGCCTCCCTATTGGTTACTGGGCAGCGGCCCAGTATCATGATGCGCCGCTGCCCATAGGAAAAAAAAAAAAAAAAAAAAAAAAAAAAAAAAAAAGAAACTGGAAATTAAACCAATGGGCCTCCCCATTGGTTACTGGGCAGCGGCCCAGTATCATGCAAGGCAGCTGCCCATTGGTAAAAAAAAATAAAAAAAATGAAATTAAACCAATCGGCCTCCCCATTGGTTACTGGGCAGCGGCCCAATATTACGCTGGGCCGCTGCCCATAGGTAAAAAAAAAAATGAAATTAAACCAATGGGCCTCCCCATTAGTTACTGGGCAGCGGCCCAGTATCATACTGCGCCGCTGCCCATAGAAAAAAAAAAAAAAAAAAAAACAGGAAATTAAACCAATGGGCTTCCCCACTGGTCACTGGGCAACGGCCCAGTATCATGCTGCGCAGCTGCCCATAGGTAAAAAAAAAAAAAAAAAATTAAACCAATGGGTCTCCCCATTGGTTACGGGGCAGCGGCCCAGTATCATGATGCGCCGCTGCCCATAGGGAAAAAAAAAAAAAAAAAAAAAAAAAAAAAACATTAAATTAAACCAATGGGCCTCCCCATTGGTTACTGGGCAGCGGCCCAGTATCATGCAAGGCAGCTGCCCACAGGTAAAAAAAAATAAAAAAAAATGAAAATAAACCAATCGGCCTCCCCATTGGTTACTGGTCAGCGGCCCAATATTACGCTGGGCCGCTGCCCATAGGTAAAAAAAAAAAAGGAAATTAAACCAATGGGCCTCCCCATTAGTTACTGGGTAGCGGCCCAGTATCATGCTGCGCCGCTGCCCATAGAAAAAAAAAAAAAAAGGAAATTAAACTAATGGGCCTCCCCATTGGTTACCGGGCAGCGGCCCAGTATCATGCTAGGCAGCTTCCCATAGGTAAAAAAAAAAAAAAAAAAAGGAAATTAAACCAATGGGCCTCCCCATTAGTTACTGGGCAGCAGCCCAGTATCATGCTGCGCCGCTCCCTTATGAAAAAAAAAAAAAAAAACAGGAAATTAAACCAATGTGCCTCCCCTTTGGTTACTGGGCAGCGGCCCAGTATCATGCAAGGCAGTTGCCCATAGGTATAAAAAAAAAAAAAAATGAAATTAAACCAATGGGCCTCCCCATTGTTTACTGGGCAGCGGCTCAGTATCATGCTGCGCCGCTGCCCAAAGGAAAAAAAAAATAAACAGGAAATTAAACCATTGGGCCTCCCCATTGGTTACTGGGCAGCGGTCCAGTATCATGCAAGGCAGCTGCCCATAGGTAAAAAAAAAATGAAATTAAACCAATGGGCCTCCCAATTTGTTACTGGGCAGCGGCCCAGTATTACGCTGGGCCGCTGCCCATAGGTAAAAAAATATATATATATAAAAAAAAAAATGAAATTAAACCAATGGGCCTCCCCATTGGTTACTGGGCAGCGGCCCAGTATTACGCTGGGCCACTGCCCATAGGTAAAAAAATAAAAAAAATAAAAAAATAAAGGAAATTAAACCAATGGGCCTCCCAATTGGTTACTGGGCAGCGTCCCAGTATCATGCTGCGCTGCAGCCCATAGGTAAAAAATAAAAAAATTAAAAAAAATTAAAAAAATAGGAAATTAAACCAATGGGCTTCCCCATTGGTCACTAGGCAGCGGCCCAGTATCTTGCTGGGCAGTTGCCCATAGGTAGAAAAAAAAAAAAGGAAATTAAACCAATGGGTCTCCCCATTGGTTACTGGGCAGCGGCCCAGTATCATGCTGCGCCGCTGCCCATAGGAAAAAATAAATAAAAATAAATAAACCAATGGGCCTCCCCATTGGTTACTGGGCAGCGGCCCAGTATCATGCTGCGACGCTGCCCATAGGGAAAAAAAAAAAAAACAGGAAATTAAACCAATGGGCCTCCCCATTGGTTACTGGGCAGCGGCCCAGTATCATGCTGCGCCGCTGCCCAGAGGAAAAAAAATATAGGAAATTAAACCAATGTGCCTCCCCATTGGTTACTGAGCAGCAGCCCAGTATCATGCAAGGCAGCTGCCCATAGGTAAAAAAAAAAAATGAAATTAAACCAATGGGCCTCCCCATTGGTTACTGGGCAGCGGCCCAGTATTACGCTGGGCCGTTGCCCATAGGTAAAAAAAAAAAAAAGGAAATTAAACCAATGGTCCTCCCCATTGGTTACTGGGCAGCGGCCCAGTATCATGCAGCGCCGCTGCCCATAGGAAAAAAAAAATAGGAAATTAAACCAATGGGCCTCCCCATTGGTTACTGGGCAGCGGCGCAGTATCATGCAAGGCAGCTGCCCATAGGTAAAAATAAAAATGAAATTAAACCAATGGGCCTCCCCATTGGTTACTGGGCAGCAACCCAGTATTACGCTGGGCCGCTGCCTATATGTAAGAAAATAAAAAAAATAAAAAAAAGGAAATTAAACCAATGGGCCTCCCCATTGGTAACTGGGCAGCGTCCCAGTATCATGCTGCGCCGCTGCCCATAGGTAAAAAAAAAAAAAAAAAAGGAAATTGAACCAAAGGGCCTCCCCATTGGTTACTGGGCAGCGGCCCAGTATTACGTTAGGCCGCTGCCCATACATAAAAAAATAATAAAAAAAAAAAAAAGGAAATTAAACCAATGGGCCTCCCCCTTGGTTACTGGGCAGCGGCCCAGTATCATGCTGCGCCGCTGCCCATAGGAAAAAAAAAAAAAAACACGAAATTAAACCAATGGGCCTCCCCATTGGTTACTGGGCAGCGACCCAGTATAATGCAAGGCAACTGCCCGTAGGTAAAAAAAAAAATGAAATTAAACAAATGGGCCTCCCCATTGGTTTCTGGGCTGCGGCCCTGTATTACGCTGCGCCGCTGCCCATAGGAAAAAAAAAAAAAAAAAAAAACAGGAAATTAAACCAATGGGCCTCCCCATTGGTTACTTGGCAGCGGCCCAGTATCTTGCAAGGCAGCTGCCCATAGGTAAAAAAAATGAAATTAAACCAATGGGCCTCCCCATTGGTTACTGGGCAGCGGCCCAGTATTACGCTGGGCCGCTTCCCATAGGTAAAAAAAAAAAATTAAATTAAACCAATGGTCCTCCCCATTGGTTACTGGGCAGCGGCCCAGTATTACGCTGGGCCGCTGCCCATAGGTAAAAAAAAAAAAAAAGGAAATTAAACCAATGGGCCTCCCCATTGGTTACTGGGCAGCGTCCCAGTATCATGCTGCGCCGCTGCCCATAGGTAAAAAAAATAAAAATAAAATAAAATAAAAAAAAAGGAAATTAAACCAATGGAAATCCCCATTGGTTACTGGGCAGCGGCCCAGTATCATGCTGGGCAGCTGCCCATAGGTATAAAAAAAAAAAAAGGAAATTAAACCAATTGGCCTCCCCATTGGTTACTGGGCAGCGGCCCAGTATCATGCTGCGCCGCTGCCCATTTGAAAAAAAAAAAAAAAAAAAAAAAACAGGAAATTAAACCAATGGGCCTCCCCATTGGTTATTGGGCAGCAGCCTAGTATCATGCTGGGCCGTTGCCTACAGGAAAAAAAAAAAAAAAGCAGGAAATTAAACCAATGGGCATCCCCATTGGTTACTGGGCAGCGGACCTGTATCATGGTGCGCCGCTGCCCATAGGAAAAAAAAAAGTTAATTAAACCAATGGGCCTCCCCATTGGTTACTGGGCAGCGGCCCAGTATCATGCATCGCCGCTGCCCATAGGTAAAATAAAAAAAATAAAAAAAGGATATTAAACCAATGGGCCTCCCCTTTGGTTACTGGGCAGCAGCCCAGTATCATACTGGGCAGCTGCCCATCGGTAAAAAAAAAAAATGAAATTAAACCAATGGGCCTCCCCATTGGTTGCTGGGCTGCTGCCCATATGTAAAAATAAAAAAATAAAAAAAAACAACAGGAAATTAAACCAATGGGCCTCTCCATTGGTTACTGGGTAGCGGCCTAGTATCATGCTGGGCCGCTGCCTATAGGAAAAAAAAAAAAACATTAAATTAAACCAATGGGCCTCACCATTGGTTACCGGGCAGCGACCCAGTATTATGATGGGCAGCTGCCCATAGGTAAAAAAAAAAATGGAAATTAAAATAATGGGCCTCCCCATTGGTTACTGGGCAGCGGCCCGGTATCATGTTGCGCCACTGCCCATAGGAAAAAAAAAAAGGAAATTAAATCATTGGGCCTCCCCATAGGTTACTGGGCAGCGGCCCAGTATCATGCTAGGCAGCTGCCCATAGGTAAAAAAAAAAATGATATTAAACCAATGGGCCTCCCCATTGGTTACTGGGCAGCGGCCCAGTATTACGCTGGGCCTCTTCCCATAGGTAAAAAAAAAAAAAAAAAAGAAAATTAACTAATGGGCCTCCCCATTGGTTATTCGGCAGCGTCCCACTATCATGCTGCGCCGTTGCCCATAGGTAAAAAAAAAAAAAACCAGGAAATTAAACCAATGGGCCTCCCCATTCGTTACTGGGCAGCGACCCAGTATCATGCTGGGCAGCTGCCCATAGGTAAAAAAAAAATAATGAAATTAAACCAATGGGCCTCCCCATTGGTTACTGGGCAGCGACCCAGTATCATGCTGGGCAGCTGCCCATAGGTAAAAAAAAAAAAAAAAAAAAGGAAATTAAACCAATGGGCCTCCCCATTGGTTACTGGGCATCGGCCCAGTATTACGCTGGGCCGCTGCCCATTGGTAAAAAAATAAAAAGAAATTAAAAAAAAGGGAAATAAACCAAAGGGCCTACCCATTGGTTACCGGGCAGCGGCCCAAGATCATGCTGCGCCGCAGCCCATAGGAAAAAAAAAAAAAAAACTGGAAATTAAACCAATGGGGCTTCCCATTTGTTACTGGGCAGCGGCCCAGTATCATGCTGCGCCGCTGCAAATACAAAAAAACAAAAAAAAAAAAAAGGAAATTAAACCATTGGGCCTCCCCATTGGTTACTGGGCAGCGGCCTAGTATTATGCTGGGTCGCAGCCCATTGGTAAAAAAATAGAAAAAAAAAAAAAAAAGGAAATTAAACCAATGGGCCTCCCCATTGGTTATTGGGCAACGTCCCAGCATCATGCTGCGCCGCTGCCCATATGTATAAAAAAAAAATAAAAAAAAAAAAAAAAAAAACAGGAAATTAAACCATTGACCCTCCCCATTGGTTATTGGGCAGCGTCCCAGTATCATGCTGCGCCGCAGCCCATAGGTAAAAAAAAAAAAAAAAAACAAGAAATTAAACCAATGGGCCTCCCCATTGGTTACTGGGCAGCGGCCCAGGATCATGCTGCGCCCCTGCCCATAGGAAAAAAAAAAAAAAAGGAAATTAAACCAATGGGCCTCCCCATTTGTTACTGGGCAGCGGCCAAGTATCATGCTGCACCACTGCACAAAGGTAAAAGAAAAAAAAAAAAAAAAAAAAACTGGAAATTAACCCAATGGGCCCCCCCATTGGTTACTGGGCAGCGGCCTAATATCGTACTGCGCCGCTGCCCATAGAAAAAAAAAAAAAAAAAAAAACAATAAATTAAAACAATGGGCCTCCCCATTGGTTACTGGGCAGCGACCCAGTATCATGCTGGGCAGCTGCGCATAGGTAAAAAAAAAAAAGGAAATTAAACCAATGGGCCTCCCCATTGGTTACTGGGCAGCGGCCCAGTATTACGCTGGGCCGCTGCCAATAGGTAAAAAAATAAAAAGAAATAAAAAAAAAAGGAAATTAAACCAATGGGCCTCCCCATTGGTTACTGGGTAGCGGCCCAAGATCATGCTGCGCCGCTGCCCATAGGAAAAACTAAAAAATAAAAAAATAAATTAAACCAATGGGCCTCCCCATTGGTTACTGGGCAGCGGCCCAGTATCATGCTGCGCCGCTGCAAATACGAAAAAAAAAAAAAAAAAAAAAAAACAGGAAATTAAACCATTGGGCCTCCCCATTGGTTACTGGGCAGCGGCCCAGTATCATGCTGCGCCGCTGCCCATAGGTAAAAAAAAAAAAAAAAAAAAAAAAAAAAAAAAAAAAAAAAAAAAAAAAAAACAGGAATTAAACAAATGGCCCTCCCCATTGGTCACTGGGCAGCGACCTAGTATCATGCTGGGCAGCTGTCCATAGGTAAAAAAAAAAAAAAGGAAATTAAACCAATGGGCCTCCCCATAGGTTACTGGGCACCGTCCCAGCATCATGCTGCGCCGTTGCCCATAGGTAAAAAAAAAAAAAAATAAAAAAAAAAAATAAATAAAAAAAAAAAAAAAAAAAAAACAGGAAATTAAACCAATGGGCCTCCCCATTGGTTACTGGGCAGCAACCCAGTATCATGCTGGGCAGCTGCCTATAGGTAAAGAAAAAAAAAACAGAAAAATAAACCAATGGGCCTCCTCATTGGTAACTGGGCAGCGACCCTGTATCTTGTTGGGCAGCTGCCCATAGGTAAAAAAAAAAAAAAAAGGAAATTAAACCAATGGGCCTCCACATTGGTTACTGGGCAGCGGCCCAATATCACGCTGCGCCGCTGCAACTAGGAAAAAAAAAAAAAAAAAAAAAAACAGGAAATTATACCAATGGGCCTCCCCATTGGTTACTGGGCAGCGGCCTAGTATCATGCTGGGCCGCTGCCTATAGGAAAAAAAAAAAAAAAAAAAAAAAAAAACAGGAAATTAAACCAATGGGCCTCCCCATTGGTTACTAGGCAGCGGCCCAGTTTCATGCTGCGCCGCTGCCCATAGGAAAAATAAATAAATAAATCAAATCTAATAAAAATAAAATAAAAAAACAGGAAACTAAACCATTGGGCCTCCCCATTGGTTACTGGGCAGCGGTCCAATATCATGATGCGCGGCTGACAATAGGAAAAAAAAAAAAAAAAGGAAATTAAACCATTGGGCCTCCCCATAGGTTACTGGGCACCGGCCCAGTATCATGCTAGGCAGCTGCAAATAGGTAAAAAAAAAAAAAAGAAATTAAACCAATGGGCCTCTCCATTGGTTACTGGGCAGCGGCCCAGTATCATGCTGCGCCGCTGCCCATAGGAAAAAAAAAAAAAAGAAGGAAATTAAACCAATGGGCCTCCCCATTGGTTACTGGGTAGCGGCCCAGTATTACGCTGGGCCGCTGCCCATTGGTAAAAAAATAAAAAGAAATTAAAAAAAAAGGAAATTAAACCAATGGGCCTCCCCATTGGTTACTGGGCAGTGGCCCAAGATCATGCTGCGCCGCAGCCCATAGGAAAAAAAAAAAAAAAAAAAACAGGAAATTAAACCAATGGGCCTCCCCATTGGTTACTGGGCAGCGGCCCAGTATCATGCTGCACCGCTGCAAATACGAAAAAAAAAAAAAAAAAAAAAAAAAAAAAAAAAAAACAGGAAATTAAACCATTGGGCCTCCCCATTGGTTACTGGGCAGCGGCCCAGTATCATGCTGCGCCGCTGCCCATAGGTAAAAAAAAAAAAAAAAAAAAAAAAAAAAAAACAGGAATTAAACAAATGGCCCTCCCCATTGGTTACTGGGCAGCGACCTAGTATCATGCTGGGCAGCTGTCCATAGGTAAAAAAAAAAAAAGGAAATTAAACCAATGGGCCTCCCCATTGGTTACTAGGCAGCGGCCCAGTATCATGCTGCGCCGCTGCCCATAGGAAAAAAAAAATAAATCAAATAAAATAAAAAAACAGGAAATTAAACCATTGGGCGTCCCCATTGGTTACTGGGCAGCCGCCCAGTATCATGTTGCGCCGCTGCAAATAGGAAAAAAAAAAAAAAAAGAAAGGAAATTAAACCATTGGGCCTCCCCATAGGTTACTGGGCACCGGCCCAGTATCATGCTAGGCAGCTGCCCATAGGTAAAAAAAAAAAAAAGGAAATTAAACCAATGGGCCTCCCCATTGGTTACTGGGCTGCGGCCCAGCATCATGCTGCGCTGCTGCCCATAGGAAAAAAAAAAAAAGGAAATTAAACCAATGGGCCTTCCCATTGGTTACTGGGAAGCGGCTCAGGATTACGCTGGGCCGCTACCCATAGGTAAAAAAATAAAAAGAAATAAAAAAAAAAAGAAAATTAAACCAATGGGCCTCCCCATTGGTTACTGGGCAGCGGCCCAAGATCATGCTGCGCCGCTGCCCATAGGAAAAAAAAAAAAAAAAAAGGAAATTAAACCAATGGGCCTCCCCATTGGTTACTGGGCAGCGGCCCAGTATCATGCTGCGCCGCTGCAAATAGGAAAAAAAAAAAAAAAAAAACAGGAAATTAAACCATTGGGCCTCCCCATTGGTTACTGGGCAGCGGCCCAGTATTACGCTTGGTCGCTGCCCATTGGTAAAAAAATAGAAAAAAATAAAAAAGGAAATTAAACCAATGGTCCTCCCAATTGGTTACTGGGCAGCGGCCCAATATCATGCTGCGCCGCTGCCCATAGGAAAAAAAAAAAAAGGAAATTAAACCAATGGGCCTCCCCATTGGTTACTGGGCAGCGGCCAAGTATCATGCTGCCCCGCTGCACAAAGGTAAAAGAAAAAAAAAAATTGGAAATTAAACCAATGGGCCTCCCCATTGGTTACTGGGCAGCGGCCTAGTATCATGCTGCGCCGTTGCCCATAGAAAAAAAAAAAATAAATAAATTAAACCAATGGGCCTCCCCAGTGGTTACTGGGCAGCGTCCTAGTATCATGCTGGGCAGCTGCCCATAGGTAAAAAAAAAAAAGGAAATTAAACCAATGGGCCTCCCCATTGGTTACTGGGCAGCGGCCCAGTATCATGCTGCGACGCTGCACAAAGGTAAAAAAAAAAAAAAAAAAATTAAATTAAATTAAACCAATGGGCCTCCCCATTGGTTACTGGGCAGCGGCCCAGTATCATGCTGGGCAGCTTCCCATAGGTAAAAAAAAAAAAAAAGGAAATTAAACCAAGGGGCCTCCCTATTGGTTACTGGGCAGCGGCCCAGTATCAAATCTGCGCCGTTGCCCATAGGAAAAAAAACAAAAAAAAAATAAATAAATAAATAAACAGGAAATTAAACCAATGGGCCTCCCCATTGGTTACTGGCCGGCGCCCTAGTATCATGCTGGGCCCCTCCCTATGCGAAAAAAAAAAAAAAAAAAAAAAAAAAAACAGGAAATTAAACCAATGGGCTTCCCCATTTGTTATTGGGCAGCGGCCTAGTATCATGCTGCGCCGCTGCCCATAGGAAAAAAAAAAGGAAATTAACCCACAGGGCCTCCCAATTGGTTCCTGGGCATAGGCCCAGTATAATGCTAGGCACCTGCCCATAGGAAAAAAAATATATAAAAAAAGGAAATTAAACCAATGGGCCGCCCCATTGGTTACTGGGCAGCGTCCCAGTATCATGCTGCGCCGCTGCCCATAGGTAAAAAAAAAAAAAAAACAGGAAATTAAACCTATGGGCCTCCCCATTGTTTACTGGGCAGCGGCCTAGTATCATGCTGGGCCGCTGCCAATAGGAAAAAAAAAAAAAAAAAAAAAAAAAAAACAGGAAATTAAACCAATGGGCCTCCCCATTGGTTACTGGGCAGCGGCCCAGTATCATTCTACGCCGCAGCCCATAGGAAAAAAAAAGGAAATTAAACCAATGGGCCACCCCATTGGTTACTGGGCAGCGTCCTAGTATCATGCTAGGCCGCTGCCTATAGGAAAAAAAAAAAAAAAAAAAGGAAATTAAAACAATGGGCCTCCCCATTGGTTACTGGGCAGCGGCCTAGTATCTTGCTAGGCCCCTGCCCATAGGAAAAAAAAAAAAAAAAACAGGAATTTAAACCAATGGGCCTCCCCATTGGTTAATGGGCAGCGGCCTAGTATCATGCTAGGCCTCTGCCCAGTGGAAAAAAAAAAAAAAAACAGGAAATTAAAACAATGGGCCTCCCTATCGGTTACTGGGCAGCGGCCTAGTATCATGCTAGGCCGCTGCCCAAAGGAAAAAAAAAAAGGAAATAAAACCAATGGGCCACCCCATTGGTTACTGGGCAGCGGTCCAGTATCATGTGAGGCAGCTGCCCATAGGTTAAAAAAAAATGAAATTAAACCAATGGGCCTCCCCATTGGTTACTAGGCAGCGGCCCAGTATTACGCTGGGCCGCTGCCCATAGGTATAAAAAAAAATAAAAGGAAATTAAACCAATGGGCCTCCCATTGGTTACTGGGCAGCGGCCCAGTATCATGCAAGGCAGCCACCCATAGGTTCAAAAAAAAATGAAATTAAACCAATGGGCCTCCCCATTGGTTACTGGGCAGCGACCCAGTATCATGCTGGGCAGCTGCCCATAGGTAAAAAAAAAAAAAAAAAAAAAAGGAAATTAAACCAATGGGCCTCCCCATTAGTTACTGGGCATCGGCGCATTATCATGCAAGGCAGCTGCCCATAGGTAAAAAACAAAAAAAAACAAAAAAAACAGCTAATTAAACCAATGGGCCTCCCCATTGGTTACTGGGCAGCGACCCAGTATCATGCTGCGCCGCTGCCCATAGGAAAAAAAAAAAAAAAAAAAACAGGAAATTAAACCAATGGGCCTCTCCATTGGTTACTGGGCAGCGGCCCAGTAACATGCTAGGCAGCTGCCCATAGGTAAAAAAAAAAAAAGAAAAAAAAAGAAAAGAAAAAATGAAATTAAACCAATGGGCCTCCTCATTGTTTACTGGGCAGCGGCCCAGTATTACGCTGGGCCGCTGCCCATAGGTAAAAAAATATATATCAAAAAAAAGGAAATTAAACCAATGGGCCTCCCCATTGGTTACTGGGCAGCGTCCCAGTATCATGCTGCGCCGCTGCCCATAGGTAAAAAAAAAAAAATTGAAATTAAACCAATGGGCCTCCCCATTGATTACTGGGCAGCGGCCCAGTATCATGCAAGGCAGCTGCCCATAGGTAAAAAAAAAAAAAAATTGAAATTAAACCAATGGGCCTCCCCATTGGTTACTGGGCAGCGGCCCAGTATTACGCTGGGCCACTGCCCATAGGTAAAAAAAAAAAAAAAAAAAAAGGAAATTAAACCAATGGGCCTCCCCATTGGTTACTGGGCAGCGTCCCAGTACCATGCTGCGCCGCTGCCCATAGATTAAAAAAAAAAAAAAAAAAAAAAAAACAGGAAATTAAACCAATGGGCCTCCCCATTGGTTATTGGGCAGCGGCCCAGTATCATGCTGGGCAGCTGCCCATAGGTAAAAAAAAAAAAAAAAGAAAATTAAACCAAAGGGCCTCCCCATTGGTTACTGGGCAGCGGCCCAGTAACATGCTGCGACGCCGCCCGTAGGAAAAAAAAAAAACTGGAAATTAAACCAATGGGCCAACCCATTGGTTACTGGGCAGCGGCTTAGTATCATGCTGGGCCGCTGTCTATAGGAAAAAAAAAAAAAAAAAAAAAAAAAAAACAGGAAGTTAAACCAATGGGCCTCCCCATTGGTTACTGGGCAGCGTCCTAGTATCATGCTAGTCCGCTGCATATAGGAAAAAAAAAAAAAAAAAAAAAAAAAAAAAAAAAAAAACAGGAAATTAAAACAGTGGGCCTCCCCATTGTTTACTGGGCAGCGGCCTAGTATCATGCTAAGCCGCTGCCTATAGGAAAAAAAAAAAAAAAAAAAAAAAAAAAAAAAAACAGGAAATTAAACCAATGGGGGTCCCCATTGGTTACTGGGCAGCGGCCTAGTATCATGCTAGGCCCCTGCCCATAGGGGGAAAAAAAAAAAAAACAGGAAATTAAAACAATGGGACTCCCCATTGGTTACTGGGCAGCGGCCCAGTATCATGCTCGGCAGCTGCCCATAGGTAAAAAAAAAAAAAAAGAAATTAAACCAATGGGCCTCCCCATTGGTTACTGGGCAGCGGCCCAGTAACATGCTGCGACGCTGCCCATAGGAAAAAAAAAATTGGAAATTAAACCAATGGGCCAAACCATTGGTTACTGGGCAGCGGCCTAGTATCATGCTGGGCCGCTCCCTAAAGGAAAAAAAAAAAAAAAAAAAAAAAAAAAAAAAAAAAAAAAAAACACCAGGAAGTTAAACCAATGGGCCTCCCCATTGGTTACTGGGCAGCGGCCTAGTATCATGCTACGCCGCTGCCCATAGGGAAAAAAAAAGGAAATTAAACCAATGGGCCTCCCCATTGTTTACTGGGCAGCTTCCTAGTATCATGCTAGGCCGCTGCCTCTAGGAAAAAAAAAAAATAGGAAAATAAAACAATGGGCCTCCCCATTGTTTACTGGGCAGCGGCCTAGTATCATGCTAAGCCGCTGCCTATAGGAAAAAAAAAAACAAGAAATTAAACCAATGGGCCTCCCCATTGGTTACTGGGCAGCGTCCCAGTATCATGCTGCGCCGCTGCACATAGAATAAAAAAAAAAAAAAAAAACAAGAAAAAAACCAGAAATTAAACCAATGGGCCTCCCCATTGGTTATTGGGCAGCGGCCCAGTATGAAGCTGGGCAGCTGCCCATAGGTAAAAAAAAAAAAAAAAGGAAATTAAACCAATGGGCCTCCCCATTGGTTACGGGGCAGCGGCCCAGTAACATGCTGCGACGCTGCCCGTAGGAAAAAAAAAAACTGGAAATTAAACCAATGGGCCAACCCATTGGTTACTGGGCAGCGGCTTAGTATCATGCTGGGCCGCTGCCTATAGGAAAAAAAAAAAAAAAAAAAAAAAAAACAGGAAGTTAAACCAATGGGCCTCCCAATTGGTTACTGGGCAGCGTCCTAGTATCATGCTAGGCCGCTGCCTATAGGGAAAAAAAAAAAAAAAAAAAAAACAGGAAATTAAAACAATGGGCCTCCCCATTGTTTACTGGGCAGCGGCCTAGTATCATGCTAAGCCGCTGCCTAAAGGAAAAAAAAAAAAAAAAAAAAAAAAAAAAAAAAAAAAAAAAAAAAAAACAGGAAATTAAACCAATGGGCCTCCCCATTGGTTCCTGGGCAGCGGCCTAGTATCATGTTAGGCCCCTACCCATAGGAAAAAAAAAAAAAAAAAAAACAGGAAATTAAAACAATGGGCCCCCCCATTGGTTACTGGGCAGCGGCCCAGTATCATGCTGGGCAGCGGCCCATAGCTAAAAAAAAAAAAAAAGAAATTAAACCAATGGGCTTCCCCATTCGTTACTGGGCAGCGGCCCAGTAACATGCTGCGACGCTGCCCATAGGAAAAAAAAAAAAAAACAGGAAATTAAACCAATGGGCCAAACAATTGGTTACTGGGCAGCGGCCTAGTATCATGCTGCGACGCTGCCCATAGGAAAAAAAAAAAAAAAAAAAAAAAACAGGAAGTTAAACCAATGGGCCTCCCCATTGGTTACTGGGCAGCGGCCTAGTATCATGCTACGCCGCTGCCCATAGGGAAAAAAAAAAGGAAATTAAACCAATGGGCCTCCCCATTGGTTACTGGGCAGCTTCCTAGTATCATGCTAGGCCGCTGCCTATAGGAAAAAAAAAAAAAAAAAGCAGGAAATTAAAACAATGGGCCTCCCCATTGTTTTCTGGGCAGTGGCCTAGTTTCATGCTAAGCCGCTGCCTATAGGAAAAAAAAAAAACAAGAAATTAAACCAATGGGCCTCCCCATTGGTTTCTTGGCAGCGGCCTAGCATGATACTAGGCCGCTGCCCATAGGAGGAAAAAAAAAAAAAAAAAAAAATAACAGGAAATTAAAACAATGGGCCTCCCCATTGGTTACTGGGCAGCGGCCTAGTATCATGCTAGGCCGCTGCCTAAAGAAAAAAAAAAAAGGAAATTAAACCAATGGGCCTCCCTATTGGTTACTGGGCAGCGGTCCAGTATCAAGTTAGGCAGCTGCCCATAGGTTAAAAAAAAAATGAAATTAAACCAATGGGCCTCCCCATTGGTTACAGGGCAGCGGCCCAGTATTGAGCTGGGCCGCTGCCCATAGGTATAAAAAAAATAAAAATAAAATCAAAGGAAATTAAACCAATGGGCCTCCCCATTGGTTACGGGGCAGCGTCCCAGTATCATGCTGTGGCGCTGCCCATAGGTAAAAAAAAAAAAAAAAGGAAATTAAACCAATGGGCCTCCCCATTGGTTACTGGGCAGCTGCCCAGTATCATGCAAGGCAGCTGCCCATAGGTTAAAAAAAAATGAAATTAAACCAATGGGCCTCCCCATTGGTTACTGGGCAGCGTCCCAGTATCATGCTGCGCCGCTGCCCATAGGAAAAAAAAAAAAAAAACAGGAAATTAAACCAAAGGGCCTCCCCAATGGTTACTGGGCAGCGGTCCAGTATCATGCTAGGCAGCTGCCCATAGGTAAAAAAAAACAAAAACAAAAGGAAATTAAACCAATGGGCCTCCCCATTGGTTACTGGGCAACGGCCCAGTATCATGCTGCGCCGCTGCCCATAGGAAAAAAAAAAAAAAACAGGAAATTAAACAAATGGGCCTCCCCATTGGTTACTGGGCGGCGGCCCAGTATCATGCTAGGCAGCTGCCCATAGGTAAAAAAAAAAAAAAAAAAAAATGAAAAAATGAAATTAAACCAATGGGCCTCCTCATTGGTTACAGGCAGTGGCCCAGTATTACGCTGGGCCGCTGCCCATAGGTAAAAAAATATAAAAAAAAAAGGAAATTAAACCAATGTGCCTCCCCATTGGTTCCTGGGCAGCATACCATTATCATGCTGTGCCGCTGCCCATAGGTAAAAAAAAAAAAAAAAAAAAAATTAAACCAAAGGGCCTCCCCATTGATTACTGGGCAGCGGCCCAGTATCATGCAAGGCAACTGCCCATAGGTAAAAAAAAAAAATTGAAATTAAACCAATGGGCCTCCCCATTGGTTACTGGGCAGCGGCCCAGTATTACGCTGGGCCACTGCCAATAGGTAAAAAAAAAAAAAAAAAGGAAATTAAACCAATGGGCCTCCCCATTGGTTACTGGGCAGCGTCCCCGTATCATGCTGCGCCGCTTCCCATAGGTAAAAAAAAAAAAAAAAAAAAAAAAAAAAAAAAAAAAAAAACAGGAAATTTAACCAATGTGCCTCCCCATTGGTTACTGGGCAGCGGCCCAGTATCATGCTAGGCAGCTGCCAATTGGTAAAAAAAAAAAAAAAAAAAAAGAAAAAATGAAATTAGAAAAATGGACCTTCACATTCGTTACAGCCAGGGGCCCAGTATTACGCTGGGCCACTGCCCATAGGTAAAAAAATAAAAAAATAAAAAGGAAATTAAACCAATGTGCCTCCCCATTGGTTCCTGGGCAGCATACCATTATCATGCTGTGCCGCTGCCCATAGGTAAAAAAAAAAAAAAAAAGAAATTAAACCAATGGGCCTCCCCATTGATTACTGGGCAGCGGCCCAGTATCATGCAAGGCAGCTGCCCATAGGTAAAAAAAAAAAATTGAAATTAAACCAATGGGCCTCCCCATTGGTTACTGGGCAGCGGCCCAGTATTACGCTGGGCCACTGCCAATAGGTAAAAAAAAAAAAAAAAGGAAATTAAACCAATGGGCCTCCCTATTGGTTACTGGGAAGCGTCCCTGTATCATGCTGCGCCGCTGCCCATAGGTAAAAAAAAAAAAAAAAAAAAAAAAAAAAAAAAAAAAAAAAACAGGAAATTTAACCAATGGGCCTCCCCATTGGTTACTGGGCAGCGGCCCAGTATCATGCTAGGCAGCTGCCCATTGGTAAAAAAAAAAAAAAAAAAAAAAAAAAAAAAAAAAAAAAAAAAGAAAAAATGAAATTAAACCAATGGGCCTCCTCATTGGTTACTGGCAGCGGCTCAGTATTACGCTGGGCCGCTGCCCATAGGTAAAAATATATATTAAAAAAAAAAGGAAATTAAACCAATGGGCCTCCCTATTGGTTCCTGGGCAGCATCCCAATATCATGCTGCGCCGCTGCCCATAGGTAAAAAAAAAAAAAAAAAGGAAATTAAACCAATGGGCCTCCCCATTGATTACTGGGCAGTGGCCGAGTATCATGGAAGGCAGCTGCCCATAGGTAAAAAAAAAATGAAATTAAACCAATGGGCCTCCCCATTGGTTACTGGGCAGCGGCCCAGTATTACGCTGGGCCACTGCCCATAGGTAAAAAAAAAAAAAAAAAGGAAATTAAACCAATGGGCCTCCCCATTGGTTACTGGGCAGCGTCCCCGTATCATGCTGCGCCGCTGCCCATAGGTAAAAAAAAAAAAAAAAAAAAAAAATAGGAAATTAAACCAATGGGCCTCCCCATTGGTTACTGGGCAGCGGCCCAGTAACATGCTGCGACGCTGCCCATAGGAAAAAAAAAACAGGAAATAAAACCAATGGGCCTCCACATTGGTTACTGGGCAGCGGCCTAGTATCATGCTAGGCCTCTGCCTATAGGAAAAAAAAAAAAAAAAAAAAAAACAGGAAAATAAACCAAAGGGCCTCCCCACTGGTTACTGGGCAGCGGCCCAGTATCATGCTACGCCGCTGCCCATAGGAAAAAAAAAAAGGAAATTAAACCAATGGGCCTCCCCATTCGTTACTGGGCAGCGTCCTAGTATCATGCTAGGCCGCTGCATATAGGAAAAAAAAAATGGAAATTAAAACAATGGGCCTCCCCATTGGTTACTGGGTAGCGGCCTAGTATCATGCTAAGCCGCTGCCTATAGGAAAAAAAAAAAAAAAAGGAAATTAAACCAATGGGCCTCCCCATTGGTTACTGGGCAGCGGCCTAGTATCAGGCTAGGCCGCTGCCCATAGGAAAAAAAAAAAAAAAAAAAAAAAAAAAAAAAAAAAAAAAAACAGGAAATTAAAAAAATGGGCCTCCCCATTGGTTACTGGGCAGCGGCCTAGTATCATGCTAGGCCGCTGCCTGAAGGAAGAAAAAAAAAAAAAAAAAAAAAAAAAAAAAAAAAAAAAAAACAGGAAATTAAACCAATGGGCCTCCCCATTGGTTACTGGGCAGCGGCCTAGTATCATGCTAGGCCGCTGCTTACAGGAAAAAAAAAAAAAAAAAAAAAAAAAAAAAAAAAAAAAAAAAAAAAACAGGAAATTTAACCAATGGGACTCCCCATTGGTTACTGGGCTGCGGCCTTGTATCATGCTAAGCGGTTTCCCATAGGAAAAAAAAAATAGGAAATTAAACCAATGGGCCTCCCCATTGGTTACTGGGCAGCAGCTTAGTATCATGCTAGGCCGCTGCCTATAGGAAAAAAAAAAAAAAAAAAAAAACAGGAAATTAAATCAATGGGCCTCCCCATTGGTTACTGGGCAGCGGCCTAGTATCATGCTAGGCGGCTGCCCATAGGAAAAAAAAAAAAAAAACAGGAAATTAAACCAATGTGCCTCCCCATTGGTTACTGGGCAGCGGCCTAGTATCATGCTGGGCCGCTACCCAAAGGAAAAAAAAAAACAGAAAATTAAAACAATGGGCCTCCCCATTGGTTACTGGGCTGCGGCCTAGTATCATGCTAGGCTGCTGCCCATAGGAAAAAAAGAAAAAAAGAAAAAAAAAAAACAGGAATTTAAACCAATGGGCCTCCCCATTGGTTACTGGGCAGCGTCCCAGCATCATGCTGCGCCGCTGCCAATAGGTAAAAAAAAAAAAAAAAAAAAAAAAAAAAAAAAAAAAAAAAGCAAATTTAACCAATGGGCCTCCCCATTGGTTACTGGGCACCGACCCAGTATCATGCTGGGCAGCTGCCCGTAGGTAAAAAAAAAAAGGAAATTAAACCAATGGGCCTCCCCATTGGTTACTGGGCAGCGGCCCAGTATCATGCTGCGCCGCAACCCATAGGAAAAAAAAAAAAAGGAAATTAAACGAATGGGCCTCCCCATTGGTTACTGGACAGCGGTCCAGTATCATGTTTGGCAGCTGCCCATAGGTTTAAAAAAAATGAAATTAAACCAATTGGCCTCCCCATTGGTTAATGGGCAGCGGCCCAGTATTACGCTGGGCCGCGGCCCATAGGTATAAAAAAAAAATAAAAAAAAAAATAAAAGGAAAATAAACCAATGGGCCTCCCCATTGGTTACTGGGCAGCGTCCTAATATCATGCTGTGCCGCTACCCGTAGGTAAAAAAAAAAAAAAAGGAAATTAAACCAATGGGCCTCCCCATTGGTTACTGGGCAGTGGCCCAGTATCATGCAAGGCAGCTGCCCATAGGTTAAAAAAAAATGAAATTAAACCAATGGGCCTCCCCATTGGTTACTGGGCAGCGTCACAGTATCATGAAGCGCCGCTGCCCATAGGTAAAAAAAAAAAAAAAAAAAAAAAGGGAATTAAACCAAAGGGCCTCCCCATTGGTTACTGGGCAGCGACCCAATATTATGCTGGGCAGCTTCCCATAGGTAAAAAAAAAAAAAACAAAATGAAATTAAACCAATGGGCCTCCCCATTGGTTACTGGGCAGCGGCCCAGTATTACACTGGGTCGCTGCCCATAGGTAAAAAAATATATTAAAAAAAGTAAATTAAACAAATGGGCCTCCCCATTGGTTACTGGGCAGCGTCCCAGTATCATGCTGCGCCGCTGCACATATGTAAAAAAAAAAAAAAAAAGGAAATTAAACCAATGGGCCTCCCCATTGATTACTGGGCAGCGGCCCAGTATCATGCTGCGCCGCTGCCCATAGGTAAAAAAAAAAAAAAAAACAGGAAATTAAACCAATGGGCCTCCCCATTGGTTACTGGGCAGCGGCCCAGTATCATGCTGGGCAGCTGCCCATAGGTAAAAAAAAAAAAAAGTAAATTAAATCAATGGGCCTCCCCATTGGTTACTAGGCAGCGGCCCAGTAACATGCTGCTCCGCTGCCCATAGGAAAAAAAAAAAAAAAAAAGAAAATAAACCAATGGGGCGCCCCATTGGTTACGGGGCAGCGGCCTAGTATCATGCTGGGCCGCTGCCTATAGGAAAAAAAAAAAAAAAAAAAAACACGACATTAACCCAATGGGCCTCCCCATTGGTTACTGCCCAGCGGCGCAGTATCATGCTACGCCGCTGCCCATAGGGAAAAAAAAATAGGAAATTAAACCACTGGGCCTCCCCATTGGTTACTGGGCAGCGTCCTAGTATCATGCTAGGCCGCTGCATATAGGAAAAAAAAAAAAAAAAGGAAATTAAAACAATTGGCCTCCCCATTGGTTACTGGGCAGCGGCCTAGTATTATGCTAAGCCGCTGCCTATGGCAAAAAAAAAAAAAAAAAAGCAGGATATTAAACTAATGGGCCTCCCCATTGGTTACTGGGCAGTGGCCTAGTATCATGCTAGGCCGCTGCCCAAAGGAAAAAAAAAAAAAAAAAAAAACATGAAATTAAAACAATGGGCCTCCCCATTGGTTACTGGGCAGCTGCCTAGTATCATGCTAGGCCGCTGCATAAAGGAAAAAAAAAAAAAAAAGGAAAAAAAACCAATGGGGCTCCCTATTGGTTACTGGGCAGCGGTCCAGTATCATGTTAGGCAGCTGCCCATAGGTTAAAAAAAAATGAAATTAAACCAATGGGCCTCCCCATTGGTTACTAGGCAGCGGCCCAGTATTACGCTGGGCCGCTGCCCATAGGTATAAAAAATAAATAAATAAATAAAAGGAAATTAAACCAATGGGCCTTCCCATTGGTTACTGGGCAGCGGCCTAGTATCATGCTAGGCCGCTGCCTATAGGGAAAAGCAAAAAAACAAAAAAAAAAAAAAAACAAAAAATTAAAACAATGGGCCTCCCCATTGGTTACTGGGCAGCGGCCTAGTTTCATGCTGGGCCACTACCTATCGGTAAAAAAAAAAAGAAAAAAAAAAAAGAAAAAAAAAGAACAGGAAATTAAACCAAAGGGCCTCCCCATTGGTTACTGGGCAGCAGCCGAGTATCATGCTACGCCGCTGGCTATAGGGAAAAAAAAAAAAAAAATCGGAAATTAAACCAATAGGCCTCCCCATTGGTTACTGGGCAGCGGCCTAGTATCATGCTAGGCGGCTGCCCATAGGAAAAAAAAAATAAATAAATAAAACAGGAAATTAAACCAATGGGCCTCCCCATTGGTTAATGGGCAGCGGCCTAGTATCATGCAAGGCCGCTGCCCATAGGAAAAAAAAAAAAATAGGAAATTAAAACAACTGGCCTTCCCATTGGTTACTGGGCAGCGGCCTAGTATCATGCTAGGCCGCTGCCTATAGGAAAAAAAAAAAAAAAACAAAAAAAACAAGAAATTAAAACAATGGGCCTCCCCATTGGTTATTGGGCAGCGGCCTAGTATCATGCTGGGCCGCTGCCTAAAGGTAAAAAAAAAAAAAAAAAAAAAAAAAAGAAAAAAAAAGAACAGGAAATTAAACCAATGGGCCTCCCCATTGGTTAGTGGGCAGCGGCCCAGTATCATGCTACGCCGCTGCCTATAGGAGGAAAAAAAAAAAAAAAAAAAAAGGAAATTAAACCAATGGGCCTCCCCATTGGTTACTGGGCAGCAGCCTAGTATTATGCAAGGCGGCTGCCCATAGGAAAAAAAAAGAAAAAAGAAAAAAAAAACAGGAAATTAAACCAATGGGCCTCCCCATTGGTTAATGGGCAGCGGCATAGTATCATTCTAGGCCGCTGCCTATAGGAAAAAAAAAAAAAAGGAAATTAAACCAATGGGCCTCCCCATTGGTTACTGGGCAGCGGCTTAGTATCATGCAAGGCCGCTGCCCACAGGAAAAAAAAAAAAAGGAAATTAAAACAATGGGCCTCCCCATTGGTTACTGGGCAGCGGCCTAATATCATGCTGGGCCGCTGCCTATAGGAAAAAAAAAAAAAAAAAGAAGAAAAAAAAAAAGAACAGGAAATTAAACCAATGGGCCTCCCCATTGGTTACTGGGCAGCGGCCTAGTATCATGCTAGGCCGCTGCACATAGGAAAAAAAAAAAAACTTGAAATTAAAACAACAGGCCTCCCCATTGGTTACTGGGCAGCGGCATAGTATCATGCTAGGCCGCTGCCTATAGGAAAAAAAAAAAAAACAAGGAAATTAAACCAATGGGCATCCCCATTGGTTACTGGGCAGCGGCCTAGTATCATGCTAGGCCGTAGCACATAGAAAAAAAAAAAACAAAAAAAAAAAAAAAAAAAAAACAGGAAATTAAACCTTTGGGCCTCCCCTTTGGTTACTGGGCAGCGGCCTAGTATCATGCTAGGCCGCTGCCTATAGGAAAAAAAAAAAAAAACAAGAAATTAAAACAATGGGCCTCCTTATTGGTAACTGGGCAGCAGCCTAGTATCATTCTGGGCCGCTGCCTAAAGGAAAAACAAAAAAAAAAAAAAAAACAAAAAAAGAACAGGAAATTAAACCAATGGGCCTCCCCATTGGTTACTGGGAAGCGGCCTAGTATCATGCTATGCGGCTGCCCATAGGAAAAAAAAAAAAAAAACAAAAACAAAACAGGAAGTTAAAACAATGGGCCTCCCCATTGGTTACTGGGCAGAGGCCCAGTATCATGCTGGGCCGCTGCCTGTAGGTAAAACAAAAAAAGAAAAAAAAGAAAAAAAAAGAGAACAGGAAATTAAACCAATGGGCCTCGCCTTTGGTTTTTGGGCAGCGGCCTTGTATCTTGCTAGTCCACTGCCCATAGGAAAAAAAAAACAGGAACTTAAAACAATGGGCCTCCCCATTGGTTACTGGGCAGCGGCCTAGTATCATGCTAGGCCGCTGGTTATAGGAAAAAAAAATGAAATTGAACCAATTGGCCTTCCCATTGGTTACTGGGCAGCGGCCTAGTATCATGCTAGGGCGCTGCTTACAGGAAAAAAAAAAAAAAAAAAAAAAAAAAAAAAAAAAAAAAACAGGAAATTTAACCAATGGGACTCCCCATTGGTTACTGGGCAGCGGCCTAGTATCATGCTAAGCGGTTTCCCATAGGAAAAAAAAAATAGGAAATTAAACCAATGGGCCTCCCCATTGGTTACTGGGCAGCGACGTGGTATCATGCTGGGCCGCTGCCTATAGGAAAAAAAAAATAGAGGAAATTAACCCAATGGGCCTCCCCATTGGTTACTGGGCAGCGGCCTAGTACCATGCTAGGCCACTGCCTATAGGAAAAAAAAAAAAAACAAGAAATTAAAAAATGGGCCTCCCCATTGGTTACTGGGCAGCGGCCTACTATCATGCTAGGCGGCTGCCCATAGGAAAAAAAAAAGAAAAAAAAAAAAAGGAAATTAAACCAATAGGCCTCCCTATTGGTTACTGGGCAGCGGCCTAGTATCATGCTAGGCCGCTGCCCATAGGAAAAAAAAAAAAAAAAAAAAAAAAACATGAAATTAAAACAACTGGCCTCCACATTGGTTACTGGGCAGCGACCTAGTATCATGCTGGGCCGCTGCCTATAGGTAAAAAAAAAATAAAAAATAAAAAATAAAAAAAGAACAGAAAATTAAACCAATGGACCTCCCCATTGGTTACTGGGCAGCGGCCGAGTATCATGCTAGGCGGCTGCCCATAGGAAAAAAAAAAAGAAAAAAAAAAGAAATTAAACCAATGGGCCTCCCCATTGGTTACTGGGCAGCGGCCTACTATCATGCTAGGCCGCTGCACATAGGAAAAAAAAAAAAAAAACAGGAAATTAACACAACTGGCCTCCCGATTGGTTACTGGGCAGCGGCCTAGTATCATGCTAGGCGGCTGCACATAGGAAGAAAAAGAAAAAAAAAACATGAAATTAAACCAATGGGCCTCCCGATTGGTTACTGGGCAGCGGCCTACTATCATGCTAGGCCGCTGCACAAAGGAAAAAAAAAAAAAAAAAAAAACAGGAAATTAAAACAACTGGCCTCCCCATTGGTTACTGGGCAGCGGCATAGTATCATGCTAGGCCGCTGCCTATAGGAAAAAAAAAAAAAAGGAAATTAAACCAATGGGAATCCCCATTGGTTACTGGGCAGCGACCTAGTATCATGCTGGGCCGCTGCCTATAGGTAAAAAAAAAAGAAAAAACAAAAAATTAAAAAAGAACAGGAAATTAAACCAATGGGCCTCCCCATTGGTTACTGGGCAGCGGCCTAGTATCATGCTAGGCGGCTGCCCATAGGAAAAAAAAAAGAAAAAAAAAGGAAATTAAACCAATGGGCCTCCCCATTGGTTACTGGACAGTGGCCCAGTATCATGCTAGGCCGGTGCCTATAGGAAAAAAAAAAAAAAAAAAAACAGGAAATTAAAACAATGGGACACCCCATTGGTTACTGGGCAGCGACCTAGTATCATGCTGGGCCGCTGCCTATAGGTAAAAAAAAAGAAAAAAAAAAAAAAAAAGAACAGGAAATTAAACCAATGGGCCTCCCCATTGGTTACTGGGCAGCGGCCTAGTATCATGCTAGGCGGCTGCCCATAGGAAAAAAAAAAGAAAAAAAAAAGGAAATTAAACCAATGGGCCTCCCCATTGGTTACTGGGCAGCGGCCCAGTATCATGCTAGGCCGCTGCCTATAGGAAAAAAAAAAAAAGGAAATTAAACCAATGGCACTCCCCATTGGTTACTGGGCAGCGGCCTAGTATCGTGCTAGGCGGCTGCCCATAGGAAAAAACAGAAAAAAAAAAACAGGAAATTAAACCAATGGGCCTCCCCATTGGTTACTGGGCAGCGGCCTACTATCATGCTAGGCCGCTGCACATAGCAAAAAAAAAAAAAAAAAAACAAGAAATTAAAACAACTGGCCTCCCCATTGGTAACTGGGCCGCGGCATAGTCTCATGCTAGGCCGCTGCCTATAGGGAAAAAAAAATGAAATTAAACCAATGGGCATCCCCATTGGTTACTGGGCAGCGGCCTAGTATCATGCTAGGCCGCTCCCCATAGGAAAAAAAAACAAAAAAAAACAAAAAAACAAAAAAACAAAAAAAAAAAAAAACAACACACCAAATTAAAACAATGGGCCTCCCCATTGCTTACTGGGCAGCGGCCTAGTATCATGCTAGGCCGCTGCCTATAGCGGAAAAAAAAAAAAAAAAAAAACAAGGAAATAAAACAAAAGGCCTCCCCATTGGTTACTGTGCAGCGGCCTAGTATCATGCTGTGCCGCTGCCTATAGGAAAAAAAAAAAAAATAGGAAATTAAACCAATGGGCCTCCCCATTGGTTAGTGGCCAGCGCCCTAGTATCATGCTAGCGGGCAGCCAATAGGAAAAAAAAGAAAAAAAAAAACAGGAAATTAAACCAATGGGCGTCCCCATTGGTTACTGGGCAGCGGCCTACTATCATGCTAGGCCGCTGCACATAGGAAAAAAAAAAAACAGGAAATTAAAATAACTGGCCTCCCCATTGGTTACTGGGCAGCGTCATAGTATCATGCTAGGCCGCTACCTATAGGAAAAAAAAAAAAAAAAAAGGAAATTGAACCAATGGGCATCCCCATTGGTTACAGGGCAGCGGCCTAGTATCATGCTAGGCCGCTGCCAATAGGAAAAAAAAAAAACAAAAAAAAAAAAAACAAAAAAACAAAACAGGAAATTAAAACAATGGGCCTCCCTATTGGTTACTGGGCAGCGGCGTAGTATCATTCTAGGCCGCTGCCTATAGGAGAAAAAAAAAAAAAAAAAAGAAATTAAAACAAAGGGCCTCCCCATTGGATACTGGGCAGGGGCCTAGTATCATGCTAGGCCGGCGCCTACAGGAAAAAAAAAAAAAAAAACAAGAAATTAAACCAATGGGTCTCCCCATTGGTTACTGGGCAGCGGCCTAGTATCATGCTAGGCCGCTGTCCATAGGAAAAAAAAAAAAAAAAAAAAAACAGGAAATTAAAACAATGGGCCTGCCCATTAGTTACTGGGCAGCGGCCTAGTATCATGCTAGGCCGCTGGCTATAGGAAAAAAAAAAAAAAAAAAAAGATATTAAAACAATGGGCCTCCCCATTGGTTACTGGGCAGCGGCCTAGTATCTTGCTGGGCCGCTGCCGATAGGAAAAAAAAAATTACAGGAAATTAAACCAATGGGCCTCCCCATCGGTTACTGGGCAGCGGCCTAGTATCATGCTAGGCCGTTGCCTATAGGAAAAAAAAAAAAAAAAAAAAAAAACAGGAAATTAAACCAGTAGGCCTCCCCATTGGTTACTGGGCAGCGGCCTAGTATCATGCTAGGCGGCTGCCAATAGGAAAAAAAAGAAAAAAAAAAGAAAAAAAATAAAACAGGAAATTAAACCAATGGGCCTCCCGATTGGTTACTGGGCAGCGGCCTAGTATCATGCTTGGCCGCTGCCCATAGGAAAAAAAAAAAAAAAAAAAAACAGGAAATTAAAACAACTGGCCTCCCCATTGGTTACTGGGCAGCGGCCTAGTATCATGCTAGGCCGCTGCCTATAGGAAAAAAAAAAAAAAAAAAAAAAAAAAAACAAGAAATTAAAACAATGGGCCTCCCCATTGGTTAATGGGCAGCGGCCTAGTATCATGCTAGGCGGCTGCCCATAGGAAAAAAAGAAAAAAAAAACAGGAAATTAAACCAATGGGCCTCCCCATTGGTTACTGGGCAGCGGCCTACTATCATGCTAGGCCGCTGCACATAGGAAAAAAAAAATAGGAAATTAAAACAACTGGCCTCCCCATTGGTTACTGGGCAGCGACATAGTATCATGCTAGGCCGCTGCCTATAGGGAAAAAAAAAAGGAAATTAAACCAATGGGCATCCCCATTGGTTACTGGGCAGCGGCCTAGTATCATGCTAGGCCGCTGCATATAGGAAAAAAAAACAAAAAAAAACGAAAAAAAAAAACAAAAAACAAAAAAAAAAAAACAAAACAGGAAATTAAAACAATGGGCCTCCCCATTGGTTACTGGGCAGCGGCCTAGTATCATGCTGGGCCGCTGCCTATAGGAAAAAAAAAAAAAAGAAAAAACAGGAAATTAAACCAATGGGCCTCCCCATTAGTTACTGGGCAGCGGCCTAGTATCATGCGAGGCCGCTGCCCATAGGAAAAAAAAAAAAAAAAAAAAAACAGGAAATTAAACCAATGGGCCTCCCCATTGGTTATTGGGTAGCGGCCTAGTATCATGCTGGGCCGCTGCCTATAGGAAAAAAAAAATACAGGAAATTAAACCAATGGACCTCCCCATTGGTTATTGGGCAGCGGCCTAGTATCATGCTAGGCCGTTGCCTATAGGAAAAAAAAAAAAAAAAAAAAAAAAAAAAAGGAAATTAAACCAATAGGCCTCCCCATTGGTTACTGGGTAGCGGCTTAGTATCATGCTAGGCGGCTGCCCATAGGAAAAAAAAGAAAAAAAAAAAAAGAAAAAAAATAAAACAAGAAATTAAACCAATGGGCCTCCCCATTCGTTACTGGGCAGCGGCCTAGGCCTAGCATCATGCTAGGCTGCTGCCTATAGGAAAAAACAAAAAACAAGAAATTAAAACTATGGACCTCCCCATTGGTTACTGGGCAGCGGCCTAGTATCATGCTGGGCCGCTGCCTATAGGTAAAAAAAAAAAAAAAAAAAAGAAAAAAAAAAGAACTTGAAATTAAACCAATGGGCCTCCCCATTGGTTACTGGGCAGCGGCCCAGTATCATGCTAGGCCGCTGCCTATAGCAAAAAAAGAAAAAAAAAAAGAAGAAATTAAACCAATGAGCCTGTCCATTGGTTACTCGGCAGAGGCCTTGTATCATTCTAGGCGTCTGCCCATAGGAAAAAAAAAGAAAAAAAAAACAAGGAATTAAACCAATGGGCCTCCCCATTGGTTACTGGGCAGCGGCCTAGTATCATGCTAGTCCGCTGCACATAGGGGAAAAAAAAAAAAGGAAATTAAAACAACTGTCCTCCCCATTGGTTACTGGGCAGCGGCATAGTATCATGCTAGGCCGCTGCCTATAGAAAAAAAAAAAAAAAAGGAAATTAAACCAAGGGACATCTCCATTGGTTACTGCGCAGCGCCCTAGGGTCATGCTACGCCGCTGCCCATAGGAAAAAAAACAAAAAACAAAAAACAAAAACAAAACATGAAATTAAAATAATGGGCCTCCCCATTGGTTCCTGGGAGGCGGCCTATTATAATGCTGGGCCGCTGCCTATAGAAAAAAAAAAAAAAAAAAAAAAAAAAAAAAAAAAAAAAGAAATTAAAACAATGGGCCTCCCCATTGGTTACTGGGCAGCGGCCTACTATCATACTAGGCCGCTGCCGATAGGAAAAAAAAAAAAAAAAAAAAAAAAAAAAAAAAAAAAAAAAAAAAAAAAAACAGGAAATTAAACCAATGGGCCTCCCCATTGGTTACAGGGCAGCGGCCTAGTCTCATGCTAGGCCTCTGCCTATAGGAAAAAAAAAAAAAACAGGAAATTAAACCAATGGGCCTTCCCATTGGTTACTGGGCAACGGCCTAGTATCATGCTGGGCCGCTGCCTATAGGGAAAAAAAAAAAAAAAAAAAAAAAAAAAAAAAAAAAAAAACAGGAAATTAAACTAATGGGCCTCCCCATTGGTTACTGGACAGCGGCCCAGTATCATGCTGGGCCGCTGCCTATAGGAAAAACAAAAAAAAACAAAAAAAAAGAAAAAAAAAAAGAACAGGAAATTAAACCAATGGGCCTCCCCATTAGTTACTGGGCAGCGGCCTAGTATCATGCTAGGCCGCTGCCTGTAGGAAAAAAAAAATAGGAAATTAAACTAATGGGCCTCCCCATTGGTTACTGGGCAGCGGCCTAGTATCATGCTGGGCGGCTGCCTATAGGAGGAAAAAAAAAAAAAAAAAAAAAAAAAAACAGGTAATTAAACCAATGGGCCTCCCCATTGGTTACAGGGCAGCGGCCTTGTATCATGCTAGGCCGCTGCCTATAGGAAAAAAAAAAACAGGAAATTAAACCAATAGGCCTCCCCATTGGTTACTGGGCAGCGGCCTAGTATCATGCTAGGCGGCTGCCCATAGGAAAAAAAAAAAAAAAAAAAAAAAAAATAAAACAGGAAATTAAACCAATGGGCCTTCCCATTGGTTACTGGGCAGCGGCCTAGTATCATTCTAGGCCACTGCCGATAGGAAAAAAAAAAAAAACAGGAAATTAAAACAACTCGCCTCCCCATTGCTTATTGGGCAGCGGCCTAGTATCATGCTAGGCCGCTGCCTATAGGAAAAAAAAAAAAAAAAAAAACAAGAAATTAAAACAATGGGCCTCCCCATTGGTTAGTGGGTAGCGGCCTAGTATTATGCTAGGCGGCTGCCCATAGGAAAAAAAAGAAAAAAAAAAACAGGAAATTAAACCAAAGGGCCTCCCCACTGGTTACTGGGCAGCGGCCTACTATCAAGCTAGGCCACTGCACATAGGAAAAAAAAAAAAGAAAAACAGGAAATTAAAACAACTGGCCTCCCCATTGGTTACTGGGCAGCGGCATAGTATCATGCTAGGCCGCTGCCTTTAGGAAAAAAAAAAGGAAATTAAACCAATGGGCATCACCATTAGTTACTGGCCAGCGGCCTAGTATCATGCTAGGCCGCTGCCCACTGGAAAAAAAAAATAGGAAATTAAACCAATGGGCCTCCCCATTGGTTACTGGACAGCGGCCTAGTATCATGCTGGGCCGCTGCCTATAGGAAAAAAGAAGTAAATTAAACCAATGGGCCTCCCCATTTGTTACAGAGCAGCGGCCTAGTATCATGCTAGGCCGCTGCTTATAGGAAAAAAAAAAAAAAAAAAAAAAAAAAACAGGAATTTAAACCAATAGGCCTCCCCATTGGTTACTGGGCAGCGGCATAGTATCATGCTAGGGGGCTGCCCATAGGAAAAAAAAAAAAAAGAAAAAAAATAAAACAGGAAATTAAACCAATGGGCCTCCCCATTGGTTACTGGGCAGCGGCCTAGTATCATGCTAGGCCACTGCCCATAGGAGAAAAAAAAATAGGAAATTAAAACAACTGGCCGCCCCATTGGTTACTGGGCAGCGGCCTAGTATCATGCTAGGCCGCTGCCTATAGGAAAAAAAAAAAAAAAGAAAAAACAAGAAATTAAAACAATGGGCCTCCCCATTGGTTAATGGGCAGCGGCCTAGTATCATGCTAGGCTGTTGCCCATAGGAAAAAAAAGAAAAAAAAAACAGGAAATTAAACCAATGGGCCTCCCCATTGGTTACTGGGCAGCGGCCTACTATCATGCTAGGCCGCTGCACATAGGAAAAAAAAACAGGAAATTAAAACAACTGGCCTCCCCATTGGTTACTGGGCAGCGGCATAGTATCATGCTAGGCCGCTGCCTATAGGAAAAAAAAAAAAAAAGGAAATTAAAAAAACTGGCCTCCCCATTGGTTACTGGGCAACGACATAGTATCATGCTAGGCCGCTGCCTATAGGAAAAAAAAAAAAAGAAAAAAAAAAGTAAATTAAACCAATGGGCATCCCCATTGGTTACTGTGCAGCGGCCTAGTACCATGCTAGGCGGCTGGATATAGGAAAAAAAACAAAAAAAAACAAAAAAAAAACAAAAAACAAAAACAAAAAAACAAAACAGGAAATTAAAACAATGGGCCTACCCATTGGTTACTGGGCAGCGGCCTAGTATCATGCTAGGCCACTGCCTATAGGGGAAAAATAAAAAATAAAAAATAACAAGAAATTAAAACAATGGGCCTCCCCATTGGTTACTGGGCAGCGGCCTAGTATCATGCTGGGCCGCTGCCTATAGGAAAAAAAAAAAAAAAGAAAAAAAAGAACAGGAAATTAAACCAATGGGCCTCCCCATTGGTTATTGGGCAGCGGCCTAGTATCATGCTATGCGGCTGCCCATAGGAAAAAAAAAAAAAAAAAAAAAAAAAAAGGAAATTAAACCAATGGGCCTCCCCATTGGTTACTGGGCAGCAGCCTAGTATCATGCTAGGCGGCTGCCCATCGGAAAAAAAAAAAATAAAATAAAAAAAATAAAAAATAAAAAAATAAAAAAAACAGGAAATTAAACCAATGGGCCTCCCCATTGGTTACTGGGCAGCGACCTAGTATCATGCTAGGCGGTTGCCCATTGGAAAAAAAAAAAAAGGAAATTAAACCAATGGGCCTCCCCATTGGTTACTGGGCAGCGGCCTAACATGATGCTAGGCCGCTGACCATAGGAAAAAAAAAACAGGAAATTAAAACAATGGGCCAACCCATTGGTTACTGGGCAGCGGCATAGTATCATGCTAGGCCGCTGCCTATAGGAAAAAAAAAAAAAATTAAACCAATGGGCCTCCACATTGTTTACTAGGCCACGGCTTAGTATCATACTAGGCCGCTGCTATAGGAAAAAAAAATAGGAAATTAAAACAATAGGCCTCCCCATTGGTTACTGGGCAGCGGCCTAGCATCATGCTGGGCCGATGCCTATAGGATACAAAAAAAAAAAACGCCGAAAAAAAAAAGAACAGGAAATTAAACCAATGGGCCTCCCCATTGGTTATTGGGCAGCGGCCTAGTATCATGCTAGGCGACTGCCCATAGGAAAAAAAAAAAAAAAAAAACAGGAAATTAAACCAATGGGCCTCTCCATTGGTTACTGGGCAGCGGCCTAGTATCATGCTAGGCCGCTGCCTATAGGAAAAAAAAAAAAAAAAAAAAAAAAAAAGAAAAAAAAAAAAAGGAAATTAAACCAATGGGCCTCCCCATTGGTTACTGGGCAGCGGCCTAATATCATGCTAGGCCGCTGCCCATAGGAAAAAAAAAAAAAAAAAAAAAAAAAAACAGGAAATTAAAACAATGGGCCTCCCCATTGGTTACTGGGCATCGGCATAGTATCATCCTAGGCCGCTGCCAATAGGAAAAAAAAAAAACTGAAATTAAAGCAATGGGCCTCCCCATTGGTTACTGGGCAGCGGCCTAGTATCATGCTAGGCCACTGCCTATAGGAAAAAAAAAAAAAAACCAGAAATTAAAACAATGGGCCTCCCCATTGGTTACTGGGCAGCGGCCTAGTATCATGCTGGGCCGCTGCCTATAGGAAAAAAAAAAAAAAAAATGAACAGGAAATTAAACCAATGGGCCTCCCCATTGGTTACTGGGCAGCGGCCTAGTATCATGCTTGGCGGCTGTCCATAGGAAAAAAAAAAAAAAAAAAAAAAAGGAAATTAAACCAATGGGCCTCCCCATTGGTTACTGGGCAGCGGCCTAGTATAATGCTGGGCCACTGCCTATAGGAAAAAAAAAACAAAAAAAAAAAACAAAAAAACAAAAACAGGAAATTAAACAAATGGGCCTCCCCATTGGTTACTGGGCAGCGGCCTAGTATCATGCTGGGCCGTTGCCTATAGGAAAAAAAAAAAAAAAAAAAAAAAAAAAACAGGAAATTAAACCAATGGGCCTCCCCATTGGTTACTGGACAGCGGCCTATTATCATGCTAGGCAGCTGCCCATAGGAAAAAAAAAAAAGGAAATTAAAACAATGGGCCTCCCCATTGGTTACTGGGCAGCGGCGTAGTATCATGCTAGGCCGCTGCCTATAGGAAAAAAAAAAGGAAATTAAACCAATGGGCCTCCCCATTGGTTACTGGGCAGCGGCCTAGTATCATGCTAGGTCGCTGCCCATAGAGAAAAAAAAAAGAAAAAAAAGAAATTGAAACAATGGGCCTCCCCATTGGTTACTGTGCAGCGGCCTAGTATCATGCTAGGCCGCTGCCTATAGGAAAAAAAAAAAAAAAAAAAAAAAAAAAAAAAAAAAAACAAGAAATTAAAACAATGGGCCTCCCCATTGGTTACTGGGCTGCGGCCTAGTATCATGCTGGGCCGCTGCCGATAGGAAAAAAAAAAAAAAAAAAAAAAAAAAAAAAGAACAGGAAATTAAACCAATGGTCCTCCCCATTGGTTACTAGGCAGCGGCCTAGTTTCATGCTAGGCCGCTGCCCATAGGAAAAAAAAAAAAAAAAAAAAAAAAAAAAAAAAAAAAAAAAAAAAACAAGAAATTAAACGAATGGGCCTCCCCATTGGTTACTGGGCAGCGGCATAGTACCATGCTAGGCCGCTGCCCATAGGAAAAAAAAAAGGAAATTAAAACAATGGGCCTCCCCATTGGTTACTGGGCAGCGGCATAGTATCATGCAAGGCCGCTGCCTATAGGAAAAAAAAAAAAAGGAAATTAAACCAATGGGCCTCCCCATTGGTTACTGGGCAGCGGCCTAGTATCATGCTAGCCCGCTACCCATCGGAAAAAAAAAAAAAAAAGGAAATTAAAACAATGGGCCTCCTAATTGGTTACTGGGCAGCGGCCTAGAATCATGCTAGGCCGCTCGAAAAAAAAAAAACAAAAACAAAAAAAAACAAAAACAAAAAAAAACAAAAAAAAAAACAAAAAAAAAAAAAAAAAATAAAACAAAAGGCCTCCCCATTGTTTACTGGGCAGCGGCCTAGTATCATGCTGGGCCGCTGCCTATAGGGGAAAAAAAAAAAAGGAAATTAAACCGATGGGCCTCCCCATTGGTTACTGGGCAGCGGCCTAGTATCATGCTAGGCCGCTGCCTATAGGAAAAAAAAAAAAAAAAAAAAAAAAAAAAAAAACCGGAAATTAAAACAATGGGCCTCCCCATTGGTTACTGGGCAGCGGCCTAGTATCGTGCTAGGCCGCTGCATATAGGAAAAAAAAAAAAACAAAAAAACAAGAAATTAAAACAATGGGCCTCCCCATTGGTTACTGGGCAGCGGCCTACTATCATGCTAGGCCGCTGCCGATAGGAAAAAAAAATAAGAAATTAAAACAATGGGCCTCCCCATTGGTTACTGGGCAGCGTCCTAGTATCATGCTGGGCCGCTGCCTATAGGAAAAAAAAAAAAAAGGAAATTAAACCAATGGGCCTCCCCATTGGTTACTGGGCAGCGGCCTAGTATCATGCTAGGCGGCTGCCCATAGAAAAAAAAAAAAAAAAAAAAGAAATTAAACCAATGGGCCTCCCCATTAGTTACTGGGCAGCGGCCGAGTATCATGCTAGGCCGCTACGTATAGGAAAAAAAAAAAAAAAAAAGAAACAGGAAATTAAAACAATGGGCCTCCCCATTGGTTACTGGGCAGCGGCCTAATATCATGCTAGGCCGCTGCATATAGGAAAAAAAAAAAGAAATTAAAACAATGTGCCTCCCTATTGGTTCCTGGGCAGCGGCCTAGTATCAGGCTAGGCCACTGCCTATAGGAAAAAAAAAAAAAAACAAGATATTTAAACAATGGGCCTCGGCATTGGTTACTGGGCAGCGGCCTAGTATCATGCTAGGCCACTGCCTATAGGAAAAAAAAAAAAAAAAAAAAAAAAAAACAGGAAATTAAACCAATGGGCCTCCCCATTGGTTACTGGGCAGTGGCCTAGTATCATGCTAGGCGGTTGCCCATAGGAAAAAAAAAAATAGGAAAATAAACCAATTCGCCTCCCCATTGGTTACTGGGCAGCGGCCTAGTATCATGCTAGGCCTCTGCCCATAGGAAAAAAAAAAAAAAAAAAAGGAAATTAAAACAATGGGCCTCCCCATTGGTTACTGGGCAGCGGCATATTATCATGCAAGGCCGCTGCCTATAGTAAAAAAAAAAAAGAACAGGAAATTAAACCAATGGGCCTCCCCATTGGTTACTGGGCAGCGGCCTAGTATCATGCTAGGCGGCTACCCATAGGAAAAAAAAAAAAAAAAAAAAAAAAAAAACCCGAAAATAAAACAATGGTCCTTCCCATTTGTTTCTTGGCAGCGGCCTAGTATCAATCTAGGCCGCCGCCTAGAGGGAAAAAAAAAAAAAAAAAAAAAAAAAAAAAAAAAAAAAACAACAAAAAATTAAAACAATGGGCCTCCCCTTTGGTTACTGGGCAGCGTCCTAGTATCATGCTGGGCCCCTGCCTATAGGAAAAAAAAAAGGAAATTAAACCGATGGGCCTCCCCATTGGTTACTGGGAAGCGGCCTAGTATCATGCTAGGCCGCTGCCCATAGGAAAAAAAAATAAATAAATAAAAAAATAGGAAATTAAAACAATGGGCCTCCTCATTGGTTACTGGGCAGCGGCCTAGTATCATGCTAGGCCGCTGCATATAGGAAAAAAAAAAAAAAACAAGAAATTAAAACAATGGGCCACCCCATTGGTTACTGGGCAGCGGCCTAGTATCATGCTAGGCCGCTACCGATAGGAAAAAAAATAGGAAATTAAAACAATGGGCCTCCCCATTGGTTACTGGGCAGCGGCCTAGTATCATGCTGGGCCGCTGCCTATAGGAAAAAAAAGAAAAAAAAAAAGAACATGAAATTAAATCAATGGGCCTCCCCATTGGTTACTGGGCAAAGGCCTAGTATCATGCTAGGCCGCTGCCCATAGGAAAAAAAAAAAAAAAAGAACAGGAAATTAAAACAATGGGCCTCCCCATTGTTTACTGGGCAGCGGCATAGTATCATGCTAGGCGGCTGCCTATAGGAAAAAAAAAAAAAAGAAATTAAACCAATGGGCCTCCCCATTGGTTACTGGGCAGCGGCCTAGTATCATGCTAGGCCGCTGCCCATAGGAAAAAAAAAAAGAAATTAAAACAATGGGCCTCCCCATTGGTTACTGGGCAGCGGCCTAGTATCATGCTAGGCCCCTGCCTATAGGAAAAAAAAAAAAAAAAAAAAACAAGAAATTAAAACAATGGGCCTCCCCATTGGTTATTGGGCAGCGGCCTATTATCATGCTGGGCCGCTGCCTATAGGAAAAAAAAAAAAAAAAAAGAACAGGAAATCAAACCAATGGGCCTCCCCATTGGTTACTGGGTAGCGGCCTAGTATCATGCTAGGCGGCTGCCCATAGGAAAAAAAAAAAAAAAAAAAACAGGAAATTAAACCAATGGGCCTCCCCATTGGTTACTGGGCAGCGGCCTAGTATCATGCTAGGCCGCTGCCCATAGGAAAAAAAAAAAAAAAAAAAAAACAGAAAATTAAAATAATGGGCCTCCCCATTGTTTACTGGGCAGCGGCATAGTATCATGCTAGGCCGCTGCCTATAGGAAAAAAAAAGGAAATTAAAGCAATGGGCCTCCCCATTGGTTACTGGGCAGCGGCCTAGTATCATGCTAGGCCGCTGCCCATAGGAAAAAAAAAAAAAAAAAGGAAATCAAAACAATGCGCCTCCCCATTGGTTACTGGGCAGCGACCTAGTATCATGCAGGGCCGCTGCCTATAGGAAAAAAAAAAAAAAAAAAAAAAAAAGAACAGGAAAATTAAACCAATGGGCCTCCCCATTGGTTACTGGGCAGCGGCCTAGTATCATGCTAGTCGGTTGCCCATAGGAAAAAAAAAGAAAAACAAAACAGGAAATTAAACCAATGGGCCTCCCCATTGGTTACTGGGCAGCGGCCTAGTATCATGCTAGGCCGCTGCCCATAGGGAAAAATAAAAAAATAAAAAAAAAATAAAAAAAATAAAACAGGAAATTAAAACAATGGGCCTCCCCATTGGTTACTGGGCAGCGGCCTAGTATCATGCTGGGTCGCAGCCTATAGGAAGAAAAAAAAAAAAAAAAGAACAGGAAATTAAACCAACGGGCCTCCCCACTGGTTACTGGGCAGCGGCCTAGTATCATGCTAGGCCGCTGCCCATAGGAAAAAAAAAAAAAAAAAAAAAAAAAAAAACGGGAAATTAAAACAATGGGCCTCCCCATTGGTTACTGGGCAGCGGCATAGTATCATGCTAGGCCGCAGCCTATAGGAAAAAAAAAAAGAAATTAAACCAATGGGCCTCCCCATTGGTTACAGGGCAGCGGGCTAGGATCATGCTAGGCCGCTGCCCATAGGAAAAAAAAAAAGAAATTAAAACAATGGGCCTCCCCATTGGTTACTGGGCAGCGGCCTAGTATAATTCTAGGCCCCTGCCTATAGGAAAAAAAAAACAAGAAATTAAAACAATGGGCCTCCCCATTGGTTATTGGGCTGCGGCCTAGTATCTTGCTGGGCCGCTGCCTATAGGAAAAAAAAAAAAAAAGAACAGGAAATTAAACCAATTGGCCTCCCCAATGGTTACTGGGCAGCGGCCTAGTATCATGCTAGGCGGCTACCCATAGGAAAAAAAAAAGGAAATTAAACCAATGGGCCTCCCCATTGGTTACTGGGCAGCGGCCTAGTATCATGCTAGGCCGCTGCCCATAGGAAAAAAAAAAAAAAAAACAGGAAATTAAAACAATGGGCCTCCACATTGGTTACTGGGCAGCGGCCTAGTATCATGCTAGGCCGTTATCCATAGGAAAAAAAAAAAAAAAAAAAAAAAAACAGGAAATTAAAACAATGGGTCTCCACATTGGTTACTGGGCAGCGGCCTAGTATCATGCTAGGCCGCTACCTATAGGAAAAGAAAAAAGAAAAAAAAAAGGAAATTAAACCAATGGACCTCCTAATTGGTTACTGGGCAGCGGCCTAGTATCATGCTAGGCGGCTGCCCATAGGAAAAAAAAAAAAAAAAAAAAAAAAAAAAAAAACATGAAATTAAACCAATGGGCCTCCCCATTGGTTACTGGGCAGCAGCCTAGTATCATGCTAGGCCGCTGCCCATTGGAAAAAAAAAAAAAAAAAAAAAAAAAAAAAAAAAAAAAAATAAAAAAAAAACAGGAAATTAAACCAATGGGCCTCCCCATTGGTTACTGGGCTGCGGCCTAGTATCATGCTAGGCCGCTGCCCATAGGAAAAAAAAAAAAGAAATTAAGACAATGGGCCTCCCCATTGGTTACTGGGCAGCGGCCTAGTATCATGCTAGGCCCCTGCCTATAGGAAAAAAAAAAAACAAGAAATTAAAACAATGGGCCTCCCCATTGGTTACTGGGCAGCGGCCTAGTATCATGCTGGGCCGCTGCCTATAGGAAAAAAAAAAAAAGAAAAAAGACCATGAAATTAAATCAATGGGCCTCCCCATTGGTTACTGGGCAAAGGCCTGGTATCATGCTAGGCCCCTGCCCATAGGAAAAAAAAAAAAAAAAGAACAGGAAATTAAAACAATGGGCCTCCCCATTGGTTACTGGGCAGCGGCCTTGTATCATGCTAGGCCGCTGCCTATAGGAAAAAAAAAAAAGGAAAATAAACCAATGGACCTCCCCATTGGTTACTGGGCAGCGGCCTAGTATCACGCTTGGCCGCTGCCCATAGGAAAAAAAAAAGAAATTTAACCAATGGGCCTCCCCATCGGTTACTGGGCAGCGGCCTAGTATAATGTTAGGCCGGTGCCTATAGGAAAAAAAAAAAAAAAAAAACAAAAAATTAAAACAATGGGCCTCCCCATTGGTTATTGGGCAGCGGCCTATTATCATGCTGGGCCGCTGCCTATAGGAAAAAAAAAAAAAAAAAAAAAGAACAGGAAATCAAACCAATGGGCCTCCCCATTGGTTACTGGGTAGCGGCCTAGTATCATGCTAGGCGGCTGCCCATAGGAAAAAAAAAAAAAAAAAAACAGGAAATTAAACCAATGGGCCTCCCCATTGGTTACTGGGCAGCGGCCTAGTATCATGCTAGGCCGCTGCCCATAGGAAAAAAAAAAAAAAAAAAAAAAAACAGAAAATTAAAATAATGGGCCTCCCCATTGTTTACTGGGCAGCGGCATAGTATCATGCTAGGCCGCTGCCTATAGGAAAAAAAAAAGGAAATTAAAGCAATGGGCCTCCCCTTTGGTTACTGGGCAGCGGCCTAGTATCATGCTAGGCCGCTGCCCATAGGAAAAAAAAAAAAAAAAAGGAAATCAAAACAATGCGCCTCCCCATTGGTTACTGGGCAGCGACCTAGTATCATGCAGGGCCGCTGCCTATAGGAAAAAAAAAAAAAAAAAAAAAAAAAGAACAGGAAAATTAAACCAATGGGCCTCCCCATTGGTTACTGGGCAGTGGCCTAGTATCATGCTAGTCGGTTGCCCATAGGAAAAAAAAAGAAAAACAAAACAGGAAATTAAACCAATGGGCCTCCCCATTGGTTACTGGGCAGCGGCCTAGTATCATGCTAGGCCGCTACCCATAGGGAAAAATAAAAAAATAAAAAAAAATAAAAAAAATAAAACAGGAAATTAAAACAATGGGCCTCCCCATTGGTTACTGGGCAGCGGCCTAGTATCATGCTGGGTCGCAGCCTATAGGAAGAAAAAAAAAAAAAAAGAACAGGAAATTAAACCAATGGGCCTCCCCATTGGTTACTGGGCAGCGGCCTAGTATCATGCTAGGCCGCTGCCCATAGGAAAAAAAAAAAAAAAAAAAAAAACGGTAAATTAAAACAATGGGCCTCCCCATTGGTTACTGGGCAGCGGCATAGTATCATGCTAGGTCGCAGCCTATAGGAAAAAAAAAAGGAGATTAAACCAATGGGCCTCCCCATTGGTTACTGGGCAGCGGCCTAGTATCATGCTAGGCCGCTGCCCATAGGAAAAAAAAAAGAAATTAAAACAATGGGCCTCCCCATTGGTTTCTTGGCTGCGGCCTAGTATCATTCTAGGCCCCTGCCTATAGGAAAAAAAAAACAAGAAATTAAAACAATGGGCCTCCCCATTGGTTATTGGGCTGCGGCCTAGTATCATGCTGGGCCGCTGCCTATAGGAAAAAAAAAAAAAAAGAACAGGAAATTAAACCAATGGGCCTCCCCATTGGTTACTGGGCAGCGGCCTAGTATCATGCTAGGCGGCTACCCATAGGAAAAAAAAAAGGAAATTAAACCAATGGGCCTCCCCATTGGTTACTGGGCAGCAGCCTAGTATCATGCTAGGCCGCTGCCCATAGGAAAAAAAAAAAAAAAACAGGAAATTAAAACAATGGGCCTCCACATTGGTTACTGGGCAGCGGCCTAGTATCATGCTAGGCCGTTGCCCATAGGAAAAAAAAAAAAAAAAAAAAAAAACAGGAAATTAAAACAATGGATCTCCCCATTGGTTACTGGGCAGCGGCCTAGTATCATGCTAGGCCGCTACCTATAGGAAAAGAAAAAAGAAAAAAAAAAGGAAATTAAACCAATGGACCTCCTAATTGGTTACTGGGCAGCGGCCTAGTATCATGCTAGGCGGCCGCCCATAGGAAAAAAAAAAAAAAAAAAAAAAAAAAAAAACAGGAAATTAAACCAATGGGCCTCCCCATTGGTTACTGGGCATCGGTCTAGTATCATGCTAGGCCGCTGCCCATAGGAAAAAAAAAAAAAAAAAAAAAAAAAAAAAAAAAAAAACAGGAAATTAAACCAATGGGCCTCCCCATTGGTTACTGGGCAGCGGCCTAGTATCATGCTAGCCCGCTATCCATCGGAAAAAAAAAAAAAAAAAAGGAAATTAAAACAATGGGCCTCCTAATTGGTTACTGGGCAGCGGCCTAGAATCATGCTAGGCCGCTCGAAAAAAAAAAAACAAAAAAAAAAAAAAAACAAAAACAAAAAAAAACAAAAAAAAAACAAAAAAAAAACAAAAAATTAAAACAATGGGCCTCCCCATTGTTTACTGGGCAGCGGCCTAGTATCATGCTGGGCCGTTGCCTATAGGGGAAAAAAAAAAAAGGAAATTAAACCGATGGGCCTCCCCATTGGTTACTGGGCAGCGGCCTAGTATCATGCTAGGCCGCTGCCTATAGGAAAAAAAAAAAAAAAAAAAAAAAAAAAAAAACAGGAAATTAAAACAATGGGTCTCCACATTGGTTACTGGGCAGCGGCCTAGTATCATGCTAGGCCGCTACCTATAGGAAAAGAAAAAAGAAAAAAAAAAAGGAAATTAAACCAATGGACCTCCTAAATGGTTACTTGGCAGCGGCCTAGTATCATGCTAGGCGGCTGCCCATAGGAAAAAAAAAAAAAAAAAAAAAAAAAAAATAGGAAATTAAACCAATGGGCCTCCCCATTGGTTACTGGGCATCGGTCTAGTATCATGCTAGGCCGCTGCCCATAGGAAAAAAAAAAAAAAAAAAAAAAAAAAAAAAAAAAAAAAAACGGGAAATTAAACCAATGGGCCTCCCCATTGGTTACTGGGCTGCGGCCTAGTATCATGCTAGGCCGCTGCCCATAGGAAAAAAAAAAGAAATTAAGACAATGGGCCTCCCCATTGGTTACTGGGCAGCGGCCTAGTATCATTCTGGGCCCCTGCCTATAGGAAAAAAAAAAACAAGAAATTAAAACAATGGGCCTCCCCATTGGTTACTGGGCAGCGGCCTAGTATCATGCTGGGCCCCTGCCTATAGGAAAAAAAAGAAAAAAAAAAAAAGAACATGAAATTAAATCAATGGGCCTCCCCATTGGTTACTGGGCAAAGGCCTAGTATCATGCTAGGCCGCTGCCCATAGGAAAAAAAAAAAAAAAGAACAGGAAATTAAAACAATGGGCCTCCCCATTGGTTACTGGGCAGCGGCATAGTATCATGCTAGGCGGCTGCCTATAGGAAAAAAAAAAAAAAAAAATTAAACCAATGGACCTCCCCATTGGTTACTTGGCAGCGGCCTAGAATCATGCTAGGCCGCTGCCCATAGGAAAAAAAAAAGAAATTAAAACAATGGGCCTCCCCATTGGTTACTGGGCAGCGGCCTAGTATCATGCTAGGCCCCTGCCTATAGGAAAAAAAAAAAAAAAAAAACAAGAAATTAAAACAATGGGCCTCCCCATTGGGTATTGGGCAGCGGCCTATTATCATGCTGGGCCGCTGCCTATAGGAAAAAAAAAAAAAAAAAAAAAAAAGAACAGGAAATCAAACCAATGGGCCTCCCCATTGGTTACTGGGTAGCGGCCTAGTATCATGCTAGGCGGCTGCCCATAGGAAAAAAAAAAAAAAAAAAAAAACAGGAAATTAAACCAATGGGCCTCCCCATTGGTTACTGGGCAGCGGCCTAGTATCATGCTAGGCCGCTGCCCATAGGAAAAAAAAAAAAAAAAAAAAAAAAAACAGAAAATTAAAATAATGGGCCTCCCCATTGTTTACTGGGCAGCGGCATAGTATCATCCTAGGCCGCTGCCTATAGGAAAAAAAAAAGGAAATTAAAGCAATGGGCCTCTCCATTGGTTACTGGGCAGCGGCCTAGTATCATGCTAGGCCACTGCCCATAGGAAAAAAAAAAAAAAAAAGGAAATCAAAACAATGCGCCTCCCCATTGGTTACTGGGCAGCGACCTAGTATCATGCAGGGCCGCTGCCTCTAGGAAAAAAAAAAAAAAAAAAAAAAAAAGAACAGGAAAATTAAACCAATGGGCCTCCCCATTGGTTACTGGGCAGTGGCCTAGTATCATGCTAGTCGGTTGCCCATAGGAAAAAAAAAGAAAAACAAAACAGGAAATTAAACCAATGGGCCACCCCATTGGTTACTGGGCAGCGGCCTAGTATCATGCTAGGCCGCTGCCCATAGGGAAAAATAAAAAAATAAAAAAAAAATAAAAAAAATAAAACAGGAAATTAAAACAATGGGCCTCCCCATTGGTTACTGGGCAGCGGCCTAGTATCATGCTGGGTCGCAGCCTATAGGAAGAAAAAAAAAAAAAAAGAACAGGAAATTAAACCAATGGGCCTCCCCATTGGTTACTGGGCAGCGGCCTAGTATCATGCTAGGCCGCTGCCCATAGGAAAAAAAAAAAAAAAAAAAAAAAAAAAACGGGAAATTAAAACAATGGGCCTCCCCATTGGTTACTGGGCAGCGGCATAGTATCATGCTAGGCCGCAGCCTATAGGAAAAAAAAAGGAAATTAAACCAATGGGCCTCCCCATTGGTTACTGGGCAGCGGCCTAGTATCATGCTAGGCCGCTGCCCATAGGAAAAAAAAAAGAAATTAAAACAATGGGCCTCCCCATTGGTTACTGGGCAGCGGCCTAGTATCATTCTAGGCCCCTGCCTATAGGAAAAAAAAAACAAGAAATTAAAACAATGTGCCTCCCCATTGGTTATTGGGCAGTGGCCTAGTATCATGCTGGTCCGCTGTCTATAGGAAAAAAAAAAAACAAAGAACAGGAAATTAAACCAATGGGCCTCCCCATTGGTTACTGGGCAGCAGCCTAGTATCATGCTAGGCTGCTACCCATAGGAAAAAAAAAAGGAAATTAAACCAATGGGCCTCCCCATTGGTTACTGGGCAGCGGCCTAGTATCATGCTAAGCCGCTGCCCATAGGAAAAAAAAAAACATGAAATTAAAACAATAGGCCTCCCCATTGGTCACTGGGCAGCGGCCTAGTATCATGCTAGGCCGATGCCCACAGGAAAAAAAAAAAAAAAAAAAAAAAAAAAACAGGAAATTAAAACAATGGATCTCCCCATTGGTTACTGGGCAGCGGCCTAGTATCATGCTAGGCCGCTACCTATAGGAAAAGAAAAAAGAAAAAAAAAAGGAAATTAAACCAATGGACCTCCTAATTGGTTACTGGGCAGCGGCCTAGTATCATGCTAGGCGGCTGCCCATAGGAAAAAAAAAAAAAAAAAAAAAAAAAAAAAAAAAAAACAGGAAATTAAACCAATGGGCCTCCCCATTGGTTACTGGGCATCGGTCTAGTATCATGCTAGGCCGCTGCCCATAGGAAAAAAAAAAAAAAAAAAAAAAAAAAAAAAAAAAAAAAAAAAAAAAAAAAAAAAAAAAACAGGAAATTAAACCAATGGGCCTCCCCATTCGTTACTGGGCTGCGGCCTAGTATCATGCTAGGCCGCTGCCCATAGGAAAAAAAAAAGAAATTAAGACAATGGGCCTCCCCATTGGTTACTGGGCAGCGGCCTAGTATCATTCTAGGCCCCTGCCTATAGGAAAAAAAAAACAAGAAATTAAAACAATGGGCCTCCCCATTGGTTACTGGGCAGCGGCATAGTATCATGCTAGGCAGTTGCCTATAGGAAGAAAAAAAAAGGAAATTAAACCAATGGGCCTCCCCATTGGTTACTGTGCTGCGGCCTAGTATCATGCTAGGCGGTTGTCCATAGGAAAAAAAAAGAAAAAAGAAAAACAGGAAATTAAACCAATGGGCCTCCCCATTGGTTACTGGGAAGCGGCCTAGTATCATGCTAGGCCGCTGCCCATAGGAAAAAAAAAAAAAAAAAAGGAAATTAAAACAATTTGCCTCCCCATTGGTTACTGGGGAGGGGCCTAGTATCTTGCGAGGGCGCTGCCCAGAGGAAAAAAAAAAAGAAGGAATTAAAACAATGGGCCTCCGCATTGGTTACTGGGCAGCGGCCTAGTATCATGCTGGGCCGCTGCCTATAGAAAAAAAAAAAAAAAAAAAAGGAAATTAAACCAATGGGCCTCCCCATTGGTTACGGGGCAGCGGCATAGTATCATGCTAGGCCGCTGCCAATAGGAAAAAAAAAAAAAAAACAGGAAATTAAACCAGTGGGCCTCCCCATTGGTTACTGGGCAGCGGCCTAGGATCATGCTAGGCCGCTGCCCATAGGAAAAAAAAAAAGAAAATAAAACAAAGGGCCTCCCCTTTGGTTACTGGGCAGCGGCCTAGTATCATGCTAGGCCCTTGCCTATAGGAAAAAAAAAAACAAGAAATTAAAACAATGGGCCTCCCCATTGGTTATTGGGCAGCGGCCTAGTATCATGCTGGGCCGCTGCCTATAGGAAAAAAAAAAAAAAAAAAACAGGAAATTAAACCAATGGGCCTCCCCATTGGTTACTGGGCAGCGGCCTAGTATCATGCTAGGCGGCTACCCATAGGGAAAAAAAAAAAGGAAAATAAACCAATGGGCCCCCCCATTAGTTACTGGGCAGCGGCCTAGTATCATGCTAGGCCCCTGCCTATAGGAAAAAAAAAACAAGAAATTAAAACAATGGGCCTCCCCATTGGTTATTGGGCAGCGGCCTAGTATCATGCTGGGCAGCTGCCTATAGGAAAAAAAAAAAAAAAAGAACAGAAAATTAAACCAATGGGCCTCCCCATTGGTTACTGGGCAGCGGCCTAGTATCATGCTAGGCGGCTACCCATAGGAAAAAAAAAATAGGAAATTAAACCAATGGGCCTCCCCATTTGTTACTGGGCAGCGGCCTAGTATCATGCTAGGCCCCTGCCAATAGGAAAAAAAAAAAAAAAAAAAAAAACAGAACAGGAAATTAAACCAATAGGCCTCCCCATTGGTTACTGGGCAGCGGCCTAGTATCATGCTAGGCCGCTGCCCATAGGAAAAAAAAAAAAAAAAAAAAACTGGAAATTAAAACAATGGGCCTCTCGATTGGTTACTGGGCAGCGGCATAGTATCATGCTAGGCCGCAGCCCATAGGAAAAAAAAAAAAAGAAATTAAAACAATGGGCCTCCCCATTGGTTACTGGGCAGCGGCCTAGTATCAAGCTAGGCCGCTGCCCATAGGAAAAAAAAAAGAAATTAAAACAATGGGCCTCCCCATTGGTTACTGGGCAGCGGCCTAGTATCATGCTAGGCCCCTGCCTATAGGAAAAAAAAAACAAGAAATTAAAACAATGGGCCTCCCCATTGGTTATTGGGCAGCGGCCTAGTATCATGCTGGGCAGCTGCCTATAGGAAAAAAAAAAAAAAAAAGAAAAGGAAATTAAACCAATGGGCCTCCCCATTGGTTCCTGGGCAGCGGCCTAGTATCATGCTAGGCGGCTACCCATAGGAAAAAAAAATAGGAAATTAAACCAATGGGCCTCCCCATTTGTTACTGGGCAGCGGCCTAGTATCATGCTAGGCCACTGCCAATAGGAAAAAAAAAAAAAAAAAAAAAACAGAAAATTAAAATAATGGGCCTCCCTATTGGTTACTGGGCAGCGGCGTAGTATCATGCTAGGCAGCTGCCTATAGGAAAAAAAAAAAAAAAAAAGGAAATTAAACCAATGGGCCTCCCCATTGGTTACTGGGCAGCGGCCTAGTATCATGCTAGGCGGTTGCCCATAGGAAAAAAAAAGAAAAAAAAAACAGGAAATTAAACCAATGGGCCTACCCATTGGTTACTGGGCAGCGGCCTAGTATCATGCTAGGCCGCTGCCGATAGGAAAAAAAAAAAAAAACAGGAAATTAAAACAATGGGCCTCCACATTGGTTACTGGGCAGCGACCTAGTATCATGCTAGGCCGCTGCCTATAGGGAAAAAAAAAACAATAAATTAAAACAATGGGCCTCCGCATTGGTTACTGGGCAGCGGCCTAGTATCATGCTGGGCGGCTGCCTATAGGAAAAAAAAAAAAAATAGTAAATTAAACCATTGGGCCTCCCCATTGGTTACTGGGCAGCGGCCTAGTATAATGCTAGGCCCCTGCCCATAGGAAAAAAAAAACAAAAAAAAAAAAACAGGAAATTAAACCAATGGGCCTCCCCAGTGGTTACTGGGCAGCGGCCTAGTATCATGCTAGGCCGCTGCCCATAGGAAAAAATAATAATAAAAAAAAATAAGAAATTAAAACAATGGGCCTCCCCATTAGTTACTGGGCAGCGACATAGTATCATGCTTGGCCGCTGCCTATAGGAAAAAAAAAAAAAAGAACAGGAAATTGAACCAATGGGCCTCCCCATTGGTTACTGGGCAGCAGCCTAGTATCATGCTAGGCCGCTGCCCATAGGAAAAAAAAAAAAAAAAAAAAAACAGGAAATTAAAACAATGGGCCTCCCCATTGGTTACTGGGCAGCGGCCTAGTATCATGCTAGGCCGCTACCTATAGGAAAAGAAAAAAGAAAAAAAAAAGGAAATTAAACCAATGGACCTCCTAATTGGTTACTGGGCAGCGGCCTAGTATCATGCTAGGCGGCTGCCCATAGGAAAAAAAAAAAAATATATAGGAAATTAAACCAATGGGCCTCCCCATTGGTTACTGGGCATCGGCCTAGTATCATGCTAGGCCGCTGCCCATTGGAAAAAAAAAAAAAAAAAAATGAAATTTAAACAACGGGCCTCCCCTTTGGTTACTGGGCAGCGGCCTAGTATCATGCTAGGCCGCTGCATATAGGAAAAAAAAAAAAAAAAAAAAAACAAGAAATTAAAACAATGGGCCTCCCCATTGGTTACTGGGCAGCGGCCTAGTATCATGCTAGGCCGCTGCCGATAAGAAGAAAAAAAAAAAGGAAATTAAAACAATGGGCCTCCCCATTGGTTACTGGGCAGCGGCCTAGTATCATGCTGGGCCGCTGCCTATAGGAAAAAAAAAGAAAAAAAAAAGAGCAGGAAATTAAACCAATGGGCCTCCCCATTGGTTACTAGGCAGCGGCCTAGTATCATGCTAGGCCGCTGCCGATAGGAAAAAAAAAAAAAAAAAACAAAAAAATAAAACAATGGGCCTCCCCAATGGGTACTGGCCAGCGACATAGTATCATGCTAGGCCCCTGCCTCTAGAAAAAAAAAAAAAAAAAGGAAAATAAACCAATGGTCCTCCCCATTGGTTACTGGGCAGCGGCCTAGTATCATGCTAGGCCGCTGCCCATAGGAAAAAAAAAAAAAAGAAATTAAAACAATGGGCCTCCCCATTGGTTACTGGGCAGCGGCCTTGTATCATGCTAGGCCCCTGCCTATAGGAAAAAAAAAAAAAAAACAAGAAATTAAAACAATGGGCCTCCCCATTGGTTACTGGGCAGCGGCCTAGCATCATGCTAGGCCGCTGCCCATAGGAAAAAAAAAAAAAAAAAAAAGGAAATTAAAACAATGGGCCTCCCCATTGGTTACTGGGCAGCGGCCAAGTATCATGCTAGGCCGCTACCTATAGGAAAAAAAAAAAACAGGAAATTAAAACAATGGGCCTCCCCATCGGTTACTGGACAGCGGCCTAGTATCATGCTAGGCCGCTACCTATAGGAAAAAAAAAAAGAAAAAAAAAAAGGAAATTGAACCAATGGACCTCCCAATTGGTTACTGGGCAGCGGCCTAGTATCATGCTAGGCGGCTGCCCATATGAAAAAAAAAAAAAAAAAAAAGGAAATTAAACCAATGGGCCTCCCTATTGGTTACTGGGCATCGGCCTAGTATCATGCTATGCCGCTGCCCATAGGAAAAAAAAAAAAAAAAAAAAAACATGAAATTAAAACAATGGGCCTCCCCATTGGTTATTGGGCAGCGGCCTAGTATCATGCTAGGCCGCTGCCCATAGGGAAAAAAAAAAAGAAATTAAAACAATGGGCCTCCCCATTGGTTACTGGGCAGCTGCCTAGTATCATGCTAGGCCCCTGCCTATAGGAAAAAAAAAAAAAAAAAAACAAGAAATTAAACCAATGGGCCTCCCCATTGGTTACTGGGCAGCGTCCTAGTATCATGCTGGGCCGCTGCCTATAGGAAAAAAAAAAAAAAAAAGAACAGGAAATTAAACCAATGGGCCTCCCCATTGGTTACTGGGCAGGGGCCTAGTATCATGCTAGGCGGCTGCCCATAGGAAAAATAAATAAATAAATAAACATGAAATTAAACCAATGGGCCTCCCCATTGGTTACAGGGCAGCGGCCTAGTATCATGCTGAGCCACAGCCTATAGGAAAAAAAAAAAAAAAAAGAAAAAAAAAAAAACAGGAAATTAAACCAATGGGCCTCCCCATTGGTTACTGGGCAGCGGCCTAGTATCATGCTAGGCGGCTGCCCACAGGAAAAAAAAAAAAATAAATAAATAAACAGGAAATTAAACCAATGGGCCTCCCCATTGGTTACTGGGCAGCGGCCTAGTATCATGCTTGGCCGCTGCATATAGGAAAAAAAAAAAAAAACAAGAAATTTAAACAATGGGCCTCCCCATTGGTTACTGGGCAGCGGCCTAGTATCATGCTAGGTCGCTGCAGATAGGAAAAAAAAAAAAAAAAGGAAATTAAAACTATGGGCCTCCCCAATGGTTACTGGGCAGCGGCCTAGTATCATGCTGGGCCGCTGCCTATAGGAAAAAAAAAAAGAACAGGAAATTAAACCAATGGGCCTCCCCATTGGTTACTAGGCAGCGGCCTAGTATCATGCTAGGCCGCTGCCCATAGGAAAAAAAAAAAAAAAAAAAAAAAAAACAAGAAATTAAAAATAAGGGCCTCCCCATTGGTTACTAGGCCGCGGGCTAGGATCATGCTAGGCCGCTGCCCATAGGAAAAAAAAAAAAAAGAAATTAAAACAATGGGCCTCCCCATTGGTTATTGGGCAGCGGCCTAGTATCATATTAGGCCCCTGCCTATAGGAAAAAAAAAAAAAAAAAAAAAAAAAAAAAAAAAACAAGAAATTAAAACAATGGGCTTCCCCATTGGTTACTGGGCAGCGGCCTAGTATCATGCTGGGCCGCTGCCAATAGGAAAAAAAAAAAGAAAAAAAAAAAGAACAGGAAATTAAACCAATGGGCCTCCCATTGGTTACTGGGCAGCGGCCTTGTATCATGCTAGGCGGCTGCCCATAGGAAAAAAAAAAAAAAAAACAGGAAATTAAACCAATGGGCCTCTGCATTGGTTACTGGGCAGCGGCCTAGTATCATGCTAGGCCGCTGCCCATAGGAAAAAAATAAAAATAAAAAAACAGGAAATTATAACAATGGGCCTCCCCATTGGTTACTGGGCAGCGTCCTAGTATCATGCTAGGCCGCTACCAACAGGAAAAAAAAAAAAAAAAAAAAAAAAAAAAAATAGGAAATTAAAACAATGGGTCTCCCCATTTGTTACTGGGCAGCGGCCTAGTATCATGCTAGGCCGCTGCCTATAGGAAAAAAAAAAACGAAATTAAACAATTGGGCCTCCCTATTGGTTACTGGGCAGCGGGCTAGGAGCATGCTAGGGCGGTGGCCATAGGAAAAAAAAAAAAAACAGGAAAATAAAACAATGGGCCTCCCCATTGGTTACTGGGCAGCGGCATAATATCATGCTAGGCCGCTGCCTATAGGAAAAAAAAAAGGAAATTAAACCAAAGGACCTCCCCATTGGTTACTGGGGAGCGGCCTAGTATCACGCTAGGCCGCCGCCCAGTAGGAAAAAAAAAAAAAAAGAAATTAAAACAATGGGCCTCCCCATTGGTTACTGGGCAGCGGCCTAGTATCATGCTAGGCCCCTGCCTATAGGAAAAAAAAACAAGAAATTAAAACAATGGGCCTCCCCATTGGTTACTGTACAGCGGCCTAGTATCATGCTGGGCCGCTGCTTATAGGAAAAAAAAAAGAACAGGAAATTAAACCAATGGGCCTCCCCATTGGTTACTGGGCAACGGCCTAGTATCATGCTAGGCGGCTGCCCAAAGGAAAAAAAAAAAAAGAAAAAAAAAACAAGAAATTAAAACAATGGGCCTCCCCATTGGTTACTGGGCAGCGGCCTAGTATCATGCTAGCCCGCTGCCAATAGGAAAAAAAAAAAAAAACAGGAAATTAAAACAATGGGCCTCCCCATTGGTTATTGGGCAGCGGCCTAGTATCATGCTAGGCCGCTGCCTATAGGAAAAAAAAAATAAAAAATAAAAAATAAAAAACAGGAAATTAAAACAATGGGTCTCCCCATTGGTTACTGGGCAGCGGCCTTGTATCATGCTAGGCCGCTGCCTATAGGAAAAAAAAAAAAGGAAATTAAACAATTGGGCCTCCGCATTGGTTACTGGGCAGCGGCCTAGTATCATGGTAGGCGGCTGCCCATAGGAAAAAAAAAATAAACAGGAAATTAAACCAATGGGCCTCCCCATTGGTTACAGGGCAGCGGCCTAGTATCATGCTGAGCCACTGCCTATAGGAAAAAAAAAAGAAAAAAAAAATGAACAAGAAATTAAACCAATGGGCCTCCCCATTGGTTACTGGGCTGCGGCCTAGTATCATGCTAGGCGGCTGCCCATAGGAATAAATAAATAAATAAATAAATAAATAAATAAACAGGAAATTAAACCAATGGGCCTCCCCATTGGTTACTGGGCAGCGGCCTAGTATCATGCTAGGCCGCTGCCCTTAGGAAAAAAAAAAAAAATATGAAATTAAAACAATGGGCCTCCCCATTGGTTACTGGGCAGCAGCCTAGTATCATGCTAGGCCGCTGCCTATAGGAAAAAAATAAAAAAAGGAAATTAAAGCAATGGGCCTCCCCATTGGTTATTGGGCAGCGGCCTAGTATCATGCTAGACCGCTGCCCATAGGAAAAAAAAAAAAAAAATAGGAAATTAAAACAATGGGCCTCCCCATTGGTTACTGGGCAGCGGCCTAGTATCATGCTAGGCCTCTGCCTATAGGAAAAAAAAAAAAAAACCAGAAATTAAAACAATGGGCCTCCCCATTGGTTACTGGGCAGCGGCCTAGTATCATGCTGGGCCGCTGCCTATAGGAAAAAAAAAAGAACAGGAAATTAAACCAATGGGCCTCCCCATTGGTTACTGGGCAGCGGCCTAGTATCATGCTGAGCTGCTGCATATAGGAAAAAAAGAAAAAAAAAAAGAAAAAAAAAAGAACAGGAAATTAAACCAATGGGCCTCCCCATTGGTTACTGGGCAGCGGCCTAGTATCATGCTAGGCGGCTGTCCATAGGAAAAAAATAAATAAATAAATAAATAGATAAACAGGAAATTAAACCAATGGGCCTCCCCATTGGTTACTGGGCATCGGCCTAGTATCATGCTAGGCCGCTGCCCAAAGGAAAAAAAAAAAAAAAAAAAAAAAAACAAGAAATTAAACCAATGGGTCTCCCCATTGGTTACTGGGCAGCGGCCTAGTATCATGCTAGCCCGCTGCCTATAGTAAAAAAAAAAAAAAAAAAAAAAAAGAAATTAAACCAATAGGCCTCCCCATTGCTTACTGGGCAGCGGCCTAGTATCATGCTAGGCCTCTGCCCATAGGAAAAAAAAATAGGAAATTAAAACAATGGGCCTCCCCATTGGTTACTGGGCAGCGACATAGTATCATGCTTGGCCGCTGCCTATTGGAAAAAAAAAAAAAAAAGGAAATTAAACCAATGGGCCTCCCCTTTGGTTACTGGGCAGCGGCCTAGTATCATGCTAGGCCGATGCCAATAGGAAAAAAAAAAAAAAAAAAAAAAAAAAAAAAAAAAAAAAAACAGGAAATTAAAACAATGGGCCTCCCCATTGGTTACTGGGCAGCGGCCTACTATCATGCTAGGCGGCTGCCCACAGGAAAAAAAAAAAAAAAAAAAAAACAGGAAATTAAACCAATGGGCCTCCCCATTGATTAAAGGGCAACGGCCTATTATAATGCTGGGCCTCTGAATATAGGAAAAAAAAAAAAAACAAGAAATTAAACCAATGGGCCTCCCCATTGGTTACTGGGCAGTGGCCTAGTATCATGCTGGGCCGTTGCCTATAGGAAAAAAAAAAAAAGGAAATTAAACCATTGCGCCTCCCCATTGGTTACTGGGCAGCAGCCTAGTATCATGCTAGGCGGCTGCCCAGAGGAAAAAAAAAAAAAAAAAAAAACTGTAAATTAAACCAATGGGCCTCCCCATTTGTTACTGGGCAGCGGCCTAGTATCATGCTGGGCCACTGCCTACAGAAAAAAAAAAAAAAAAAAAAAAAAAAAAAAAAAAAAACAAGAAATTAAACCAATGGGCCTCCCCATTGGTAACTGGGCAGCGGCCTAGTATCATGCTAGGCCGATGCCAATAGGAAAAAAAAAAAAAAAAAAAAAAAAAAAAAAAAAAAAAGAAAATAAAACAAAGGGCCTCGCCATTGGTTCCTGGGCAGCGGCCTAGTTTCATGCTAGGCGTCTGCCCACAGGAAACAAAAAAAAAAAAAAAAAACAGGAAATTAAACCAATGGGCCTCCCCATTGATTAAAGGGCAGCGGCCTATTATAATGCTGGGCCTCTGAATATAGGTTAAAAAAAAAAAAAAAAACAAGAAATTAAACCAATGGGCCTCCACACTGGTTACTGGGCAGTGGCCTAGTATCATGCTAGGCCGCTGCCCATAGGAAAAAAAAAAAAAAAAAAAAAAAAAAAAAGGAAATTAAATCAATGGGCCTCCCCATTGGTTACTGGGCAGCGGCCAAGTATCATGCTAGGCCGCTGCCTATAGGAAAAAAAAATTGAAATTAAACCAATTGGCCTCCCCATTGGTTCCTGGGCAGCGTCTTAGTTTCATTCTAGGCCTCTGCCCATAGGAAAAAAAAAAAAAAAAATAGGAAATTAAAACAATGGGCCTCCCCATTGGTTACTGGGCAGCGGCCTAGTATCATGCTAGCCCGCTGCCTACAGGAAAAAAAAAACTAGAAATTAAAACAATGAGCCTCCCCATTGGTTACTGGGCAGCGGCCTAGTATCATGCTGGGCCGCTTCCTATAGGAAAAAAAAAAAGAAAAAAAAGAAAAAAAAAAGAACAGGAAATTAAACCAAAGGGCTTCCTCATTGGTTACTGGGCAGCGGCCTAGTATCATGCTAGGCGGCTCCCCATAGGAAAAAAAAATTAATAAATAAACAGGAAATTAAACCAAAGGGCCTCCCCATTGGTTACTGGGCAGCGGCCTAGTATCATGCTGGGCCACTGCCTATAGGAAAAAAAAAAAAAAAAACAGGAAATTAAACCACTGGGCCTCCCCATTGGTTACTGGGCAGCGGCCTAGTATCATGCTAGGGCGCTGGGCATAGAAAAAAAAAAAAAAAAAAAAACCAGAAATTAAACCAATGGGCATCCCCATTGGTTACTGGGCAGCGGCCTAGTATCATGCTAGGCCGCTGCCCATAGGAAAAAAAAAAAAAAAAAAAAAAAAAAAAACAAGAAATTAAAATTATCAAAAAAAAAAACAAGAAATTAAAACAATGGGCCTCCGCATTGGTTACTGGGCAGCGTCCTAGTATCATACTGGGCCGCTGCATATAGGAAAAAAAAAAAAAAAAAAACAGGAAAATAAACCAAAGGGGCTCCCCATTGGGTACTGGGAAGCGGCCTTGTATCTTGCTAGGCCGCTGCCTATAGCAAAAAAAAATGTAATTAAAACAATGAGCCTCCCTATTGGTTAGTGGGCAGCGGCCTAGTATCATGCTAGGCCGTTGCCTATAGGATAAAAAAAGAAAAAAAAAGAACAGGAAATTAAACCAATGGGCCTCCCCATTGGTTACGGGGCAGCGGCCTAGTATCATGCTAGGCGGCTAACCATAGGAAAAAAAAATAATAAATAAAAAGAAATTAAACCAATGGGCCTCCCCATTGGTTACTGGGCAGCGGCCTAGTATCATGCTAGGCCACTGCCCATAGGAGAAAAAAAAATAGGAAATTAAAACAACTGGCCTGCCCATTGGTTACTGGGCAGCGGCCTAGTATCATGCTAGGCCGCTGCCTATAGGAAAAAAAAAAAAAAAAAAAAAAATTAAAACAATGGGCCTCCCCATTAGTTACTGGGCAGCGGCCTAGTATCATGCTAGGCCGCTGCCTATAAGAAAAAAAAAAAAAAACCGAAAATTAAACCAATGGGCCTCCCCATTGGTTACTGGGCAGCGGCCTAGTATCATGCTAGGCGGCTGCCCATAGGAAAAAAAAAAAAAACAGGAAATTAAACCAATGGGCCTCCCCATTGGTTACTGGGCAGCGGCCTAGTATCATGCTAGGCCGCTGCCCATAGAAAAAAAAAAAATAGGAAATTAAAACAATGGGCCTCGCCATAGGTTACTGGGCAGCGGCCTAGTATCATGCTAGGCGCTTGACCATAGGAAAAAAAAAAAAAAAAAACAGGAAATTAAACCAATGGGCCTCCCCATTGGTTACTGGGCAGCGGCCTACTATCATGCTAGGTCGCTGCCTATAAGAAAAAAAAAATAGGAAATTAAACCAATGGGCCTCCGCATTAGTTACTGGGCAGCGGCCTAGTATCAAGCTAGGCAACTGCTCATAGGAAAAAAAATAAAAAGGAAATTAAACCAATGGGCCTCCCCATTGGTAACTGGGCAGCGGCCTAGTATCATGCTAGGCGGCTGCACACAGGAAAAAAAAAAAAAAAGGAAATAAACCCAATGGGCCCCCCCATTGGTTACTGGGCAGCGGCCCAGTATCATGTTAGGCCGCTGTCCAATAGGAAAAAAAAAAAAAAAAAAAAAAAAAAAAAAACAGGAAATTAAACCAATGGGCCTCCCCATTGGTTACTGGGCAGCGGCCTAGTATCATGCTAGGTCGCTGCCTATAAGAAAAAAAAAAAAAAAACCGGAAATTAAACCAATGGGCCTCCCCATTGGTTACTGGGAAACAGCCCAGTATCATACTAGGCCGCTGCCCATAGGAAAAAAAAAAAAAAAAAAAAAAAAAAAAAAAAAAAACAGCAAATTAAACCAATGGGCCTCCCCATTGGTTACTGGGCAGCGGCCTAGTATCATGCTAGGCCGCTACCTATAAGAAAAAAAAAACCGGAAATTAAACCAATGGGCCACCCCATTAGTTACTAGGCAGCGGCCTAGTATCATGCTAGGGCGCTGCCTATAAGAAAAAAAAAAAAAAATAGAGAAATTAAACCAATGGGCCTCCCCATTGGTTACTGGGCAGCGGCCTAGTATCATGCTAGGCGGCTGCCCACAGGAAAAAAAAAAAACAAGAAATTAAACCAATGGGCCTCCCCATTGGTTACTGGGCAGGGGCCTAGTATCATGCTAGGCCGCTGCCTATAAGAAAAAAAAAACAAAAAAACAAAAAAAAAAAAAACCAGAAATTAAACCAATGGGCCTCCCCATTGGTTACTGGGCAACGGCCCAGTATCATGCTAGGCGGCTGCCCATAGGAAAAAAAAAAAACAAGAAATTAAACCAATGGGCCTCCCCATTGGTTACTGGGCAGCGGCCTAGTATCATGCTAGGCCGCTGCCTATAAGACAAAAAAAAAAAAAAAAAAAAAAAAACCGGAAATTAAACCAATGGGCCTCCCCATTGGTTACTGGGCAGCGGCCTATTATCATGCTAGGCGGCTGCCCATAGGAAAAAAAAAAAAAAAAAAAAAAAAAACGAAATTAAGCCAATGGGCCTCCCCATTGGTTACTAGGCAGCGGCCTAGTATCATGCTAGGCCGCTGCCTATAAGAAAAAAAAAAAAACCAAAAAAAAAAAAAACAAAAACAGAAAAATAAACCAAAGGGCCTCCTCATTGGTTTCTGGGCAGCGGCCTAGTATCAAGCTAGGCGACTGCCCATAGGAAAAAAAAAAAAAGGAAATTAAACCGATGGGCCTCCCCATTGGTTACTGGGCAGCGGCCTAGTAACATGCTAGGCGGCTGCCCAACGGAAAAAAAAAAAAAAGGAAATTAAACCAATGGGCCTCCCCATTGGTTACTGGGCAGCGGCCCAGTATCATGCTAGGCCGCTGCCCAACAGGAAAAAAAAAAAAAAAAAAAAAAAAAAAAAAAAAAACAGGATATTAAAACCATTGGGCCTCCCCATTGGTTACTGGGCAGCGGCCTAGTATCATGCTAGGCCGCTGCCTATAAGAAAAAAAAAACCGGAAATTAAACCAATGGGCCTCCCCATTGGTTACTGGGCAGCGGCCCAGTATCATACTAGGCCGCTGCCCATAGGAAAAAAAAAAACAGGAAATTAAACCAATGGGCCTCCCCATTGGTTACTGGGCAGCGGCCTAGTATCATGCTAGGCGGCTGCCCGTAGGAAAAAAAAAAAAAAGAAAAAAAACAGGAAATTAAACCAATGGGCCTCCCCATTGGTTACTGGGCATCGGGCTAGTATCATGCTAGGCCGCTGCATATAAGAAAAAAAAAAACAGGAAATTAAACCAATGGGGCTCCCCATTGGTTACTGGGCAGCGGCCTAGTATCATGCTAGGCCGCTGCCTATAAGAAAAAAAAAACAGAAAATTAAACCAATGGGCCTCCCCATTGGTTACTAGGCAGCGGCCTAGTATCATGCTAGGCGGATGCCCATAGGAAAAAAAAAAAAAACCAGGAAATTAAACCAATGGGCCTCCCCATTGGTTACTGGGCAGCGGCCTAGTATCATGCTAGGCGGCTGCCCATAAGAAAAAAATAATAATAAAAAATAAAAAAAAAAACAGGAAAATAAACCAATGAGCCTCCCCATTGGTTACTAGGCAGCGGCCTAGTTTCATGCTAGGCAGCTGCACGCAGGAAAAAAAAAAAAAAAAAAACAGCAAATTAAACCAATGGGGCTCCCCATTGGTTACTGGGCAGCGGCCTAGTTTCATGCTAGGTCGCTGCCTATAAGAAAAATAAAAAAATAAAAAAAAATAAAAAATAAAAACCGGAAATTAAACCAATGGGCCTCCCCATTGGTTACTGGGCAGCGACCTAGTATCATGCTTGGCGACTGCCAATAGGAAAAAAAAAAAAAAAAAAAAAAAAAAAAAAAAAAAAAAAAAAAAAAAAAGAAAATTAAACCAATGGGCCTCCCCATTGGTAACTGGGCAGCGGCCCAGTATCATGCTAGGCCGCTGCCCATAGCAAAAAAAAAAAAAATAGGAAATTAAACCAATGGGCCTCCCCATTGGTTACTGGGCAGCGGCCTAGTATCATGCTAGGCGGCTGCCCATAGGAAAAAAAAAAAAAACAGGAAATTAAACCAATGGGCCTCCCCATTGGTTATTGGGCAGCGGCCTAGTATCATGCTAGGCCGCTGCCTATAAGAAAAAAAAACAGAAAATTAAACCAATGGGCCTCGCCATTGGTTACAGGGCAGCGGCCTAGTATCATGCTAGGCGGCTGCCCATAGGAAAAAAAAAAAGAAAAAAAAAAAAAAAAAAAAAACAGGAAATTAAACCAATGGGCCTCCCCATTGGTTACAGGGCAGCGTTCCAGTATCATGCTAGGCCGCTGCACATAGCAAAAAAAAAAAAAAAAAAAAAAAACAGGAAATTAAACCAATGGGCCTCCCCATTGGTTACTGGACAGCGGCCTAGTATCATGCTAGGCGGCTGCCCATAGGAAAAAAATAAAAAAAGGGAAATTAAACCAATGGGCCTCCCCATTGGTTACTGGGCAGCGGCCTAGTATCATGCTAGGCGGCTGCCCATAGGAAAAAAAAAAAAAAAAACAGGAAATTAAACCAATGGGCCTCCCCATTGGTTACTGGGCAGCGGCCCAGTATCATGCTAGGCCGCTGCCCATAGCAAAAAAAAAAAAAAAAAAAAAAAAAAAGAAAAAAAACCAATGGGCCTCCCCATAGGTTACTGGGCAGCGGCCTAGTATCATGCTAGGCGGCTGCCCATAGGAAAAAAAAAAAAAGAAAAAAAATAGGAAATTAAACCAATGGGCCTCCCCATTGGTTACTGGGCATCGTGCTAGTATCATGCTAGGCCGCTGCCTATAATAAAAAAAAAAATCGGAAATTAAACCAATGGGCCTCCCCATTGGTTACTGGGCAGCGGCCTAGTATCATGCTAGGCGGCTGCACATAGGAAAAAAAAAAAAAAAAAAAAAAAATAGGAAATTAAACCAATGGGCCTCCCCATTGGTTACTGGGCAGCGGCCTAGTATCATGCTAGGCGGCTGCACACAAGAAAAAAAAAAAAAAAAACATGTAATTAAATCAATGGGGCTCCCCATTGGTTACTGGGCAGCGGCCTAGTTTCATGCTAGGTCGCTGCCTATAAGAAAAAAAAAATAAAAATAAATAAAAAATAAAAACCGGAAATTAAACCAATGGGCCTCCCCATTGGTTACTGGGCAGCGACCCAGTATAATGCTAGGCCGCTGCACAATAGGAAAAAAAAATAGGAATTTAAACCAATGGGCCTCCCAATTGGTTACTAGGCAGCGGCCTAGTATCATGCTAGGCCGCAGCCTATAAGAAAAAAAAAAAAAAAAAAAAACCTGAAACGAACCCAACGGGCCCCCCCTTTGGTTACTGGGCAGCGGCCCAGTATCATCCTAGGCCGCCGCCCAATAGGAAAAAAAAAAAAAAAAAAAAAAAACAGGGAATTAAACCATTGGGCCTCCCCATTGGTTACTGGGCAGCAGCCTAGTATCATGCTAGGCCGCTGCATATAAGAAAAGAAAAAACCGGAAATTAAACCAATGGGCCTCCCCATTGCTTACTGGACAGCGGCCTAGTATCATGCTAAGGCGTTGCCTATATGAAAAAAAATAAAAAATAAAAAAAAACAGGAAATTAAACCAATGGGCCTCCCCATTGGTTACTGGGCAGCGGCCTAGTATCATGCTAGGCGGCTGCACACAGGAAAAAAAAAAAAAAACACGAAAATAAACCAACGGGGCTCCCCATTGGTTCCTGGGCAGCGCCCTAGTATCATGCTAGGCCGCTGCCTATAAGAAAAAAAAAAAAAAATCGGAAATTAACCAATGGGCCTCCCCTTTGGTTACTGGGCAGCGGCCTAGTATCATGCTAGGCGACTGCCCAAAGGAAAAAAAAAAAAAAAAAAAAAAAAACAGGAAATTAAACCAATGGGCCTCCGCATTGGTTACTGGGCAGCGGCCTAGTATCATGCTAGGCGGCTGCCCAAAGGAAAAAAAAAAAAAAAAAAAAAAAAGGAAATTAAACCAATGGGCCTCCGCATTGGTTACTGGGCAGCGGCCCAGTATCATGTAGGCCGCAGCCCATAGGAAAAAAAAAAAAATAGGAAATTAAACCAATGGTCCTCCCCATTGGTTACTAGGCAACGGCCTTGTATCATGCTAGGCGGCTGCCCATAGGAAAAAAAAAAAAAAAACAGGAAATTAAACCAATGGGCCTCCCCATTGGTTACTGGGCAGCGGCCTAGTATCATGCTAGGCCGCTGCCTATAAGAAAAAAAAAAAAAAAAAAAAAATGGAAATTAAACCAACAGGCCTCCCCATTGGTTACTGGGCAGCGGCCTAGTATCATGCTAGGCGACTGCCCATAGGAAAAAAAAAAAAATAAAAAAATAACAGGAAATTAAACCAATGGGCCTCCCCATTGGTTACTGGGCAGCAGCCTAGTATCATGCTAGGCAGCTGCCAACAGGAAAAAAAAAAAAAAGAAAAAAAAAAGAGGAAATTAAACCTATGGGGCTCCCCATTGGTTACTGGGCAGCGGCCTAGTATCATGCTAGGCCGCTGCCTATACGAAAAAAAAAAAAAAAAAAAAAAAAAAAAAAAAAAGAAAACTGGAAATTAAACCAATGGGCCTCCCCATTGGTTACTGGGCAGCGGCCTAGTATCATGCTAGGCGACTGCCCATAGGAAAAAAAAAAAAAAAAAAACAAGAAAATAAACCAAAAGGCCTCCGCATTGGTTACTGGGCAGCGGCCTAGTATCATGCTAGGCGGCTGCCCAAAGGAAAAAAAAAAAAAAAAAAGGAAATTAAACCAATGGGCCTCCGCATTGGTTACTGGGCAGCGGCCCAGTATCATGTAGGCCGCTGCCCATAGGAAAAAAAAAAAAAAAAACAGGAAATTAAACCAGTGGTCCTCCCCATTGGTTACTAGGCAACGGCCTTATATCATGCTAGGCGGCTGCCCATAGGAAAAAAAAAAAAAAAAAAAAAAAAAAAAAAAGGAAATTAAACCAATGCGCCTCCCTATTGGTTACTGGGCAGCGGCCTTGTATCATGCTAGGCCGCTGCCTATAAGAAAAAAAAAAAAAAAAAAAAAAAAAAAAAAAAAAAAAAAAAACAGGAAATTAAACCAATGGGCCTCCCCATTGGTTACTGGGCAGCGGCCTAGTATCATGCTAGGCGACTGCCCATAGGAAAAAAAAAAAAAAAAAAACAGGAAATTAAACCAATGGGCCTCCCCATTGGTTACTGGGCAGCCGCCTTGTATCATGCTAGGCGGCTGCCAACAGGAAAAAAAAAAAAAGAAAAAAAAAGAGGAAATTAAACCTATGGGGCTCCCCATTGGTTACTGGGCAGCGGCCTAGTATCATGCTAGGCCGCTGCCTATACGAAAAAAAAAAAAAAAAAAAAAAAAAAAAAAAAAAAAAAAAAAAAAAAAAAAAAAATAAACTGGAAATTAAACCAATGGGCCTCCCCATTGGTTACTGGGCAGCGGCCTAGTATCATGCTAGGCGACTGCCCATCGGAAAAAAAAAAAAAAAAAAACAGGAAATTAAACCAATGGGCCTCCGCATTGGTTACTGGGCAGCGGCCTAGTATCATGCTAGGCGGCTGCCCAAAGGAAAAAAAAAAAAAAAAAGGAAATTAAACCAATGGGCCTCCGCATTGGTTACTGGGCAGCGGCCCAGTATCATGTAGGCCGCTGCCCATAGGAAAAAAAAAAAAAAAACAGGAAATTAAACCAATGGTCCTCCCCATTGGTTACTAGGCAACGGCCTTGTATCATGCAAGGCGGCTGCCCATAGGAAAAAAAAAAAAAAAAAAAAAAAAAACAGGAAATTAAACCAATGCGCCTCCCCATTGGTTACTGGGCAGCGGCCTAGTATCATGCTAGGCCGCTGCCTATAAGAAAAAAAAAAAAAAAAAAAAAAACCGGAAATTAAACCAATGGTCCTCCCCATTGGTTACTGGGCAGCGGCCTAGTATCATGCTAGGCGACTGCCCATAGGAAAAAAAAAAAAAAAAAAAAAAAAAAAAAAAAAAACAGGAAATTAAACCAATGGGCCTCCCCATTGGTTACTGGGCAGCAGCCTAGTATCATGCTAGGCGGCTGCCAACAGGAAAAAAAAAAAAAGAAAAAAAAAAGAGGAAATTAAACCTATGGGGCTCCCCATTGGTTACTGGGCAGCGGCCTAGTATCATGCTAGGCCGCTGCCTATACGAAAAAAAAAAAAAAAAAAAAAAAAAAAAAAAAAAAAAAAAAAAAAAAACTGGAAATTAAACCAATGGGCCTCTCCATTGGTTACTGGGCAGCGGCCTAGTATCATGCTAGGCGACTGCCCATAGTAAAAAAAATAAAAATAAAAAAAAAAACAAAAAAAAAAACAGGAAATTAAACCAATGGGGCTCCCCATTGGTTACTGGGCAGCGGCCTAGTATCATGCTAGGCCGCTGCCTTAAAGAAAAAAAAAAAAAAAAAAAAAAAAAAATACTTGAAATTAAACCAATGGGCCTCCCCATAGGTTACTGGGTAGCGGCCTAGTATCATGTTAGGCGACTGCCCATAGGAAAAAAAAAAAAAAAAACAGGAAATTAAACCATTGGGCCTCCCCATTGGTTACTCGGCAGCGGCCTAGTATCATGCTAGGCGGCTGCCCACAAGAAAAAAAAAAAAAAAAAGGAAATTAAACCAATGGGCCTCCCCATTGGTTACTGGGCAGTGGCCCAGTATCATGCTAGGCCGCTGCCAATTGGAAAAAAAAAAAAAAAAAAAAAAAAAAAAAAAAAAAGCAGGAAATTAAACCAATGGGGCTCCCCATTGGTTATTTGGCAGCGGCCTAGTATCATGCTAGGCCGCTGCCTTTAAGAAAAAAAAAAAATCGGAAATTAAACCAGTTGGCCTCCCCATTGTTTACTGGGCAGCGGCCTAGTATCATGCTAGGCCGCTGCCTTTAAGAAAAAAAAAAAATCTGAAATTAAACCAGTTGGCCTCCCCATTGTTTACTGGGCAGCGGCCTAGTATCATGCTAGGCGGCTGCCCACAGGAAAAAAAAAAAGTAAATTAAACCAATGGGCCTCCCCATTGGTTACTGGGCAGCGGCCTAGTATCATGCTAGGAAGCTGCGCATCAGAAAAAAAAAAAAAAAAAAAAAAAAAAAAAAAAAAACAAGAAATTAAACCAATGGTCCTCCCCATTGGTTACTGGGCAGCGGCCTAGTATCATGCTAGGCCGCTGCCTACAAGAAAAAAAAAAAAAAAAAAAAAAAAAAAAAAAAAAAAAAAAAAAACAAGAAATTAAACCAATTGGCCTCCCCATTGGTTACTGGGCAGCGCCCTTGTATCATGCTAGGCGAGTGCCCATAGGAAAAAAAAAACAAGAAATTAAACCAATGGGCCTCACCATTGGTTACTGGGCAGCGGCCTAGTTTCATGCAAGGTGGCTGTCCACAGGAAAAAAAAAAAAAAAAAAAAAAAAAAAAAAAAAAAAAAACATGAAATTAAACCAATGGGCCTCCCCATTGGTTACTAGGCAGCGGCCTAGTATCATGCTAGGCGGCTGCCCATAGGAAAAAAAAAATACAGGAAATTAAACCAATGGGCCCCCCATTGGTTACTGGGCAGCGGCCCAGTATCATGCTAGGCTGCTGCCCATAGGAAAAAAAAAAAAAAAAAAAAAAAAAAACAGGAAATTAAACCAATGGGCCTCCCCATTCGTTACTGGGCAGCGGCCTAGTATCATGCTAGGCGGCTGCCAATAGGAAAAAAAAAAAAAAAGGAAATTAAACCAATGGGCCTCCACATTGGTTACTGGGCAGCGGCCCAGTATCATGCTAGGCCGCTGCCCAATAGGAAAAAAAATAGGAAATTAAACCAATGGGCCTCCCCTTTAGTTACTGGGCAGCGGCCTCGTATCATGCTAGGCGGATGCCTATAAGAAAAAAAAAAAAAAATCGGAAATTAAACCAATGGGCCTCCCCATTGGTTACTGGGCAGCGGCCTAGTATCATGCTAGGCGGCTGCCCATAGTGAAAAAAAAAAAAAAAAAAAAAAAAAAAAAAAAAAAAAAAAACAGGAAATTAAACCAATGGGCCTCCCCATTGGTTACTGGGCAGCGGCCTAGTATCATGCTAGGCTGCTGCCCATAGGAAAAAAAAAAAAAAAAAAAAAAAAAAACAGGAAATTAAACCAATGGGCCTCCCCATTGGTTACTGGATAGCGGCCCAGTATCATGCTAAGCCGTTGCCCATACGAAAAAAAAAAAAAAAAAAAAAAAAAAAAAAAAAAAAAAAAAACAGGAAATTAAACCAATGGGCCTCCCCATTGGTTACTGGGCAGCGGCCTAGTATCATGCTAGGCGGCTGCCCATAGGAAAAAAAAAAAAAAAAAAAAAAAAAAACCGAAAATTAAACCAATGGGCCTCCCCATTGGTTACTGGGCAGCGGCCCAGTATCATGCTAGACCACTACCCATAGGAAAAAAAAATAGGAAATTAAACAAATGGGGCTCCCCATTGGTTACTGGGCAGAGGCCTAGTATCATGCTAGGCGGCTGTCCATAGGAAAAAAAAAAAAAAAAAAAAAGGAAATTAAACCAATGGGCCTCCCCATTGGTTACTGGGCGGCGACCGAGTATCATGCTAGGCCACTGCCCATTGAAAAAAAAAAAAAAAAAAAAAAAAAAAAAAAAAACAGGAAATTAAACAAATGGGCCACCCCATTAGTTACTGGGCAACGGCCTAGTATCATGCTAGGCCGCTGCCTATAAGAAAAAAATAAAAAATAAATAAAAAATAAAAAATCGGAAATTAAACCAATGGGCCTCCCCATTGGTTACTGGGCAGCGGCCTAGTATCATGCTAGGCGGCTGCCCATAGGAGGATAAAAAAAAAGGAAATTAAACCAATGGGCCTCCCCATTGGTTACTGGGCAGCGGCCTAGTATCATGCTAGGCCGCTGCCTATAAGAAAAAAAAAATAAAAAATAAAAAACCGGGAATTAAACCAATGGGCCTCCCCATTGGTTACTGGGCAGCGGCCTTGTATCATGCTAGGCGGCTGCCCATAGGAAAAAAAAAAAAAAAAACAGGAAATTAAACCAATGGGCCTCCACATTGGTTACTGGGCAGCGGCCCGGTATCATGCTAGGCCGCTGCCCATAGGAAAAAAAAAAAAAAGGAAATTAAACAAATGGGCCTCCCCATTAGTTACTGGGCAGTGGCCTAGTATCATGCTAGGCGGCTGCCCACAGGAAAAAAAAAAATAAATAAATAAACAGGAAATTAAACCAATGGGCCTCCCCATTGGTTACTGGGCAGCGGCCTAGTATCATGCTAGGCCGCTGCATATAGGAAAAAAAAAAAAAAAAAAACAAAAACAAGAAATTAAAACAATGGGCCTCCCCATTGGTTACTGGGCAGCGGCCTAGTATCATGCTAGGTCGCTGCCGATAGGAAAAAAAAAAAAAAAAGGAAATTAAACCAATGGGCCTCCCCATTGGTTACTGGGCAGCGGCCTAGTATCATGCTAGGCCGCTGCATATAGGAAAAAAAAAAAAAAAAAACAAGAAATTAAAACAATGGGTCTCCCTATTGGTTACTGGGCAGCGGCCTAGTATCATGCTAGGTCGCTGCCGATAGGAAAAAAAAAAAAAAAGGAAATTAAAACTATGGGCCTCCCCAATGGTTACTGGGCAGCGGCCTAGTATCATGCTGGGCCCCTGCCTATAGGAAAAAAAAAAAGAAAAAAGAAAAAAAAAAAGAACAGGAAATTAAACCAATGGGCCTCCCCATTGGTTACTAGGCAGCGGCCTAGTATCATGCTAGGCCGCTGCCCATAGGAAAAAAAAAAAAAAAAACAAGAAATTAAAACAATGAGCCTCCCCATTGGTTACTAGGCAGCGGCTTAGTATCATGCTAGGCCGCTGCCCATAGGAAAAAAAAAAAAAGAAATTAAAACAATGGGCCTCCCCATTGGTTATTGGAGAGCGGCCAAGTACCATATTAGGCCCCTACCTAAAGGAAAAAAAAAAAAAAAAAAAAAAAAAAAACAAGAAATTAAAACAATGGGCTTCCCCATTGGTTACTGGGCAGCGGCCTAGTATCATGCTGGGCCACTGCCCATTGAAAAAAAAAAAAAAAAAAAAAAAAAAAAAAAAAAAACAGGAAATTAAACAAATGGGCCACCCCATTAGTTACTGGGCAGTGGCCTAGTATCATGCTAGGCGGCTGACCATAGGAAAAAAAAAAAAAAAAAAAAAAAAAAACAAGAAATTAAACCAATGGGCCTCCCCATTGGTTACTGGGCAGCGGCCTAGTATCATGCTAGGCCGCTGCCTATAAGAAAAAAATAAAAAATAAATAAAAAATAAAAAATAAAAAACCGGAAATTAAACCAATGGGCCTCCCCATTGGTTATTGGGCAGCGGCCTAGTATCATGCTAGGCGGCTGCCCATAGGAGGAAAAAAAAAAGGAAATTAAACCAATGGGCCTCCCCATTGGTTACTGGGCAGCGGCCTAGTATCATGCTAGGCCGCTGCCTATAAGAAAAAAAAATAAAAAATAAAAAACCGGGAATTAAACCAATGGGCCTCCGCATTAGTTACTGGGCAGCGGCCTTGTATCATGCTAGGCGGCTGCCCATAGGAAAAAAAAAAAAAAACAGGAAATTAAACCAATGGGCCTCCACATTGGTTACTGGGCAGCGGCCCGGTATCATGCTAGGCCGCTGCCCATAGGAAAAAAAAAAAGAAAGGAAATTAAACAAATGGGCCTCCCCATTAGTTACTGGGCAGTGGCCTAGTATCATGCAAGGCGGCTGCCCATTGGAAAAAAAAAAAAAAAAAACAGGAAAATAAAACAAAGGGCCTCCACAGTGGTTACTGGGGAGCGGCCTAGTATCATGATAGGGCCCTGCCTATAAGAAAAAAAAAAAAAAGACCGGAAATTAAACCAATGGTCTTCCCCATTGGTTACTGGGCAGCGGCCTAGTATCATGATAGGCGGCTGCCCATAGGAAAAAAAAAAAAAACCGGAAATTAAACCAATGGGCCTCCCCATTAGTTACTGGGCAGCGGCCTAGTATCATGCTAGGCGGCTGCCAAGAGGAAAAAAAAAAAAAAAAAAAAAAAAAAAAAGGAAATTAAACCTATGGGCCTCCCCATTGGTTACTGGGCAGCGGCCTAGTATCATGCTAGGCGGCTGCACACAGGAAAAAAAAAAAACACGAAATTAAACCAATGGGGCTCCCCTTTAGTTACTGGGCTGCGGCCTAGTATCATGCTAGGCCGCTGACTATAAGAAAAAAAAAAAAGAAAAAAAAAAAAAAAAAAAAAAAAAACGGAAATTAAACCAATGGGCCTCCCCATTGGTTACTGCGCAGCGGCCTAGTATCATGCTAGGCGGCTGCCCACAGGAAAAAAAAAAAGGAAATTAAACCAATGGGCCACCCCATTGGTTACTGGGCAGCGGCTCAGTATCATGCTAGGCCGCTGCCCAATAGGAAAAAAAAAAAAATAAGGAAATTAAACCAATGGGCCTCCCCATTGGTTACTGGGCAGCGGCCTAATATCATGCTAGGCCGCTGCCTATAAGGAAAAAAAAAAAAAAACAAAAAAACAAAAAAACAGAAATTAAACCAATTGGCCTCTCCATTGGTTACTGGGCAGCGGCCTAATATCATGCTAGGCAACTGCCCATAAGAAAAAAAAAAAAAAAAAAAAAAAAAAAAAAAAAAAAAAACAGGAAATTAAACCATTGGGCCTCACCATTGGTTACTGGGCCGCGGCCTAGTATCATGCTAGGCGGCTGCCCACAGGAAAAAAAAAAAAAAAAACAGGAAATTAAACCAATGGGGCTCCCCATTGGTTACTGGGCAGCGGCCTAGTATCATGCTAGGCGGCTGCCAATAGGGAAAAAAAAAAAAAAAAAAAAAAAAAAAAAAAAAAAAAAAAAAAAAAAAAACAGGAAATTAAACCAATGGGCCTCCCCATTGGTTACTGGGCAGCGGCCTAGTATCATGCTAGGCTGCTGCCCATAGGAAAAAAAAAAAAAGGAAATTAAACCAATGGGCCTCCCCATTGGTTAGTGGATAGCGGCCCAGTATCATGCTAGGTCGCTGCCCATACGAAAAAAAAAAAAAAAAAAAAAAAGAAAATAAACCAATGGGCCTCCCCATTGGTTACAGGGCAGCGGCCTAGTACCATGCTAGGCGGCTGCCCATAGGAAAAAAAAAAACCGGAAATTAAACCAATGGGCCTCCCCATTGGTTACTGGGCAGCGGCCCAGTATCATGCTAGACCGCTACCCATAGGAAAAAAAAAAAACAGGAAATTAAACAAATGGGGCTCCCCATTGGTTACTGGACAGCGGCCTCGTATCATGCTAGGCGGCAGTCCATAGGAAAAAAAAAAAAAAAGGAAATTAAACCAATGGGCCTCCCCATTGGTTACTGGGCAGCGACCTAGTATCATGCTAGGCCACTGCCCATTGAAAAAAAAAAAAAAAAAAAAAAAAAAAAAAAAAAAAAAAAAAAAACAGGAAATTAAACAAATGGGCCTCCCCATTGGTTACTGGGCAGCGGCCTAGTATCATGCTAGGCCGCTGCCTATAAGAAAAAAAAAATAAAAAATAAAAAACCGGGAATTAAACCAATGGGCCTCCCCATTGGTTACTGGGCAGCGGCCTAGTATCATGCTAGGCGGCTGCCCATAGGAAAAAAAAAAAAAAAAAAAAACAGGAAAACAAACCAATGGGCCTCCCCATTGGTTACTGGGCAGCGGCCCGGTATCATGCTAGGCCGCTGCCCATAGGAAAAAAAAAAAGGAAATTAAACAAATGGGCCTCCCCATTAGTTACTGGGCAGTGGCCTAGTATCATGCTAGGCGGCTGCCCATAGGAAAAAAAACAAAAAACAGAAAATTAAACCAATGGGCCTCCACATTGGTTACTGGCCAGCGGCCTAGTATCATGCTAGGCCGCTGCCTATAAGAAAAAAAAATAAGATCGGAAATTAAACCAATGGTCCTCCTCATTGGTTACTAGGCAGCGGCCTAGTATCATGATAGGCGGCTGCCCATAGGAAAAAAAAAAAAACCAGAAATTAAACCAATGGGCCTCCCCATTAGTTACTGGGCAGCGGCCTAGTATCATGCTAGGCGGCTGCCAAGAGGAAAAAAAAAAAAAAGGAAATTAAACCTATGGGCCTCCCCATTAGTTACTAGGCAGCGGCCTAGTATCATGCTAGGCGGCTGCACACAGGAAAAAAAAAAAACACGAAATTAAACCAATGGGGCTCCCCATTAGTTACTGGCCAGCGGCCTAGTATCATGCTAGGCCGCTGACAATAAGAAAAAAAAAAAGAAAAAAAAAATAAAAAAAAAAAACCGGAAATTAAACCAATGGGCCTCCCCATTGGTTACTGGGCAGCGGCCTAGTATCATGCTAGGCAGCTGCCCTCAGGAAAAAAAAAAAAAGGAAATTAAACCAATGGGCCACCCCATTGGTTGCTGGGCAGCGGCTCAGTATCATGCAAGGCCGCTGCCCAATAGGAAAAAAAAAAAAAAAAAGGAAATTAAACCAATGGGCCTCCCCATTGGTTACTGAGCAGCGGCCTAATATCATGCTATGCCGCTGCCTATAAGGAAAAAAAAAAAAAACAAACAAAAAAACAGAAATTAAACCAATTGGCCTCTCCATTGGTTACTGGGCAGCGGCCTAATATCATGCTAGGCGACTGCCCATAAGAAAAAAAAAAAAAAAAAAAAAAAAAAACATGAAATTAAACCATTGGGCCTCACCATTGGTTACTGGGCCGCGGCTTAGTATCATGCTAGGCGGCTGCCCACAGGAAAAAAAAAAAAAAACAGGAAATTAAACCAATGGGGCTCCCCATTGGTTACTGGGCAGCGGCCTAGTATCATGCTAGGCGACTGCCCATAGGAAAAAAAAAAAAAAAAAAAAAAAAACAGGAAATTAAACCAATGGGCCTCCCCATTGGTTACTGGGCAGCGGCCTAGTAACATGCTAGGCCGCTGCCTATAAGAAAAAAAAAAAACCGGAAATTAAACCAATGGGACTCCCCATTGTTTACTGGGCAGCGGCCTAGTATCATGCTAGGCGGCTGGCCATAGGAAAAAAAAAAAAAAAAACAGGTAATTAAACCATTGGGCCTCCCCATTGGTTACTGGGCAGCGGCCCAGTATCATGCTAGGCGGCTGCCCATAGGAAAAAAAAAAAAAAAAAAAAAAACAGGAAATTAAACCAATGGGCCTCCCCATTGGTTACTGGGCAGCGGCCCTGTATCATGCTAGGCCGTTGCCCATAGGAAAAAAAAAAAAAAAAAAAAAAAACAGGAAATATAACAAATATGCCTCCCCATTAGTTACTAGGCAGCGGCCTAGTATCATGCTAGGCGGCAGCCCATAGGAAAAAAAAAAAAATAACAAGAAATTAAACCAATGTGCCTCCCCATTGGTTACTGGGCAGCGGCCTAGTATGATACTAGGCCGCGGCTTATAAGAAAAAAAAAAAAAAGGAAATTAAACAAATGGGCCTCCCCATTGGTTACTGGGCAGCGGCCTAGTATCATGCTAGACGTCTGCACACAGGAAAAAAAAAAAAAAAAAAAAAAAAAAAAAAAAAAACAGGAAATTAAACCAATGGGGCTCCCCATTAGTTACTGGGCAGCGGCCTAGTATCATGCTAGGCCGCTGCCTATAAGAAAGAAAAAAAAAAAAAAAAAACCGGAAATTAAACCAATTTGCCTCCCCATTGGTTACTGGGCAGCGGCCTAGTATCATGCTAGGCAGCTGCCCATAGAAAAAAAAAAAAAAAAAGGAAATTAAACCAATGGGCCAACCCATTGGTTACTGGGCAGCGGCCTAGTATCATGCTAGGCCGCTGCCTATAAGAAAAAAAAAAACAAAAAAACAAAAAAACCACAAATTAAACCAATGGGCCTCCCCATTGGTTACTGGGCAGCGGCCTAGTATCATGCTAGGCGGCTGCCCATAGGAAAAAAAAATAAAATAAAAAAAATAAAAATAAAAAAAAACAGGAAATTAACCCAATGGGGCTCCCCTTTGGTTACTGGGCAGTGGCCTAGTATCATGCTAGGCGGCTGCCCACAGGAAAAAGAAAAAAAAAAGTAAATTAAACCAATGGGCTTCCCCATTGGTTACTGGGCAGCGGCCCAGTATCATGCTAGGCCGCTGCCCATAGGAAAAAAAAAAAAAAAAAACCAGAAATTCAACCAATGGGCCTCCCCATTGGTTACTGGGCAGCGGCCCAGTATCATGCTAGGCCGCTGCCCATAGGAAAAAAAAAAAGAAGGAAATTAAACCAATGGGCCTCCCCATTAGTTACTGGGCAGCGGCCTAGTATCATGCTAGGCGGCTGCCCATAGGATAAAAAAATAAAAAAAAAAAAAAAAACCGGAAATTAAACCAATGGGCCTCCCCATTGGTTACTGGGCAGCGGCCTAGTATCATGCTAGGCGGCTGCCCATAGGAAAAAAAAAACCTGAAATTAAACCAATGGGCCTCCCCATTGGTTACTGGGCAGCGGCCTAGTATCATGCTAGGCGGCTGCCTATAGGAAAAAAAAAAAAAAAAAAAAAAAAAAAAAAAAAAAACAGGAAATTAAACCTATTGGCCTCCCCATTGGTTACTGGGCAGCGGCCTAGTATCATGCTAGGCGGCTGCCCATAGGAAAAAAAAAAAAAAAACCGGAAATTAAACCAATGGGCCTCCCCATTGGTTACTGGGCAGCGGCCTAGTATCATGCTAGGCGGATGCCCATAGGAAAAAAAAAAAAAAAACCGGAAATTAAACCAATGGGCCTCCCCATTGGTTACTGGGCAGCGGCCTAGTATCATGCTAGGCGGCTGCCCATAGGAAAAAAAAAAAAAACCGGAAATTAAACCAAAGGGCCTCCACATTGGTTACTGGGCAGCGGCCTAGTATCATGCTAGGCGGCTGCCCATAGGAAAAAAAAAAAAAGGAAATTAAACCAAAGGGCCTCCCCATTAGTTACTGGGCAGCGGCCTAGTATCATGCTAGGCGTGTGCACACAGGAAAAAAAAAAAAAAGGAAATTAAACCAATGGGGCTCCCCATTATTTACTGGGCAGCGGCCTAGTATCATGCTAGCCCCCTGCCTATAAGGAAAAAAAAAAAAAAAAATCGGAAATTAAACCAATGGGCCTCCCCATTGGTTACTGGGCAGCGGCCTAGTATCATGCTAGGCGGCTGCCCACAGGAAAAAAAAAAAAGGAAATTAAACCAATGGGCCACCCCATTGGTTACTGGGCAGCTGCCCAGTATCATGCTAGGCCGCTGCCCAATAGGAAAAAAAAAAAAAATAGGAAATTAAACCAATGGGCCTCCCCATTGGTTGCTGGGCAGCGGCCTAGTATAATGCTAGGCCGCTGCCTATAAGAAAAAAAAAACAAAAAAAAAAAAAACAAAAAAACCAGAAATTAAACCAATGGGCCTCCCCATTAATTACTGGGCAGCGGCCTAGTATCATGCTAGGCGGCTACCCATAGGAAAAAAATAAATAAAATAAAATAAAAATAAAAAAAATCGGAAATTAAACCAATGGGCCTCCCCATTGGTTACTGGGCAGCGGCCTAGTATCATGCTAGGCGGCTGCCCATAGGAAAAAAAAAACCTGAAATTAAACCAATGGGCCTCCCCATTGGTTACTGGGCAGCGGCCTAGTATCATGCTAGGCCGCTGCCCATAGGAAAAAAAAAAAAAAAAAAAAAAAAAAAACAGGAAATTAAACCAATTGGCCTCCCCATTGGTTACTGGGCAGCGGCCTAGTATCATGCTAGGCGGCTGCCCATAGGAAGAAAAAAAAAAACCGGAAATTAAACCAATGGGCCTCCCCATTGGTTACTAGGCAGCGGCATAGTATCATGCTAGGCGGCTGCCCATAGGAAAAAAAAAAAACCGGAAATTAAACCAATGGGCCTCCCCATTGGTTACTGGGCAGCGGCCTAGTATCATGCTAGGCCACTGCCTATAGGAAAAAAAAAAAAAAGAGGAAATTAAACCAATGGGCCTCCCCATTGGTTATTGGGCAGCGGCCTAGTATCAAGCTAGGCGTCTGCACACAGGAAAAAAAAAAATAGGAAATTAAACCAATGGGGCTCCCCATTAGTTACTGGGCAGCGGCCTAGTATCATGCTAGGCCGCTGCCTATAAGAAAAAAAAAAAAAAAAAAAAAAAAAAAACGAAAAACAAACCAATGGGCCTCCCCATTGGTTACTGGGCAGCGGCCTAGTATCATGCTAGGCGGCTGCCCACAGGAAAAAAAAAAAAAAGGAAATTAAACCAATGGGCCACCCCATTGGTTACTGGGCAGCGGCCCAGTATCATGCTAGGCCGCTGCCCAATAGGAAAAAAAAAAAAAAAAAAAGGAAATAAAACCAATGGGCTTGCCCATTGGTTGCTGGGCAGCGGCCTAGTATCATGCTAGGCCGCTGCCTATAAGAAAAAAAAAACAAAAAAACCAGAAATTAAACCACTGCGCCTCCCCATTAATTACTGGGCAGCGGCCTAGTATCATGCTAGGCGGCTGCCCATAGGAAAAAAAATAAATAAAATAAAATAAAAATAAAAAAAAACAGGAAATTAAACCAATGGGCCTCCGCATTTGTTACTGGGCAGCGGCCTAGTATCATGCTAGGCGGCTGCCCATAGGAAAAAAAAAAAAAAAAAGCAGGAAATTAAACCAATGGGCCTCCCCATTGGTTACTGGGCAGCGGCCCAGTATCATGCTAGGCCGCTGCCCATAGGAAAAAAAAAAAAAAAAAAAAAAAAAAAAAAAAAACAGGAAATTAAACCAATGGGCCTCCTTATTGGTTACTGGGCAGCGGCCTAGTATCATGCTAGGCGGCTGACCATAGGAAAAAAAAAAAAAAAAGGTAATTAAACCAATGGGCCTCCCCATTGGTTACTGGCAGTGGCCTTGTATCATGCTAGGCCCCTGCCTATAAGAAAAAAAAAAAAAAAAAAAAATCGGAAATTAAACCATTGGGCCTCCACATTGGTTACTGGGCAGCGGCCTAGTATCATGCTAGGCGTCTGCCCATAGGAGGAAAAAAAAAAAAACAGGAAATTAAACCAATGGGCCTCCCCATTGGTTACTGGGCAGCGGCCTAGTATCATGCTAGGCGGCTGCACACAGGAAAAAACAAAAACAAAAAAACAGGAAATTAAACCAATGGGGCTGTCACGCCCCAACCCGGCCAATAAGGTTAGACTAGGGTGTGAACTAAACATTCAAGTCACGTCTCGTACTTAACTGTTTATAAAGATTTAACACTTATCGTTTTTAGCCTAAACTCCAAAGTTTTCCGGAAAACCGGCAACATAACGGCTGTAATTGGACTCTTTGGTTTGACCTAATTCTCTAAACGCCTCAATTATTCCAATCATTAATCCAATTTCATTAAGGACTCCTATTTGTCACCAACCAATTTGCCTACTAGCTTATCTTGAAACTCTCGTTTGGTTAATAAGCCTAACATGATAACTATGCCCCATTTATTTTTCAAATTCCTATCATGCAAGTACCTATTATCCTTTAGTTTGCAAATGAACACCTAAGTGAAATTAGATAAAATTAACTTAGTTGATTGTTCATCTAGTGGTTTGAATGCCTACGATAACTACTAATTAAGAAAACGAAAGCAAACAACCAAATAAAAGTTCGTCCGGTTATAGATAGTACAATCTCAGAATTAGACCCAAATTACAACGGGGTCATTTACATCAATAAACAACGAGCAACATAAAAGAAATAGTCTTCAAGAAGCATAGTTCACAAATAGCCATAATCACGCAAGGCACACAAGACAGGCAATCACTCCAGGGGTTCATCGTTAGGCACACCGTCCTCGGGTACCTGTACCTGTCCTTCTTCACCTGTGATGAAAAAGAGGGTGAGTCCTTATGAACTCAGCGAGGGGGAACGAGAAATACGTTTTGAAACTCGTTTTCCGGTTCAATTTATGAAAACTCTTTTTGAGAACATGTCACGTATTACAAATAATAAGGTACGAAATTATAAGAAACAAATCGAGTAACGAATACAAAGTAAGGGAACAGAAATGCCAGTCTTTCCTCCCCGAGGTTCTCTAGGAACCAAGCGAGAGTACTTACATATAAGCACAGGAACAAGAATACCAGTCTTTCCTCCCCGAGGTTCTCTAGGAACCAAGCGAGAGTACTTATACACATAGTAAAAAGGATACGGTGAGCATTTGCTCTCAATGTCAATTTCGATTCATTTGGTGCGGCCGACTTCAATAATCCACTTATCGCTCCCAATTGGGTGTACTCCGGATGTACCCCGAAACCTACGACCCAACTCTCCGAGGGTGAAATGCCAAGCGAGAGAGGGAATTGGACCATGGTAGTCACGGTAACACCGGTAAGCCCGATGCCGCCCGGCGTGCGTGAAACACTACCATGCCACACTGAAAGGTTGCAACCTCGTATACAATGCCCATTTTTGTCATTTAACATTTCACATTAGGAGGTCAACAAAGTAGGTTGCCTCCGAGCAAGTATATGATCACATTTTGACATATTGGCATATAAGGCATTGTAAGAACATATAATCATTTCATATATCCATTTGAAAGCAATTAAACTTTAACGGGCAGCCAAGTAATCACGTTCAAATAAACCATTGAATATCTTTTAACAATTCACATTAGGAGAACAACAAAGTAGGTTGCCTCCGAGCAATTTCAAGATCACATATTGCCAAGTAAACGAACGAGGCATGCTTGACATGAAATTTCACTTTGTAGAACACATAGAGTCATATGAACATTAAACGGGCAGCCATGTAACACATGCAAGTCAAGCCATATAACTCATTTCGAAGTCCACGTAATCAAGTGATACGATTATTCACATGCAACAACATCTACGTGGTGGTTTCGGATGCAAGAAAAGGCTATTTGTCAACATGCAATGATCAAAATTACATTTAAGCTTATAAGACATTTACGGGCAGCCCACTAAGCATATAATTTCCACACAATATCTAAATGATCAACACTTAGCAAGACTACCTAGTCATTAGGGTTTCCGTTTCATGCTTAACCATGTGATTAAACCCTAAGTCAACTCAAGTTCATTCACAAGTCATGCATCATTCAATTCAAACATCCTCAAGTACTCAAAACAGTCCACACAACATCCCAACACCACAATTCCAAGCAATTAGCACCACAAGAGGGGTTACAACAATTTTCCAAGCATATAACTAAGTGAAACCTTTACTGCAATAGGCTGTTTTCCCACAATCAATAGGATAATCAAAAAATCTCAAAATTCATTGAATAAGATGTCAAATTAAATCTTAAGAAGTTAACTAAACTCAGAAACAAACCTTGCATCAATTGGAGTTCAGAATCATTAGTTATGGCCGAAACAGTGAGGTAGCACAAAACTGTCCAGATTTGCACACTTTTCAGAAATTGACGTTTTTGAGGTCCTTAGATTCATTTTTAGCTTTGGTCGATTTCTGACAAAATTGTCCAGAACTGAAAAATATAGTAGGACACCAATTTTCATGCATTTTGGACAACATTTACTAAGTCAAACATGGTTCACTCCACAAGGTGAGTGCATCTGCCAAAACCTGATTCATTTTCCCAGATTTCCAGATTTGGTCATATTTTAATGATTTGCCATTTTGAGGACCTTAGAGTCAAAATTAGCTTCGGCCTATTTCTGGGAAAAATATTCAAAACTGTCCAAACTAGTCACCCACCAATTTTCAAGAATTTTCAACATCATTTGCTTACCTAAACTTACCTCGAACAGACTGGTCAGAGAGCTGTCATCCACTTCGACTTCACCTAGCATCATTTTCAAGCCAAGATCTTGCCATGCATGGTTGTTTAAGCTTATGAACGACCATATAGCTCAAGTACAGAAGCAAATACACACATTTATGAGCATGCATGTGAAATTTCAAAGAGTTTTCAAAAGCTTTTAACCCTCACCTTTGCAATCAACCAAAAGATGCACAAAAACCTTGTTGAGGCTCAAATTTCTTCCTCTTCTTGCTTAGCCGAGTTTCCAACTTGGTTTTCTCTATTTTTCCTAGCCTAGTAAGCAATCTCTTAGTACATGCATGTAGTTAGGACTTGAAGAAAAGAAATGGAAGCTTAGTAACTCACCTAGGCCGAAAATGAAGCTTCAATGCACATGCATGAGTGATTTTTGCATCCTAGCTTGTTCGGTTGAGGTCCTTTGCTTGTGGCTTGCTTGGTTTAGCTATGGTGTGAAGAAGAGAAGCTATGGAGATGAAGAACTCAGCCAAAACCGAAATGGAGAGAGAAAATGAGAGGGAGAGAGAGAAATGTGAGGAAAGTGAGAGAAATGAGAGAAAAATGAGTCTTTTTGCAATTTTTGAGCATGTGGTCAGCCTTGGGCTTCCAAATCTGAATTTTTGTGTCTTCAAGGTGGAATTTGAAATGTTAGCATGGGCCATGAGTGGTTTGGTCGAAAATGAGAGGAAATTGAGGTGGTTTTGGGCAATTTTTTATGCATTGATAAGTGTTTTTGTGTCATGACTTGTCTAGAATTATTTTGAATTAAACATGCATGCAAAAATCTGATTTTGTGTCATCTTTTGAATTGTTTTAACATGTGTGTAAGAGAATGTTGGGTATTTAGGGATTTTAGGTAGAATAGAATATAGGGTATGTTTAGAGGTTGGTGAGATTTTGTCTTGTAGTGAGTTTAAAATATAATATTTAGGTGTTAGTGGATTTTGTAGAGATTTGAATTAGGATTATAATAATAGTTAGTGGATTGTGTAGGATTATTTTATTGTCTTGTGCTTTGTGTAGGATTCTTTCTTGATCAACGTGGTGGCACGGATTCCTAGGTCTAGGGCACGAATTACGAGGTAGACACGATCTACGAGGTAAGACACGAACTTCAAGACTAATGCACGTACTTCAAGACTAATGCACAGATTTCAATGCAAATGCACGCAATCCCTAGATAAATGTACGTAAACCAATACAAGGCACGTAATTCAAGACACGACTCTTAAACCTAGGTTAAAGCACGCAATTCAAGGTTAATGCACACGAAACGAAGAGACACAAGCAAATCGAGGTCTCGCACGTAAATTAAGGTCATGGCATGTTTATCTAGGTATCGCACGTATATCGAGGATTAGGGTACACAATTTTAGGTTAAGGCACGTATAACGAGGTATGCACGAAAACCAAGACAGGACACGTAATCCTAGGTCGGTCATATAATTTTAGGTCTAAGGCGCGCAAATTGAGGTAAGACACGTTATTCGGTGTCGGGCCTCACATCCTCTCCCCATTGGTTACTAGGCAGCGGCCTAGTATCATGCTAGGCGGCTGCCCACAGGAAAAAGAAAAAAAAAAAAAAAAAAAAAGTAAATTAAATCAATGGGCCTCACCATTGGTTACTGGGCAGCGGCCCAGAATCATGCTAGGCCGCTGCCCATAGGAAAAAAAAAAAAACCGGAAATTAAACCAATGGGCCTCCCCATTGGTTATTGGGCAGCGGCCCAGTATCATACTAGGCCGCTGCCCATAAGAAAAAAAAAAGGAAATTAAACCAATGGGCCTCCCCATTAGTTACTGGGCTGATACTAGGCCGCTGCCCATAGGAAAAAAAAAAAAAAAAAAAAAAAAAAAAAAAAAAAAAACAGGAAATTAAACCAATGGGCCTCCCCATTGGTTACTGGGCAGCGGCCTAGTATCATGCTAGGCCGCTGCCTATAAGAAAAAAAAAAAAAAAAACAAGAAATTAAACCAATGGGCCTCCACATTGGTTACTGGGCAGCATCCTAGTATCATGCTAGGCGGCTGCCCATAGGAGGAAAAAAAAAAAAACAGGAAATTAAACCAATGGGCCTCCCCATTGGTTACTGGGCAACGGCCTAGTATCATGCCAGGCGGCTGCACACAGGAAAAAAAAAAACAGGAAATTAAACCAATGGGGCTCCCCATTGGTTACTGGGCAGCGGCCTAGTATCATGCTAGGCGGCTGCCCACAGGAAAAAGAAAAAAAAAAAAAAAAAAAGCAAAATTAAACCAATGGGCCTCCCCATTGGTTACTGGGCAGCGGCCCAGTATCATGCTAGGCCGCTGCCCATAGGAAAAAAAAAAAAAAAAAAAAGGAAATTAAAACAATGGGCCTCCCCCATTAGTTACTGGGCAGCGGCCTAGTATCATGCTAGGCGGCTACCCATAGGAAAAAAAAAAAAAAAAAAAAAAAAAAAAAAAAAAAAAACAGGAAATTAAACCAATGGGCCTCCCCATTGGTTACTGGGCAGCGGCCTAATATCATGCTAGGCCGCTGCCTATAAGAAAAAAAAAAAAAAAAAAAAAAAAAAAAAAAAAACACGCAAAATAAACCAATGGGCCTCCCCATTGGTTACTGGGCAGCGGCCTAGTATCATGCTAGGCGGCTGCCCATAGGAAAAAAAAAACCGGAAATTAAACCAATGGGCCTCCCCATTGGTTACTGGGCAGCGGCCTAGTATCATGCTAGACGGCTGCCAATAGGAAAAAAAAAAAAAAACAGGAAATTAAACCAATGGGCCTCCCCATTGGTTACTGGGCAGCGGCCCAGTATCATGCTAGGCCGCTGCCCATAGGAAAAAAAAAAAAAAAAAACAGGAAATTAAAACAATGGGCCTCCCCATTAGTTACTGGGCAGCGGCTTAGTATCATGCCAGACGGCTGGCCATAGGAAAAAAAAAAAAAAAAAAAAAAAAAAAAAAAAACAGGAAATTAAACCAATGGGCCTCCCCATTGGTTACTGGGCAGCGGCCTAGTATCATGCTAGGCGGCTGCCCATAGGAAAAAAAAAAAAAAAAAAAAAAAAAAAAAAAAAAAAACGGGAAATTAAACCAATGGGCCTCCCCATTGGTTACTGGGCAGCGGCCTAGTATCATGCTAGGCGACTGCCCATAGGAAAAAAAATTAAAATTAAAATTAAACCAATGGGCCACCCCATTGGTTACTAGGCAGCGGCCTAGTATCATGCTAGGCGGCCGCACACAGGAAAAAAAAAAAACAGTAAATTAAACCAATACAGCCCCCCATTGGTTACTGGGCAGCGTCCAAGTATCATGCTAGGCAGCAGCCTAAAAGAAAAAAAAAAAAACAAAACCCGGAAATTAAACTAATTGGCCTCCTCATTGGTTATTGGGCAGCGGCCTAGTATCATGCTAGGCGACTGCCCATAGGAAAAAAAAAAAAAGGAAATTAATCCAATGGGCCTCCCCATTGGTTATTGGGCAGCGGCCTAGTATCCTACTAGGCGGCTGGCCATAGGAAAAAAAAAAAAAAAAACAGGAAATTTAACCAATGGGCCTCCCCATTGGTTACTGGGCAGCGGCCTAGTATCATGCTAGGCCGCTGCCTATTAGAAAAAAAAAAAAAAAAAAAAAAAAAAAAAAAAAAAAAAAAAACCGGAAATTAAACCAATGGGCCTCCACATTGGTTACTGGGCAGCGGCCTAGTATCATGCTAGGCGGCTGCCCATAGGAGGAAAAAAAAATAGGAAATTAAACCAATGGGCCTCCCCATTGGTTACTGGGCAGCGGCCTAGTATCATGCTAGGCGGCTGCACACAGGAAAAGAAAAAAAAAAAAAAAAAAAAAAAAAAAAAAAAAAAAAAAAAACTGGAAATAAAACCAATGGGGCTCCCCATTGGTTACTGGGCAGCGGCCTAGCATCATGCTAGGCGGTTGCCTACAAGAAAAAAAAATGCAAATTAAACCAATTGGCCTCCCCATTGGTTACTGGGCAGCGGCCCAGTATCATGCTAGGCCGCTGCCTATAGGGAAAAAAAAAAAAAGGAAATTAAACCAATGGGCCTCCCCATTGGTTACTGGGCAGCGACCCAGTATCATGCTAGGCCGCTGCCCATAGGAAAAAAAAAAAAAAAAAAAAAAAAAAAAAGGAAATTAAACCAATGGGCCTCCCCATTATTTATTGGGCAGCGGCCTAGTATCATGCTAGGCGGCTGCCCATAGGAAAAAAAAAAAAAAAACCAGAAATTAAACCAATGGGCCTCCACATTGGTTACTGGGCAGCGGCCTAGTATCATGCTAAGCGGCTGCCCATAGGAAAAAAAAAAAAAAAAAGGAAATTAAACCAATTGGCCTCCCCATTGGTTACTGGGCAGCGGCCCAGAATCATGCTAGGCCGCTGCCCAATTGGAAAAAAAAAAAAAAAAAAAAAAAAAAAAAAAAAAAAAAACAGGAAATTTAACCAATGGGCCTCCCCATTGATTACTGGGCAGCTGCCTAGTATCATACTAGGCCACTGCCTATAAGAAAAAAAAAAAAATCGAAAATTAAACCAATTGGCCTCCCCATTTGTTACTGGGCAGCGGCCTAGTATCATGCTAGGCGACTGCCCATAGGAAAAAAAAAAAAAAAAAAAGGAAATACAACCAATGGGCCTCCGCATTGGTTACTGGGCAGCGGCCTAGTATCATGCTAGGCGGCTGCCCATAGGAAAAAAAAAAAAAAAAAACATGAAATTAAACCAATGGGCCTCCCCATTGGTTACTGGGCAGCGGCCCAATATCATGCTAGGCCGCTGCAAAATAGGAAAAAAAAAAAAAGGAAATTAAACCAATGGGCCTCCCCATTGGTTACTGGGCAGCGGCCTAGTATCATGCTAGGCCGCTGCCTATAAGAAAAAAAAAAAAAAAAAAAAAAAAAAAAAAAAAAAAAAACCTGAAATTAAACCAATGGGCCTCCCCATTGGTTACTGGGCAGCGGCCTAGTATCATCCTAGGCGGCTGCCCATAGGGAAAAAAAAAAAAAACATGAAATTAAACCAATGGGCCTCCCCATTGGTTACTGGGCAGCGGCCCAGTATCATGCTAGGCCGCTGCCCATAGGAAAAAAAAAAAAAAAACAGGAAATTAAACCAATGGGCCTCCCCATTTGTTACTGGGCAGCGGCCTAGTATCATGCTAGACGGCTGCCCATAGGAAGAAAAAAAAAAAGGAAATTAAACCAATGGGCCTCCCCATTGGTTACTGGGCAGCGGCCTAGTATCATGCTAGGCGGCTGCCCAAAGGAAAAAAAAAAAAAAAAAAAAAAAAAAAAAAAAAAAAAAAAAAAAAAAAAAAACAAACAACAGGAAATTAAACCAATGGGGCTCCCCATTGATTACTGGGCAGCGGCCAAGTATCATGCTAGGCAGCAGCCTATAAGAAAAAAAAAAAAAAAAACCGGAAATTAAACCAATTGGCCTCCCCATTGGTTACTGGGCAGCGGCCTAGTATCATGCTAGGCGACTGCCCATAGGAAAAAAAAAAAAAAAAGGAAAATAAACCAATGGGCCTCCCCATTGGTTACTGGGCAGCGGCCTAGTATCCAACTAGGCCGCTGCCTATTAGAAAAAAAAAAAAAAAAAAAAAAAAAAAAAAAAATCGGAAATTAAACCATTGGGCCTCCACATTGGTTACTGGGAAGCGGCATAGTATCATGCTAGGCGGCTGCCCATAGGAGGAAAAAAAAATAGGAAATTAAACCAATGGGCCTCCCCATTGGTTACTGGGCAGCGGCCTAGTATCATGCTAGGCGGCTGCACACAGGAAAAAAAAAAAAAAAAAAAAAAAAAAAAAAAAAAAAAAAAAAAACAGGAAATAAAACCAATGGGGCTCCCCATTGGTTACTGGGCAGCGGCCTAGCATCATGCTAGGCGGCTGCCCACAAGAAAAAAAAATGCAAATTAAACCAATGGGCCTCCCCATTGTTTACTGGGCAGCGGCCCAGTATCATGCTAGGCCGCTGCTTATAGGGAAAAAATAAAAAAAATAAAAAAAATAAAAAAAAAAAAGGAAATTAAACCAATGTGCGTCCCCATTGGTTACTGGGCAGCGACCCAGTATCATGCTAGGCCGCTGCCATAGGAAAAAAAAAAAAAAAAACAGGAAATTAAACCAATGGGCCTCCCCATTAGTTATTGGGCAGCGGCCTAGTATCATGCAAGGCGGCTGCCCATAGGAAAAAAAAAAAAAAAAACCAGAAATTAAACCAATGGGCCTCCACATTGGTTACTGGGCAGCGGCCTAGTATCATGCTAGGCGGCTGCCCATAGGAAAAAAAAAAAAAAAAAGGAAATTAAACCAATTGGCCTCCCCATTGGTTACTGGGCAGCGGCCTAGTATCATGCTAGGAGGCTGCCCACAAGAAAAAAAAAAAAAAAAAAAAAAAGAAATTAAACCAATGGGCCTCCCCATTGGTTACTGGGCAGCGGCCCAGAATCATGCTAGGCCGCTGCCCAATTGGAAAAAAAAAAAAAAAAAAAAAAAAAAAAAAACAAAAACAGGAAATTTAACCAATGGGCCTCCCCATTGATTACTGGGCAGCTGCCTAGTATCATGCTAGGCCGCTGCCTATAAGAAAAAAAAAAAAAAATCGGAAATTAAACCAATTGGCCTCCCCATTGGTTACTGGGCAGCGGCCTAGTATCATCCTAGGCGACTGCCCATAGGAAAAAAAAAAAAAAAAAAAGGAAATACAACCAATGCGCCTCCCCATTGGTTACTGGGCAGCGGCCTAGTATCCTGCTAGGCGGCTGCCCATAGGAAAAAAAATAAAAAAAGGAAATTAAACCAGTGGGCCTCCCCATTGGTTACTGGGCAGCGGCGTAGTATCCTGCTAGGCGGCTGCCCATAGGAAAAAAAAAAAAAAAAAAAAGGAAATTAAACCAATGGGCCTCCCCATTGGTTACTGGGCAGCGGCCTAGTATCATGCTAGGCCGCTGCCTATTAGAAAAAAAAAAAAAAAAAAACAGGAAATTAAACCAATGGCGCTCCCCATTGGTTACTGGGCAGCAGCCTAGTATCATGCTAGGCGGCTGCCCACAAGAAAAAAAAATGTAAATTAAACCAATGGGCCTCCCCATTGGTTACTGGGCAGCGGCCCAGTATCATGCTAGGCCGCTGCCCATAGGAAAAAAAAAAAAAAAAAAAAAAAAAAACAGGAAATTAAACCAATGGGCCTCCCCATTGGTTACTGGGCAGTGACCCAGTATCATGCTAGGCCGTTGCCCATAGGAAAAAAAAAAAAAAAAAAAAAAAAAAAAAAAAAAAAAAGGAAATTAAACCAATGGGCCTCCCCATTAGTTACTCGGCAGCGGCCTAGTATCATGCTAGGCGGCTGCCCATAGGAAAAAAAAAACCGGAAATTAAACCAATGGGCCTCCCCATTGGTTACTGGGCAGCGGCCTAGTATCATGCTAGGCGGCTGCCCATAGGGGAAAAAAAAAAAAAGAAAAAAAAGGAAATTAAACCAATTGGCCTCCCCATTGGTTACTGGGCAGCGGCCTAGTATCATGCTAGGCGGCTGCCCACAAGAAAAAAAAAAAAAAAAAAAAAAAAGGAAATTAAACCAATGGGCCTCCCCATTGGTTATTGGGCAGCGGCCCAGTATCATGCTAGGCCGCTGCCCAATAGGAAAAAAAAAAAAACAAAAAAAAAAAAAAAAACAACAGGAAATTAAACCAATGGGCCTCCCCATTGGTTACTGGGCAGCGGCCTAGTATCATGCTAGGCCGTTTCCTATAAGAAAAAAAAAAAAAAAAAAACACGAAATTAAACCAATGGGCCTTCCCATTGGTTACTGGGCAGCGGCCTAGTATCATGCTAGGCGGCTGCCCATAGGAAAAAAAAAAAATAGGAAATTAAACCAATGGGCCTCCCCATTGGTTACTGGGCAGCGGCCTAGTATCATGCTAGGCGGCTGCCAACAGGAAAAAAAAAATGGAAATTAAACCAATGGGCCTCCCCCATTGCTTACTGGGCAGCGGCCCAGTATCATGCTTTGCCGCTTCCCATAGGAAAAAAAAAATAAAAATAAAAATAAAATAAAAATAAAAACAGGAAATTGAAGCAATGGGCCTCCCCATTGGTTACTGGGCAGCGGACTAGTATCATTCTAGGCCGCTGCCTATAAGAAAAAAAAAAAATCGGAAATTAAACCAATGGTCCTCCCCATTGGTTACTGGGCAGCGGCCTAGTATCATGCTAGGCGGCTGCCCATAGGGAAAAAAAAAAAAAAAAAAAAAAAAAAACAGGAAATTAAACCAATGGGGCTCCCCATTGGTTACTGGGCAGCGACCTAGTATCATGCTTGGCCGCTGCATATAAAAAAAAAAAAAAAAAAACAGCAAATTAAACCAATGGGCCTCCCCATTGGTTACTGGGCAGCGGCCTAGTATCATGCTAGGCGGCTGCCCATAGGAAAAAAAAAACATGAAATTAAACCAATGGGCCTCCCCATTGGTTACTGGGCAGCATCCTAGTATCATGCTAGGCGGCTGCCAACAGGTAAAAAAAAAAAAAAAAAAAAAAAAAGGAAATTAAACCAATGGGCCTCCCACATTGGTTACTGGGCAGCGGCCTAGTATCATGTTAGGCCGCTGCCCATAGTAAAAAAAAAAACAATAAATTAAACCAATGGGCCTCCCCATTGGTTACGGGGCAGCGGCCTAGTATCATGCTAGGCGGCTGCCCACAGGAAAAAAAAAAAAAAAGGAAATTAAACCAATGGGCCTCCCCATTGGTTACTGGGCAGTGGCCTAGTATCATGATGGGCGGCTGCCCACAGGAAAAAAAAAAAAAAAAAAAAAAAAAACAGTAAATTAAATCAATGGGGCTCCCCATTGGTTACTGGGCAGCGGCCTAGTATCATGCTAGGCCGATGCATATAAGAAAAAAAAAAAAAAAAAAAACCGAAAATTAAACCAATGGGCCGCCCCATTGGTTACTGGGCAGTGGCCTAGTATCATGCTAGGCGACTGCCCATAGGGAAAAAAAAAAAAAAAAAAGAAAATAAACCAAAGGACCTCCCCAATGGTTACTGGGCAGCGGCCTAGTATCATGCTAGGCGCCTGCCAATAGGAAAAAAGAAAAAAAATGAAATTAAACGAATGGGCCTTCCCATTGGTTACTAGGCAGCGGACCAGTATCATGCAAGGCCGCTGCCCAATAGGAAAAAAAAAAAAAAAAAAAAAAAAAAAAAAACAGGAAATTAAACCAATGGGCCTCCCCATTGGTTACTGGGCAGCGGCCTAGTATCATGCTAGGCAGCTGCCTATAGGAAAAAAAAAAAGAAATTAAACCAATGGGCCTCCCCATTGGTTACTGGGCAGCGGCCAAGTATCATGCTAGTCGGCTGCCCACAGGAAAAAAAAAAAAAAAAAAAAAAAAAAAAAAAAAAAAAAAAGAAAAAAAAAAAAAATAGGACATTAAACCAATTGGCCTTCGCATTGGTTACTGGGCAGCGGCCTAGTATCATGCTAGGCCACTGCCTATAAGAAAAAAAAAAAAAAACAATAAATTAAACTCGGAAATTAAACCAATGGGCCTCCCCATTGGTTACTGGGCAGCGGCCTAGTATCATGCTAGGTGGCTGCCAATAGGAAAAAAGAAAAAAAATTGAAATTAAACCAATGGGCCTCCCCATTGGTAATTGTGCAGCGGCCCAGTATCATGCTAGGCCGCTGCCCAATAGGAAAAAAAAAAAAAAAAAAAAAAAAAAAAAAAAAAAAAAAACAGGACATTAAACCAATGGGCCTCCCCATTGGTTACTGGGCAGCGGCCAAGTATCATGCTAGGCCGCTGCCTATAAGAAAAAAAAAAAAAAAAAAAAAAAAAACGAAATTAAACCGATGAGCCTCTCTATTGGTTACTGGGCAGCGGTCTAGTATCATGCTAGGCGGCTGCCCAAAGCAAAAAAAAAAAAAAAAAAAGGAAATTAAACCAATAGGCCTCC
>CM075768.1:77257656-77260156 GCA_037974665.1 Ehretia macrophylla
AAAATAAAAAATAAAAAATAAAAAAAAATAAAACAAGAAATTAAACCAATGGGGTTTGGGCAGTAGGACTAGGCCGCTGACTATAAGTAAAAAAAAAAAAAAAAAAAAAAAAAAGGAAATTAAACCAATGGGGTTTGGGCAGCAGGACTAGGCCGCTGCCTATAGGTAAAAAAAAAAAAAAAAAAAAAAAAAAAAAAAAAAAAACAGCAAATTAAACCAATGGGGTTTGAGCAGCAGGACAAGGCCGCTGGCTATAGGTAAAAAAAAAAAAAAAAAAAAAAAAGGAAATTAAACCAATGGGGTTTGGGCAGCAGGACTAGGCCGCTGCCTATAGTTAAAAAAAAAAAAAAAAAAAAAAAAAAAAAAAAAAAAAAAAGGAGGAAATTAAACCAATGTGAAATTAAACCAATGGGGTTTGGGTAGTAGGGCTAGGCCGCTGCCTATAAGTAAAAAAAAAAAAAAAAAGGAAATTAAACCAATGGGGTTTGGGCAGCAGGACTAGGCCGCTGCCCATAAGTAAAAAAAAAAAAAAAAAAAAAAAAAAAAAAAAAAAAAAACAGGAAATTAAACCAATGGGGTTTGGGCAGTAGGGCTAGGCCGCTGCCTATAGTTAAATAAAAAAATAAAAAATAAAAAATAAAAAAAAAAATAAAACAAGAAATTAAACCAATGGGGTTTGGGCAGTAGGACTAGGCCGCTGACTATAAGTAAAAAAAAAAAAAAAAAAAAAAAAAGGAAATTAAACCAATGGGGTTTGGGCAGCAGGACTAGGCCGCTGCCTATAGGTAAAAAAAAAAAAAAAAAAAAAAAAAAAAAAAAAAAAAAAAAAAAAACAGGAAATTAAACCAATGGGGTTTGGTCAGCAGGACTAGGCCGCTGCCTATAGGTAAAAAAAAAAAAAAAAAAAAAAAAAAAAAAAAAAAAAAAAAAAAAAAAAAAAACAGGAAATTAAACCAATGGGGTTTGAGCAGCAGGACAAGGCCGTTGGCTATAGGTAAAAAAAAAAAAAAAAAAAAAAAAAAACAATAAATTAAAACAATGGGGTTTGGGCAGCAGGACTAGGCCGCTGCCTATAAGTAAAAAATACAGGAAATTAAACCAATGGGGTTTGGGCAGCAGGACTAGGCCGCTGCCTATAAGTAAAAAATACAGGAAATTAAACCAATGGGGTTTGGGCAGCAGGACTAGGCCGCTGCCTATAAGTAAAAAAAAAAAAAAAAAAAAAAAAAAAAAAAAAAAAAAAAAAAAAAAAAAAAAAAAAAACAGGAAATTAAACCAATGGGGTTTGGGCAGCAGGACTAGGCCAAACAGGAAATTAAACCAATGGGGTTTGGGCAGCAGGAATGGGCAGCTGCCTAAAGCTAAAAAAAAAAAAAAAAAAAAAAAAAAAAAAAAAAAAAAAAAACAGAAAATTAAACCAATGGGGTGTGGACAGCAGGACTAGGCCGCTGCATATAAGTAAAAAAAAAAAAAAAAAAAAAGGAAATTAAACCAATGGGATTTGGGCAGCAGGACTAGGCCGCTGCCTATAGTTAAAAAAAAAAAATAATAAAAAAAAAAACAGGAAATTAAACCAATGTGAAATTAAACCAATGGGATTTGGGCAGTAGGGCTAGGCCGCTGCCTATAAGTAAAAAAAAAAAAAAAATAGGAAATTAAACCAATGGGGTTTGGGCAGCAGGACTAGGCCGCTGCCCATAAGTAAAAAAAAAAAAAAAAAGAAATTAAACCAATGGGGTTTGGGCAGCAGGACTAGGCCGCAGACTTTAAGTAAAAAAAAAAAAAAAAAAAAGGAAATTAAACCAATGGGGTTTGGGCAGCACGACTAGGCCGCTGCCTATAGGTAAAAAATAAATAAATAAATAAATAAAAATAAAAAACAGGAAATTAAACCAATAGGGTTTGGGAAGCAGGACTAGGCCGCTGCCTATAAGTAAAAAAAAAATAAAAAAAAAAAAAAAAAAAAAAAAAAAAAAAAAAAAAAAAACAGGAAATTAACCCAATGGGGTTTGGGAAATAGGCCTAGGCCGCTGCCTATGAGTTAAAAAAAAAAAAAAAAGGAAATTAAACCAATGGGCTTTGGGCAGCAGGACTAGGCCGCTGCATATAGGTAAAAAAAAAAAAAAAAAAAAAAAAAAAACAGGAAATTAATCCAATGGGGTTTGGGCAGCAGGACAAGGCCGCTGCCTATAGGTAAAAAAAAAAAAAAAAAAAAAGGAAATTAAACCAATGGGGTTTGGGCAGCAGGACTAGGCCGCTGCCTATAAGTAAAAAAAAAAAAAAAAATGAAATTAAACCAATGGGGTTTGGGCAGCAGAACTAGGCCGCTGCCTATAGGTAAAAAAAAAAAAAAAAAAAAAAAAAGGAAATTAAACCAATCGGGTTTGGGAAGCAGGATTAGGCCGCTGCCTATAGTTAAAAAAAAAAATAAAAAATAAAAAATAAAAAAAAAACAAGAAATTAAATCAATGGGGTTTGGGCAGTAGGACTAGGCCGTTGA
>CM075768.1:77265156-77267656 GCA_037974665.1 Ehretia macrophylla
AAAAAAAAAAAAAAAAAAAAAAAAAAAAAAAAAAAAAAAAAAAAAACAGGAAATTAAACCAATGGGGTTTGGGCAGTAGGGCTAGGCCGCTGCCTATAGTTAAATAAAAAAATAAAAAATAAAAAATAAAAAAAAAAATAAAACAAGAAATTAAACCAATGCGGTTTGGGCAGTAGGACTAGGCCGCTGACTATAAGTAAAAAAAAAAAAAAAAAAAAAAAAGGAAATTAAACCAATAGGGTTTGGGCAGCAGGACTAGGCCGCTGCCTATAGGTAAAAGGAAAAAAAAAAAAAAAAAAAAAAAAAACAGGAAATTAAACCAATGGAGTTTGGGCAGCAGGACTAGGCCGCTGGCCATAAGGAAAAAAAAAAAAAAAAAAACAATAAATTAAAACAATGGGGTTTGGGCAGCAGGACTAGGCCGCTGCCTATAAGTAAAAAATACAGGAAATTAAACCAATGGGGTTTGGGCAGGAGGACTAGGCCGGTGCCTATAAGTAAAAAATACAGGAAATTAAACCAATGGGGTTTGGGCAGCAGGACTAGGCCGCTGCCTATAAGTAAAAAAAAAAAAAAAAAAAAAAAAAAAAAAAAAAAAAAAAAAAAAAAAAAAAAAACAGGAAATTAAACCAATTGGGTTTGGGCAGCAGGACTAGGCCAAACAGGAAATTAAACCAATAGGGTTTGGGCAGCAGGAATGGGCAGCTGCCTAAAGCTAAAAAAAAAAAAAAAAAAAAAAAAAAAAAAAAAAAAACAGAAAATTAAACCAATGGGGTGTGGACAGCAGGACTAGGCCGCTGCATATAAGTAAAAAAAAAAAAAAAAAAAAAAAAAAAAAAAAAGGAAATTAAACCAATGTGGTTTGGGCAGCAGGACTAGGCCGCTGCCTATAGTTAAAAAAAAAAAATAAAAAAAAAATAAAAATAAAAATTAAAAAAAAACAGGAAATTAAACCAATGTGAAATTAAACCAATGGGGTTTGGGCAGTAGGGCTAGGCCGCTGCCTATAAGTAAAAAAAAAAAAAAAAATAGGAAATTAAACCAATGGGGTTTGGGCAGCAGGACTAGGCCGCTGCCCATAAGTAAAAAAAAAAAAAAAAAAAAAAAAGAAATTAAACCAATGCGGTTTGGGCAGCAGGACTAGGCCGCTGACTTTAAGTAAAAAAAAAAAAAAAAAAAAAAGGAAATTAAACCAATGGGGTTTGGGCAGCACGACTAGGCCGCTGCCTATAGGTAAAAAATAAATAAATAAATAAATAAAAATAAAAACAATGAAATTAAACCAATGGGGTTTGGGCAGCAGGACTAGGCCCATGCATCTAGATAAAAAAAAAAAAAAAAAAAAAAAAAAAAAAAAAAAAAAAAACAGGAAATTAAACCAATGGGGTTTGGGCAGTAGTACTAGGCCGCTGCCTATGAGTTAAAAAAAAAAAAGGAAATTAAACCAATGGTGTTTGGGCAGCAGGACTAGGCCGCTGCATATAGGTAAAAAAAAAAAAAAAAAAAAAAAAAAAAAAAAAAAAAAAAACAGGAAATTATACCAATGGGGTTTGGGCAGCAGGACTAGGCCGCTGCCTATAGTTAAAAAATAAAAAAATAAAAAATAAAAAATAAAAAAAAATTATAAAACAAGAAATTAAACCAATGGGGTTTGGGCAGTAGGACTAGGCCGCTGACTATAAGTAAAAAAAACAAAAAAAAAAAAAAAAGGAAATTAAACCAATGGGGTTTGGGCAGCAGGACTAGGCCGTTGCCTATAGGTAAAAAAAAAAAAAAAAAAAAAAAAAAAAAAAAAAAAAAAAAAAAAAAACAGGAAATTAAACCAATGGGGTTTGGCAGCAGGACTAGGCCGCTGCATATAGGTTAAAAAAAAAAAAAAAAAAAAAAAAAAAAAAAAAAAAGAAATTAAACCAATGGGGTTTGGGCAGCAGGACTAGGCCGCTGCCTATAGGTAAAAAAAAAAAAAAAAAAAAAACAGGAAATTAAAACAATGGGGTTTGGGCAGCAGGACTAGGCCGCTGCCTATAAGTAAAAAAAAAAAAATAAATAAATAAATAAATAAAGGAAATTAAACCAATGGGGTTTGGGCAGCAGGACTAGGCCGCTGGCTATAGGTAAAAAAAAAAAAAAAAAAAAACAGGAAATTAAAACAATGGGGTTTGGGCAGCAGGACTAGGCCGCTGCCTATAAGTAAAAAAAAAAAAAAAAAAAAAAAAAAAGAAAATAAACCAAAAGGGTTTGGGCAGGAGGAGAAAGCCGGCGGCTATAGGTAAAAAAAAAAAAAAAAAAAAAAAAAAACAGGAAATTAAAACAATGGGGTTTGGGCAGCAGGACTAGGCCGTTGCCTATAAGTAAAAAAAAAAATAAATAAATAAATAAATAAAGGAAATTAAACCAATTGGGTTTGGGCAGCAGGACTAGGCCGCTGTTTATAAGTAAAAATAATAATAATAATAAAAATACAGGAAATTAAACGAATGGGGTTTGGGCAGCAGGACTA
>CM075768.1:77277656-77280383 GCA_037974665.1 Ehretia macrophylla
GTAAAAAAAAAAAAAAAAAAAAAAAAAAAAAAAAAAAAAAAAAAACAGGAAATTAAACCAATGGGGTTTGGGCAGCAGGACTAGGCCAAACAGGAAATTAAACCAATGGGGTTTGGGCAGCAGGAAAGGGCCGCTACCTAAAGCTAAAAAAAAAAAAAAAAAAAAAAAAAAAAAAAAAAAACAGATAATTAAACCAATGGGGTGTGGGCAGCAGGAATAGGCCGCTGCATATAAGTAAAAAAAAAAAAAAAAAAAAAAAAAAAAAAAAAAAAAAAAAAGGAAATTAAACCAATGGGGTTTGGGCAGCAGGACTAGGCCGCTGCCTAAAGTTAAAAAAAAAAAAAAAAAAAAAAAACTGGAAATTAAACCAATGTGAAATTAAACCAATGGGGTTTGGGCAGTAGGGCTAGGCCGCTGCCTATAAGTAAAAAAAAAAAAAAAAAAAGAAATTAAACCAATGGGGTTTGGGCAGCAGGACTAGGCCGCTGACTTTAAGTAAAAAAAAAAAAAAAGGAAATTAAACAAATGGGGTTTGGGCAGCAGGACTAGGCCGCTGCCTATAGGTAAAAAAAAATAAATAAATAAAAAAAATAAAAAACAGGAAATTAAACCAATGGGGTTTGGGCAGCAGGACTAGGCCGCTGCCTATAAATAAAAAAAAAAAAAAAAAAAAAAAAAAAAAAAAAAACAGTAAATTAAACCAATGGGGTTTGGGCAGTAGTACTAGGCCGCTGCCTATGAGTTAAAAAAAAAAAAAAAAAAAAAAGGAAATTAAACCAATGGTGTTTGGGCAGCAGGACTAGGCCGCTGCATATAGGTAAAAAAAAAAAAAAAAAAAAAAAAAAAAAAAAAAAAAAAAAAAAAAAAAAAAAAAAAACAGGAAATTATACCAATGGGGTTTGGGCAGCAGGACTAGGCAGCTGCCTATAGTTAAAAAATAAAAAAATAACAAATAAAAAATAAAAAAAAATAATAAAACAAGAAATTAAACCAATGGGGTTTGGGCAGTAGGACTAGGCCGCTGACTATAAGTAAAAAAAAAAAAAAAAAAAAAAGAAGGAAATTAAACCAATGGGGTTTGGTGAGAAGGACTAGGCCGTTGCCTATAGGTAAAAAAAAAAAAAAAAAAAAAAAAAAAAAAAAAAAAAAAAAAAAAACAGGAAATTAAACCAATCGGGTTTGGCAGCAGAACTAGGCCGCTGCATATAGGTAAAAAAAAAAATAAAAAAAATAAAAAAAATAAAAAAATAAAAAAAAATAAAAAAAAAACAGGAAATTAAACCAATGGTGTTTGGGCAGCAGGACTAGGCCGCGGCATATAGGTAAAAAAAAAAAAAAAAAAAAAAAAAAAAAAAAAAAAAAAAAAAAAAAAACAGGAAATTAAAACAATGGGGTTTGGGCAGCAGGACTAGGCCGCTGCCTATAAGTAAAAAAAAAAAAAAAAAAAAAAAGGAAATTAAACCAAAGGGGTTTGGGGAGCAAGAGGAGGCGGCTGCCTATAGTTAAAAAAAAAAAAAAAAAAAAAAAAAAAAAAAAAAGTAAATTAAACCAATGGGGGTTGGGCAGTAGGGCTAGGCCCCTGCCTATAAGATAAAAAAAAAAAAAAAAAAAAAAAAGGAAATTAAACCAATGGGGTTTGGGCAGCAGGACTAGGCCGCTGCCCAAAGATAAAAAAAAAAAATAAAAAAAAAAAAAAAAAAAAAAAAAAAAAAAAAAAAAGAAATTAAACAAATGGGGTGTGGGCAGCAGGATTAGGCCGCTGCCTATAAGTAAAAAAAAAAAAAAATTAAATTAAACCAATGGGGTTTGGGCAGCAGGACTAGGCCGCTGCATATAGGTAAAAAAAAAAAAAAAAAAAAAAAAAAAAAAAAAAAAGGAAATTAATCCAATGGGGTTTGGGCAGCAGGACAAGGCCGCTGTCTATAGGTAAAAATAAAAAATAAATAAATAAATAAATAAATAAATAAAAGGAAATTAATCCAATGGGTTTTGGGCAGCAGGACAAGGTCGCTGCCTATAGGTAAAAAAAAAAAAAAAAAAAAAAAAAAAAAAAAAAAAAAGGAAATTAAAACAATGGGGTTTGGGCAGCAGGACTAGGCCGCTGCCTATAAGTAAAAAAAAAAAAAAAAAAAAAAAAAAAAAAGGAAATTAAACTAATGGGGTTTGGGCAGCAGGACTAGGCCGCTGCCTATAACTAAAAAATAAAAAATAAAAAAAAAAAAAAAAAAAAAACAAGAAATTAAACAAATGGGGTGTGGGCAGCAGGACTAGGCCGCTGCCTATAAGTAAAAAAAAAAATTAAATTAAATTAAACCAATGGGGTTTGGGCAGCAGGACTAGGCCGCTGCCTATAGTTAAAAAAAAAATAAAAAAAAATAAAAAAAAAAAAAAGGAAATTAAACCAATGGGGTTTGGGCAGTAGGGCTAGGCCGCTGCCTATAAGTAAAAAAAAAAAAAAAAAAAAAAAAAAAAAAAAAAAAAAAAAAAAAAACAGGAAATTAAACCAATGGGGTTTGGGCAGTAGGGCTAGGCCGCTGCCTATAGTTAAAAAAAAAATAAAAAATAAAAAATAAAAAAAAAAATAAAACAAGAAATTAAACCAATGGGGTTTGGGCAGTAGGACTAGGCCGCTGACTATAAGTAAAAAAAAAAAAAAAAAAAAAAAAAAAGGAAATTAAACCAATGGGGTTTGGGCAGCAGGACTAGGCCGCTGCCTATAGGTAAAAA
>CM075768.1:77280483-77312983 GCA_037974665.1 Ehretia macrophylla
AAAAAAAAAAAAAAAAAAAAAAAAAAAAAAAAAAAAAAAAAAAAAAAAGGAAATTAAACCAATGGGGTTTGGGAAGCAGGACTAGGCCGCTGCCTATAGTTAAAATAAAAACAAAAAAGGAAATTAAACCAATTGGGTTTGGGCAGCAGGACTAGGCCGCTGCCTATAGGTAAAAAAAAAAAAAAAAAAAAGGAAATTAAACCAATGTGGTTTGGGCAGCAGGACCAGGCCGTTGCATATAGGTAAAAAAAAAAAAAAAAAAAAAAAAAAAAAAAAAAAAAAAAAAAACAGGAAATTAAACAATGGGGTTTGGGCAGCAGGACTAGGCCGCTGCCTATAAGTAAAAAATAAAAAAAAAAAAAAAAAAAAAAAAAAAAATGAAATTAAACCAATGGGGTTTGGGCAGCAGGACTAGGCCGCTGCTATAGTTAAAATAAAAAAATAAAAAAAAAACAGGAAATTAAACCAATGGGGTTTGGACAGCAGGACTAGGCCGCTGCCTATAGGTAAAAAAAAAAAAAAAAAAAAAAAAAGGAAATTAAACCAATGTGGTTTGGGCAGCAGGACCAGGCCGTTGCATATAGGTAAAAAAAAAAAAAAAAAAAAAAAAAAAAAAAAAAAAAAAAAAAAAAAAAAAAAAAAAAAAAAAACAGGAAATTAAACCAATGGGGTTTGGGCAGCAGGACTAGGCCGCTGCCTATAAGTAAAAAAAAAAAAAAAAAAAAAAAAAAAAAAAAAAAAAAAAAAAAAAAAAAAAAAAAAAACCATGAAATTAAACCAATTGGGTTTGGGCAGCAGGACTAGGCCGCTGCCTATAGTTAAAATAAAAAAATAAAAAAAAACAGGAAATTAAACCAATGGGGTTTGGGCAGCAGGTCTAGGCCGCTGCCTATAGGTAAAAAAAAAAAAAAAAAAAAAAGGAAATTAAACCAATGTGGTTTGGGCAGCAGGACCAGGCCGTTGCATATAGGTAAAAAAAAAAAAAAAAAAAAAAAAAAAAAAAAAAAAAAAAAAAAAAAAAAAAAAAAGGAAATTAAACCAATGGGGTTTGGGCAGCAGGACTAGGCCGCTGCCTATAAGTAAAAAAAAAAAAGGAAATTAAACCAATGGGGTTTGGGCAGCAGGACTAGGCCGCTGCGTATAGGTAAAAAAAAAAAAAAAAAAAAAAAAAAAAAAAAAAAAAAAAAAAAAAAAAAAAAAAAAAAAAAAAACAGGAAATTAAACCAATGGGGTTTGGGAAGCAGGACTAGACCGCTGCCTATAAGGAAAAAAAAAAAAAAAAAAGAAATTAAACCAATGGGGTTTGGGCAGCAGGACTAGGCCGCTGCCTATAAGTAAAAGAAAAAAAAAAAGGAAATTAAACCAATGGGGTTTGGGCAGCAGGACTAGGCCGCTGCCTATAGGTTAAAAAAAAAAAAAAAAAAAAAAAAAAAAAAAAAAAACAGGAAATTAGACCAATGGGTTTGGCAAGCAGGACTAGACCGCTGCCGATAAGTAATAAAAAAAAAAAAAAAAAAAAAAAAAAAAAAAAAACAAAAAAAGAAATTAAACCAATAGGGTTTGGGCAGCAGGACTAGGCCGCTGCCTATAGGTAAAAAAAAAAAAAAAAAAAAAAAAAAGAAATTAAACCAATGGGGTTTGGGCAGCAGGACTAGGCCGCTGCCTATAGGTAAAAAAAAAAAAAAAAAAAAAAAACAGGAAATTAAACCAATGGGGTTTGGGAAGCAGGACTAGGCCGCTGCCTATAAGTAAAAAAATAAAAAAATAAAAAAAAAATAAAAAAAAAAGAAATTAAACCAATGGGGTTTGGGCAGCAGGACTAGGCCGCTGCATATAGGTAATAAAAAAAAAAAAAACAGGAAATTAAACCAATTGGGTTTGGGCATCAGGGCTAGGCCGCTGCCTATAAGTTAAAAAAAAAAAAACAGGAAATTAAACCAATGGGGTTTGGGCAGCAGGACTAGGCCGCAGGACTAGGCCGCTGCCTATAGGTAAAAAAAAAAAAAAAAAAAAAAAAAAAAAAAAAAAAAAAAAAAAAAAAAACAGGAAATTAAACCAATGGGGTTTGGGCAGCAGGACTAGGCCGCTGCCTATAGGTAAAAAAAAAAAAAAAAAAAAAAAAAAAAAAAAAAAAAAAAAAAAAAAAAAACATGAAATTAAACCAATGGGGTTTGGGAAGCAGGACTAGGCCGCTGCCTATAGTTAAAATAAAAAAAATAAAAAAAAATAGGAAATTAAACCAATGGGGTTTGGGCAGCAGGACTAGGCCGCTGCCTATAGGTAAAAATAAAAAATAAAAAGGAAATTAAACCAATGTGGTTTGGGCAGCAGGACCAGGCCTTTGCATATAGGTAAAAAAAAAAAAAAAAAAAAAAAAAAAAAAAAAAAAAAAAAAAAAAAAACAGGAAATTAAACCAATGGGGTTTGGGCAGTAGGACTAGGCCGCTGCCTATAGGTAAAAAAAAAAAAAAAAAAAAAAAAAAAAAAAAAAAAAAAAAAAAAAAAAAAGAAACATGAAATTAAACCAATGGGGTTTGGGCAGCAGGACTAGGCCGCTGCCTATAAGTAAAAAAAAAAAAAAAAAAAAAAGGAAATTAAACCAATGGGGTTTGGGCAGCAGGACTAGGCCGCTGCCTTTAAGTTAAAAAAAAAAACAGGAAATTAAACCAATGGGGTTTGGGCAGCAGGGCTAGGCCGCTGCCTATAAGTTAAAAAAAAAAACAGGAAATTAAACCAATGGGGTTTGGGCAGCAGGACTAGGCCGCTGCCCATAGGTTATAAAAAAAAAAAAAAAAAAAAAAAAAAAAAAAAAAAGAAATTAAACCAATGGGGTTTGGGCAGCAGGACTAGGCCGCTGCCTATAGGTAAAAGAAAAAAAAAAAAAAAAAAAGAAATTAAACCAATGGGGTTTGGGCAGCAGGACTAGGCCGCTGCCTATAGGTAAAAAAAAAAAAAAAAAAAAAAAAAACAGGAAATTAAACCAATGGGGTTTTGGAAGCAGGACTAGGCCGCTGCCTATAAGTACAAAAATAAAAAAATAAAAAAAAAATAAAAAAAAAGAAATTAAACGAATGGGGTTTGGGCAGCAGGACTAGGCCGCTGCATATAGGTAATAAAAAAAAAAAAAAAAAAAAAAAAATAGGAAATTAAACCAATTGGGTTTGGGCAGCAGGGCTAGGCCGCTGCCTATAAGTTAAAAAAAAACAGGAAATTAAACCAATGGGGTTTGGGCAGCAGGACTAGGCCGCTGCCTATAGGTAAAAAAAAAAAAAAAAAAAAAAAAAAAAAAAAAAAAAAAAAAAAAAACAGGAAATTAAACCAATGGGGTTTGGGAAGCAGGACTAGGCCGCTGCCTATAGTTAAAATAAAAAAAAAAAAAAAACAGGAAATTAAACCAATGGGGTTTGTGCAGCAGGACTAGGCCGCTGCCTATAGGAAAAAAAAAAAAAAAAAGGAAATTAAACCAATGTGGTTTGGGCAGCAGGACCAGGCCGTTGCATATAGGTAAAAAAAAAAAAAAAAAAAAAAAAAAAAAAAAAAAAAAAAAAAAACAGGAAATTAAACCAATGGGGTTTGGGCAGCAGAACTAGGCCGCTGCCTATAGGTAAAAAAAAAAAAAAAAAAAAAAAAAAAAAGGAAATTAAACCAATGGGATTTGGCCAGCAGGACTAGGCCGCTGCCTATAGGTAAAAATAAAATAAAAATAAAAAAATAAAAAGAAATTAAACCAATGGGAATTGGGCAGCAGGACTAGGCCGCTGCCTATAGGTAAAAAAAAAAAAAAAAAAAAAAAAAATTGGAAATTAAACCAATGGGGTTTGGTAAGCAGGACTAGGCCGCTGCCTATAAGTAAAAAAATAAAAATAAAAAAATAAAAATAAAAATAAAGAAATTAAACCAATGGGGTTTGGGCAGCAGGACTAGGCCGCTGCATATAGGTAATAAAAAAAAAAAATAGGAAATTAAACCACTTGGGTTTGGGCAGCAGGGCTAGGCCGCTGCCTATAAGTTAAAAAAAAACTGCCTATAGGTAAAAAAAAAAAAAAAAAAAAAAAAAAAAAAAAAAAAAAAAAAAAAAAAAAACATGAAATTAAACCAATGGGGTTTGGGCAGCAGGACTAGGCCGCTGCCTATAGTTAAAATAAATATAAAAAAAAAAACAGGAATTTAAACCAATGGGGTTTGGGCAGCAGGACTAGGCCGCTGCCTATAGGTAAAAAAAAAAAAAAAAAAAGGAAATTAAACCAATGTGGTTTGGGCAGCAGGACCAGGTCGTTGCATATAGGTAAAAAAAAAAAAAAAAAAAAAAAAAAAAAAAAAAAAAAAAAAAAAAAAAAAAACAGGAAATTAAACCAATGGGGTTTGGGCAGCAGGACTAGGCCGCTGCCTATAAGTAAAAAAAAAAAAAAAGGAAATTAAACCAATGGGGTTTGGGTAGCAGGACTAGGCCGCTGCCTATAGGTAAAAAAAAAAAAAAAAAAAAAAAAAAAAAAAAAAAAAAAAAAAAACAGGAAATTAAACAAATGGGGTTTGGGAAGCAGGACTAGGCCGCTGCCTATAGTTAAAATAAAAAAAAAAAATAGGAAATTAAACCAATGGGGTTTGGGCAGCAGGACTAGGCCGCTGCCTATAGGTAAAAAAAAAAAAAAAAAAAGGAAATTAAACCAATGTGGTTTGGGCAGCAGGACCAGGCCGTTGCATATAGGTAAAAAAAAAAAAGAAAAAAAAAAAAAAAAAAAAAAAAAAAAAAAAAACAGAAAATTAAACCAATGGGGTTTGGGCAGCAGGACTAGGCCGCTGCCTATAGGGAAAATAAAAAAATAAAAAAAAAAAAAAAAAAAAAAAAAAAAAAAAAAAAAAAAAAAAAATGAAATTAAACCAATGGGGTTTGGGCAGCAGGACTAGGCCTCTGCCTATAGGAAAAATAAAAAAATAAAAAAATAAAAAAAAAAAAAAATAAAAATAAAGAAAACTGGAAATTAAAACAATGGGGTTTGGGAAGCAGGACTAGACCGCTGCTTATAAGGAAAAAAAAAAAAAAAAAGAAATTAAACCAATGGGGTTTGGGCAGCAGGACTAGGCCGCTGCCTATAAGTAAAAAGAAAAAAAAAGGAAATTAAACCAATGGGGTTTGGGCAGCAGGACTAGGCCGCTGCCTATAGGTAAAAAAAAAAAAAAAAAAAAAAAAAAAAAAAAAAAAAAAAAAAAAAAAAAAAAAAACAGGAAATTAAACCAATGGGGTTTGGGAAGCAGGACTAGACCGCTGCTTATAAGGAAAAAAAAAAAAAAAAAAGAAATTAAACCAATGGGGTTTGGCCAGCAGGACTAGGCCGCTGCCTATAGGTAAAGAAATTAAACCAATGGGGTTTGGGCAGCAGGACTAGGCCGCTGCCTATAGGTAAAAAAAAAAAAAAAAAAAAAAAAAAACAAAATAAAACAAAAAAAACAGGAAATTAGACCAATGGGGTTTGGGAAGCAGGACCAGACCGCTGCCTATAAGGAAAAAAAAAAAAAAAAAAAAAAAAAAAAAAAAAAAAGAAATTAAACCAATGGGGTTTGGGCAGCAGGACTAGGCCGCTGCCTATAGGTAAAAAAAAAAAAAAAAAAAAAAAAAAAGAAATTAAACCAATGGGGTTTGTGCAGCAGGACTAGGCCGCTGCCTATAGGTAAAAAAAAAAAAAAAAAAAAAAAACAGGAAATTAAACCAATGGGGTTTGGGAAGCAGGACTAGGCCGCTGCCTATAAGTAAAAAAATAAAAAAATAAAAAAAAAAATAAAAAAAAAAAGAAATTAAACCAATGGGGTTTGGGCAGCAGGACTAGGCCGCTGCCTATAGTTAAAATAAAATAAAATAAAAAAAAAACAGGAAATTAAACCAATGGGGTTTGGGCAGCAGGACTAGGCCGCTGCCTATAGGTAAAAAAAAAAAAAAAAAAAAGGAAATTAAAACCAATGTGGTTTGTGCAGCAGGACCAGGCCGTTGCATATAGGTAAAAAAAAAAAAAAAAAAAAGAAAAAAAAAAAAAAAAAAAAAAAAAAAAAAAAACAGGAAATTAAACCAATGGGGTTTGGGCAGCAGGACTAGGCCGCTGCCTATAAGTACAAAAAAAAAAAAAAAAAAAAAAAAAAAAAAAAAAAAAAAAAAAAAAAAATGAAATTAAACCAATGGGGTTTGGGCAGCAGGACTAGGCCGCTGCCTATAGTTAAAATAAAAAAATAAAAAAAAAACAGGAAATTAAACCAATGGGGTTTGGGCAGCAGGACTAGGCCGCTGCCTATAGGTAAAAAAAAAAAAAAAAAATAAAGGAAATTAAACCAATGTGGTTTGGGCAGCAGGACCAGGCCGTTGCATATAGGTAAAAAAAAAAAAAAAAAAAAAAAAAAAAAAAAAAAAAACAGGAAATTAAACCAATGGGGTTTGGGCAGCAGGACTAGGCCGCTGCCTATAGGTAAAAAAAAAAAAAAAAAAAAAAAAAAAAAAAAAAAAAAAAAAAAAAAAAAAAAAAAAAAAAAAACAGGAAATTAAACCAATGGGGTTTGGGAAGCAGGACTAGACCGCTGCTTATAAGGAAAAAAAAAAAAAAAAAGAAATTAAACCAATGGGGTTTGGGCAGCAGGACTAGGCCGCTGCCTATAAGTAAAAAGAAAAAAAAAGGAAATTAAACCAATGGGGTTTGGGCAGCAGGACTAGGACGCTGCCTATAGGTAAAAAAAAAAAAAAAAAAAAAAAAAAAAAAAAAAAAAAAAAAAAAAAAAAAAACAGGAAATTAGACCAATGGGTTTGGGAAGCAGGACTAGACCGCTGCCTATAAGGAAAAAAAAAAAAAAAAAAAAAAAAAAAAAAGAAATTAAACCAATGGGGTTTGGGCAGCAGGACTAGGCCGCTGCCTATAGGTAAAAAAAAAAAAAAAAAAAAAAAAAAGAAATTAAACCAATGGGGTTTGGGCAGCAGGACTAGGCCGCTGCCTATAGGTAAAAAAAAAAAAAAAAAAAAAAACAGGAAATTAAACCAATGGGGTTTGGGAAGCAGGACTAGGCCGCTGCCTATAAGTAAAAAAAATAAAAAATAAAAAAAAAATAAAAAAAAAAGAAATTAAACCAATGGGGTTTGGGCAGCAGGACTAGGCCGCTGCCTATAGTTAAAATAAAATAAAATAAAAAAAAAAACAGGAAATTAAACCAATGGGGTTTGGGCAGCAGGACTAGGCCGCTGCCTATAGGTAAAAAAAAAAAAAAAAAAAAGGAAATTAAACCAATGTGGTTTGGGCAGCAGGACCAGGCCGTTGCATATAGGTAAAAAAAAAAAAAAAAAAAAAAAAAAAAACATGAAATTAAACCAATGGGGTTTGGGCAGCAGGACTAGGCCGCTGCCTATAAGTAAAAAAAAAAAAAAAAAAAAGGAAATTAAACCAATGGGGTTTGGCCAGCAGGACTAGGCCGCTGCCTTTAAGTTAAAAAAAAAAAACAGGAAATTAAACCAATGGGGTTTGGGCAGCAGGGCTAGGCCGCTGCCTATAAGTTAAAAAAAAAAACAGGAAATTAAACCAATGGGGTTTGGGCAGCAGGACTAGGCCGCTGCCTATAGGTTATAAAAAAAAAAAAAAAAAAAAAAAAAAAAAAAAAAAAAAAAAAAAAAGAAATTAAACCAATGGGGTTTGGGCAGCAGGACTAGGCCGCTGCCTATAGGTAAAAGAAAAAAAAAAAAAAAAAAAGAAATTAAACCAATGGGGTTTGGGCAGCAGGACTAGGCCGCTGCCTATAGGTAAAAAAAAAAAAAAAAAAAAAAAAACAGGAAATTAAACCAATGGGGTTTGGGAAGCAGGACTAGGCCGCTGCCTATAAGTAAAAAAATAAAAAAATAAAAAAAAAATAAAAAAAAAAGAAATTAAACGAATGGGGTTTGGGCAGCAGGACTAGGCCGCTGCATATAGGTAATAAAAAAAAAAAAAAAAAAAAACAGGAAATTCACCCAATTGGGTTTGGGCAGCAGGGCTAGGCCACTGCCTATAAGTTAAAAAAAAAGCAGGAAATTAAACCAATGGGGTTTGGGCTGCAGGACTAGGCCGCTGCCTATAGGTAAAAAAAAAAAAAAAAAAAAAAAAAAAAAAAAAAAAAAAAAAAAAAAAAAAAAAAAAAAAAACAGGAAATTAAACCAATGGGGTTTGGGAAGCAGGACTAGGCCGCTGCCTATAGTTAAAAAAAAAAAAAAAACAGGAAATTAAACCAATGGGGTTTGTGCAGCAGGACTAGGCCGCTGCCTATAGGTAAAAAAAAAAAAAAAAAAGGAAATTAAACCAATGTGGTTTGAGCAGCAGGACCAGGCCGTTGCATATAGGTAAAAAAAAAAAAAAAAAAAAAAAAAAAAAAAAAAAAAACAGGAAATTAAACCAATGGGGTTTGGGCAGCAGAACTAGGCCGCTGCCTATAGGTAAAAAAAAAAAAAAAAAAAAAAAAAGAAATTAAACCAATGGGGTTTGGGCAGCAGGACTAGGCCGCTGCCTATAGGTAAAAAAAAAAAAAAAAAAAAAAAAAAAAAAAAAAGAAATTAAACCAATGGGGTTTGGTAAGCAGGACTAGGCCGCTGCCTATAAGTAAAAAAATAAAAATAAAAAAATAAAAATAAAAATAAAGAAATTAAACCAATGGGGTTTGGGCAGCAGGACTAGGCCGCTGCATATAGGTAATAAAAAAAAAAAATAGGAAATTAAACCACTTGGGTTTGGGCAGCAGGGCTAGGCCGCTGCCTATAAGTTAAAAAAAAACTGCCTATAGGTAAAAAAAAAAAAAAAAAAAAAAAAAAAAAAAAAAAAAAAAAAAAAAAAAAAACATGAAATTAAACCAATGGGGTTTGGGCAGCAGGACTAGGCCGCTGCCTATAGTTAAAATAAATAAATAAAAAAAAAACAGGAATTTAAACCAATGGGGTTTGGGCAGCAGGACTAGGTCGCTGCCTATAGGTAAAAAAAAAAAAAAAAAAAGGAAATTAAACCAATGTGGTTTGGGCAGCAGGACCAGGTCGTTGCATATAGGTAAAAAAAAAAAAAAAAAAAAAAAAAAAAAAAAAACAGGAAATTAAACCAATGGGGTTTGGGCAGCAGGACTAGGCCGCTGCCTATAAGTAAAAAAAAAAAAAAAAAGGAAATTAAACCAATGGGGTTTGGGTAGCAGGACTAGGCCGCTGCCAAAAAAAAAAAAAAAAAAAAAAAAAAAAAAAAAAAAAAAAAAAAAACAGGAAATTAAACCAATGGGGTTTGGGAAGCAGGACTAGGCCGCTGCCTATAGTTAAAATAAAAAAAAAAATAGGAAATTAAACCAATGGGGTTTGGGCAGCAGGACTAGGCCGCTGCCTATAGGTAAAAAAAAAAAAAAAAAAAAGGAAATTAAACCAATGTGGTTTGGGCAGCAGGACCAGGCCGTTGCATATAGGTAAAAAATAAAAAAAAAAAAAAAAAAAAAAAAAAAAAAAAACAGGAAATTAAACCAATGGGGTTTGGGCAGCAGGACTAGGCCGCTGCCTATAAGTAAAAAAAAAAAAAAAAAAAAAAAAAAAAAAAAAAAAAATGAAATTAAACCAATGGGGTTTGGGCAGCAGGACTAGGCCGCTGCCTATAGTTAAAATAAAAAAATAAAAAAAAAACAGGAAATTAAACCAATGGGGTTTGGGCAGCAGGACTAGGCCGCTGCCTATAGGTAAAAAAAAAAAAAAAAAAAAATTGGAAATTAAACCAATGGGGTTTGGTAAGCAGGACTAGGCCGCTGCCTATAAGTAAAAAAATAAAAATAAAAAAATAAAAATAAAAATAAAGAAATTAAACCAATGGGGTTTGGGCAGCAGGACTAGGCCGCTGCATATAGGTAATAAAAAAAAAAAATAGGAAATTAAACCACTTGGGTTTGGGCAGCAGGGCTAGGCCGCTGCCTATAAGTTAAAAAAAAACTGCCTATAGGTAAAAAAAAAAAAAAAAAAAAAAAAAAAAAAAAAAAAAAAAAAAAAAAACATGAAATTAAACCAATGGGGTTTGGGCAGCAGGACTAGGCCGCTGCCTATAGTTAAAATAAATAAATAAATAAAAAAACAGGAATTTAAACCAATGGGGTTTGGGCAGCAGGACTAGGCCGCTGCCTATAGGTAAAAAAAAAAAAAAAAAAAGGAAATTAAACCAATGTGGTTTGGGCAGCAGGACCAGGTCGTTGCATATAGGTAAAAAAAAAAAAAAAAAAAAAAAAAAAAAAAAAAAAAAACAGCAAATTAAAACAATGGGGTTTGGGCAGCAGGACTAGGCCGCTGCCTATAAGTAAAAAAAAAAAAAAAAGGAAATTAAACCAATGGGGTTTGGGCAGCAGGACTAGGCCGCTCCATGTAGGTAAAAAAAAAAAAAAAAAAAAAAAAAAAAAAAAAAAAAAAAAAAAAAAAAAAAAAAAAAAAAAAAAAAAAAAACAGGAAATTAAACGAATGGGGTTTGGGAAGCAGGACTAGGCCGCTGCCGATAGTTAAAATAAAAAAAAAAAAAAGGAAATTAAACCAATGGGGTTTGGGCAGCAGGACTAGGCCGCTGCCTATAGGTAAAAAAAAAAAAAAAAAAGGAAATTAAACCAATGTGGTTTGGGCAGCAGGACCAGGCCGTTGCATATAGGTAAAAAAAAAAAAAAAAAAAAAAAAAAAAAAAAAAAAAAAAAAAAAAAAAAAACAGGAAATTAAACCAATGGGGTTTGGGCAGCAGGACTAGGCCGCTGCCTATAAGTAAAAAAAAAAAAAAAAAAAAAAAAAAAAAAAAAAAAAAAAAAAATAAAAAAAAATGAAATTAAACCAATGGGGTTTGGGCAGCAGGACTAGGCCGCTGCCTATAGTTAAAATAAAAAAATAAAAAAAAAACAGGAAATTAAACCAATGGGGTTTGGACAGCAGGACTAGGCCGCTGCCTATAGGTAAAAAAAAAAAAAAAAAAAAAAGGAAATTAAACCAATGTGGTTTGGGCAGCAGGACCAGGCCGTTGCATATAGGTAAAAAAAAAAAAAAAAAAAAAAAAAAAAAAAAAAAAACAGGAAATTAAACCAATGGGGTTTGGGCAGCAGGACTAGGCCGCTGCCTATAGGTAAAAAAAAAAAAAAAAAAAAAAAAAAAAAAAAAAAAAAAAAAAATGAAATTAAACCAATGGGGTTTGGGCAGCAGGACTAGGCCGCTGCCTATAGTTAAAATAAAAAAATAAAAAAAAAACAGGAAATTAAACCAATGGGGTTTGGGCAGCAGGACTAGGCCGCTGCCTATAGGTAAAAAAAAAAAAAAAAAAAAAAATGGAAATTAAACCAATGGGGTTTGGTAAGCAGGACTAGGCCGCTGCCTATAGTTAAAATAAAAAAAAAAAAAATAGGAAATTAAACCAATGGGGTTTGGGCAGCAGGACTAGGCCGCTGCCTATAGGTAAAAAAAAAAAAAAAAAAAAAGAAATTAAACCAATGTGGTTTGGGCAGCAGGACCAGGCCGTTGCATATAGGTAAAAAAAAAAAAGAAAAAAAAAAAAAAAAAAAAAAAAAAAAAAAAAACAGGAAATTAAACCAATGGGGTTTGGGCAGTAGGACTAGGCCGCTGCCTATAAGTAAAAAAAAAAAAAAAAAAAAAAAAAAAAAAAAAAATGAAATTAAACCAATGGGGTTTGGGCAGCAGGACTAGGCCGCTGCCTATAGTTAAAATAAAAAAATAAAAAAAAAACAGGAAATTAAACCAATGGGGTTTGGGCAGCAGGACTAGGCCGCTGCCTATAGGTAAAAAAAAAAAAAAAAAAAAAAGGAAATTAAACCAATGTGGTTTGGGCAGCAGGACCAGGCCGTTGCATATAGGTAAAAAAAAAAAAAAAAAAAAAAAAAAAAAAAAAACAGGAAATTAAACCAATGGGGTTTGGGCAGCAGGACTAGGCCGCTGCCTATAGGTAAAAAAAAAAAAAAAAAAAAAAAAAAAAAAAAAAAAAAAAAAAAAAAAACAGGAAATTAAACCAATGGGGTTTGGGAAGCAGGACTAGACCGCTGCTTATAAGGAAAAAAAAAAAAAAAAAAGAAATTAAACCAATGGGGTTTGGGCAGCAGGACTAGGCCGCTGCCTATAAGTAAAAAGAAAAAAAAAGGAAATTAAACCAATGGGGTTTGGGCAGCAGGACTAGGCCGCTGCCTATAGGTAAAAAAAAAAAAAAAAAAAAAAAAAAAAAAAAAAAAAAAAACAGGAAATTAGACCAATGGGGTTTGGGAAGCAGGACTAGGCCGCCGCCTATAGGAAAAAAAAAAAAAAAAAAAAAAAAAAAAAAAAAAAAAAAAAAAAAAAAGAAGGAAATTAAACCAATGGGGACTGGACAGCAGGACTAGGCCGCTGCCTATAGTTAAAAAAAAAAAAAAAAAAAGAAATTAAACCAATGGGGTTTGGGCAGCAGGACTAGGCCGATGCGGATAGGTAGAAAAAAAAAAAAAAAAAAAAAAAAAAACAGGAAATTAAACCAATGGGGTTTGGGAAGCAGGACTAGGCCGCTGCCTATAAGTAAAAAAATAAAAAAATAAAAAAAAAAAATAAAAAAAAAAGAAATTAAACCAATGGGGTTTGGGCAGCAGGACTAGGCCGCTGCCTATAGTTAAAATAAAATAAAATAAAAAAAAAAACAGGAAATTAAACCAATGGGGTTTGGGCAGCAGGACTAGGCCGCTGCCTATAGGTAAAAAAAAAAAAAAAAAAAGGAAATTAAACCAATGTGGTTTGGGCAGCAGGACCAGGCCGTTGCATATAGGTAAAAAAAAAAAAAAAAAAAAAAAAAAAAAAAAAAAAAAAAAAAAAAAAAAAAAAACAGGAAATTAAACCAATGGGGTTTGGGCAGCAGGACTAGGCCGCTGCCTATAAGTAAAAAAAAAAAAAAAAAAAAAAAAAAAAAAAAAAAAAAAAAAAAAAAAAAAAAAAAAAATGAAATTAAACCAATGGGGTTTGGGCAGCAGGACTAGGCCGCTGCCTATAGTTAAAATAAAAAAATAAAAAAAAAACAGGAAATTAAACCAATGGGGTTTGGGCAGCAGGACTAGGCCGCTGCCTATAGTTAAAATAAATAAATAAATAAAAAAACAGGAATTTAAACCAATGGGGTTTGGGCAGCAGGACTAGGCCGCTGCCTATAGGTAAAAAAAAAAAAAAAAAAAAGGAAATTAAACCAATGTGGTTTGGGCAGCAGGACCAGGTCGTTGCATATAGGTAAAAAAAAAAAAAAAAAAAAAAAAAAAAAAAAAAAAAAAAAAACAGGAAATTAAACCAATGGGGTTTGGGCAGCAGGACTAGGCCGCTGCCTATAAGTAAAAAAAAAAAAAAGGAAATTAAGCCAATGGGGTTTGGGCAGCAGGACTAGGCCGCTGCCTATAGGTAAAAAAAAAAAAAGAAAAAAAAGGAAATTAAACCAATGTGGTTTGGGCAGCAGGACCAGGCCGTTGCATATAGGTAAAAAAAAAAAAAAAAAAAAAAAAAAAAAAAAAAAAAAAAAAAAAACAGGAAATTAAACCAATGGGGTTTGGGCAGCAGGACTAGGCCGCTGCCTATAAGTAAAAAAAAAAAAAAAAAAAAGGAAATTAAACCAATGGGGTTTGGGTAGAAGGACTAGGCCGCTGCCTATAGGTAAAAAAAAAAAAAAAAAAAAAAAAAAAAAAAAAAAGAAATTAAACCAATGGGGTTTGGGCAGCAGGACTAGGCCGCTGCCTATAGGTAAAAAAAAAAAAAAAAAAAAAAAAAAATTGGAAATTAAACCAATGGGGTTTGGTAAGCAGGACTAGGCCGCTGCCTATAAGTAAAAAAATAAAAATAAAAAAATAAAAATAAAAATAAAGAAATTAAACCAATGGGGTTTGGGCAGCAGGACTAGGCCGCTGCATATAGGTAATAAAAAAAAAAATAGGAAATTAAACCACTTGGGTTTGGGCAGCAGGGCTAGGCCGCTGCCTATAAGTTAAAAAAAAACTGCCTATAGGTAAAAAAAAAAAAAAAAAAAAAAAAAAAAAAAAAAAAACATGAAATTAAACCAATGGGGTTTGGGCAGCAGGACTAGGCCGCTGCCTATAGTTAAAATAAATAAATAAAAAAAAAAAAGGAATTTAAACCAATGGGGTTTGGGCAGCAGGACTAGGCCGCTGCCTATAGGTAAAAAAAAAAAAAAAAAAAGGAAATTAAACCAATGTGGTTTGGGCAGCAGGACCAGGTCGTTGCATATAGGTAAAAAAAAAAAAAAAAAAAAAAAAAAAAAAAAAAAACAGGAAATTAAACCAATGGGGTTTGGGCAGCAGGACTAGGCCGCTGCCTATAAGTAAAAAAAAAAAAAAAAAGGAAATTAAACCAATGGGGTTTGGGTAGCAGGACTAGGCCGCTGCCTATAGGTAAAAAAAAAAAAAAAAAAAAAAAAAAAAAAAAAAAAAAAAAAAAAAACAGGAAATTAAACAAATGGGGTTTGGGAAGCAGGACTAGGCCGCTGCCTATAGTTAAAATAAAAAAAAAAAAAATAGGAAATTAAACCAATGGGGTTTGGGCAGCAGGACTAGGCCGCTGCCTATAGGTAAAAAAAAAAAAAAAAAAAGGAAATTAAACCAATGTGGTTTGGGCAGCAGGACCAGGCCGTTGCATATAGGTAAAAAAAAAAAAGAAAAAAAAAAAAAAAAAAAAAAAAAAAAAAAAAACAGGAAATTAAACCAATGGGGTTTGGGCAGCAGGACTAGGCCGCTGCCTATAAGTAAAAAAAAAAAAAAAAAAAAAAAAAAAAAAAAAAAAAAAAAAAAAAAAAAAAAAAATGAAATTAAACCAATGGGGTTTGGGCAGCAGGACTAGGCCGCTGCCTATAGTAAAAATAAAAAAATAAAAAAAAAAACAGGAAATTAAACTAATGGGGTTTGGGCAGCAGGACTAGGCCGCTGCCTATAGGTAAAAAAAAAAAAAAAAAGGAAATTAAACCAATGTGGTTTGGGCAGCAGGACCAGGCCGTTGCATATAGGTAAAAAAAAAAAAAAAAAAAAAAAAAAAAAAAAAAAAAAAAAAAAAAAAAAAAACAGGAAATTAAACCAATGGGGTTTGGGCAGCAGGACTAGGCCGCTGCCTATAGGTAAAAAAAAAAAAAAAAAAAAAAAAAAAAAAAAAAAAAAAAAAAAAAAAAAAAAAAAAAAAAAAAAAAGGAAATTAAACCCAATGGGGTTTGGGAAGCAGGACTAGACCGCTGCTTATAAGGAAAAAAAAAAAAAAAAAGAAATTAAACCAATGGGGTTTGGGCAGCAGGACTAGGCCGCTGCCTATAAGTAAAAAGAAAAAAAAAGGAAATTAAACCAATGGGGTTTGGGCAGCAGGACTAGGCCGCTGCCTATAGGTAAAAAAAAAAAAAAAAAAAAAAAAAAAAAAAAAACAGGAAATTAGACCAATGGGGTTTGGGAAGCAGGACCAGACCGCTGCCTATAAGGAAAAAAAAAAAAAAAAAAAAAAAAAAAAAAAAAAAAAAAAAAAAAAGAAATTAAACCAATGGGGTTTGGGCAGCAGGACTAGGCCGCTGCCTATAGGTAAAAAAAAAAAAAAAAAAAAAAAAAAAAGAAATTAAACCAATGGGGTTTGGGCAGCAGGACTAGGCCGCTGCCTATAGGTAAAAAAAAAAAAAAAAAAAAAAAAAACAGGAAATTAAACCAATGGGGTTTGGGAAGCAGGACTAGGCCGCTGCCTATAAGTAAAAAAATAAAAAAATAAAAAAAAAAATAAAAAAAAAAAGAAATTAAACCAATGGGGTTTGGGCAGCAGGACTAGGCCGCTGCCTATAGTTAAAATAAAATAAAATAAAAAAAAAAACAGGAAATTAAACCAATGGGGTTTGGGCAGCAGGACTAGGCCGCTGCCTATAGGTAAAAAAAAAAAAAAAAAAAGGAAATTAAACCAATGTGGTTTGTGCAGCAGGACCAGGCCGTTGCATATAGGTAAAAAAAAAAAAAAAAAAAAGAAAAAAAAAAAAAAAAAAAAAAAAAAAAAAAAAAACAGGAAATTAAACCAATGGGGTTTGGGCAGCAGGACTAGGCCGCTGCCTATAAGTACAAAAAAAAAAAAAAAAAAAAAAAAAAAAAAAAAAAAAAAATGAAATTAAACCAGTGGGGTTTGGGCAGCAGGACTAGGCCGCTGCCTATAGTTAAAATAAAAAAATAAAAAAAAAACAGGAAATTAAACCAATGGGGTTTGGGCAGCAGGACTAGGCCGCTGCCTATAGGTAAAAAAAAAAAAAAAAAAAAAAAGGAAATTAAACCAATGTGGTTTGGGCAGCAGGACCAGGCCGTTGCATATAGGTAAAAAAAAAAAAAAAAAAAAAAAAAAAAAAAAAAAAACAGGAAATTAAACCAATGGGGTTTGGGCAGCAGGACTAGGCCGCTGCCTATAGGTAAAAAAAAAAAAAAAAAAAAAAAAAAAAAAAAAAAAAAAAAAAAAAAAAAAAAACAGGAAATTAAACCAATGGGGTGTGGGAAGCAGGACTAGACCGCTGCTTATAAGGAAAAAAAAAAAAAAAAAAGAAATTAAACCAATGGGGTTTGGGCAGCAGGACTAGGCCGCTGCCTATAAGTAAAAAGAAAAAAAAAGGAAATTAAACCAATGGGGTTTGGGCAGCAGGACTAGGACGCTGCCTATAGGTAAAAAAAAAAAAAAAAAAAAAAAAAAAAAAAAAAAAAAAAACAGGAAATTAGACCAATGGGGTTTGGGAAGCAGGACTAGACCGCTGCCTATAAGGAAAAAAAAAAAAAAAAAAAAAAAAAAAAGAAATTAAACCAATGGGGTTTGGGCAGCAGGACTAGGCCGCTGCCTATAGGTAAAAAAAAAAAAAAAAAAAAAAAAAAGAAATTAAACCAATGGGGTTTGGGCAGCAGGACTAGGCCGCTGCCTATAGGCAAAAAAAAAAAAAAAAAAAAAAAAAACAGGAAATTAAACCAATGGGGTTTGGGAAGCAGGACTAGGCCGCTGCCTATAAGTAAAAAAATAAAAAAAATAAAAAATAAAATAAAAAAAAAAAGAAATTAAACCAATGGGGTTTGGGCAGCAGGACTAGGCCGCTGCCTATAGTTAAAATAAAATAAAATAAAAAAAAAAACAGGAAATTAAACCAATGGGGTTTGGGCAGCAGGACTAGGCCGCTGCCTATAGGTAAAAAAAAAAAAAAAAAAAAGGAAATTAAACCAATGTGGTTTGGGCAGCAGGACCAGGCCGTTGCATATAGGTAAAAAAAAAAAAAAAAAAAAAAAAAACATGAAATTAAACCAATGGGGTTTGGGCAGCAGGACTAGGCCGCTGCCTATAAGTAAAAAAAAAAAAAAAAAAAAGGAAATTAAACCAATGGGGTTTGGCCAGCAGGACTAGGCCGCTGCCTTTAAGTTAAAAAAAAAACAGGAAATTAAACCAATGGGGTTTGGGCAGCAGGGCTAGGCCGCTGCCTATAAGTTAAAAAAAAAAACAGGAAATTAAACCAATGGGGTTTGGGCAGCAGGACTAGGCCGCTGCCTATAGGTTATAAAAAAAAAAAAAAAAAAAAAAAAAAAAAAAAAAAAAAAAAAAAAAAAGAAATTAAACCAATGGGGTTTGGGCAGCAGGACTAGGCCGCTGCCTATAGGTAAAAGAAAAAAAAAAAAAAAAAAAGAAATTAAACCAATGGGGTTTGGGCAGCAGGACTAGGCCGCTGCCTATAGGTAACAAAAAAAAAAAAAAAAAAAAACAGGAAATTAAACCAATGGGGTTTGGGAAGCAGGACTAGGCCGCTGCCTATAAGTAAAAAAATAAAAAAATAAAAAAAATAAAAAAAAAAGAAATTAAACGAATGGGGTTTGGGCAGCAGGACTAGGCCGCTGCATATAGGTAATAAAAAAAAAAAAAAAAAAAAAAAAAAACAGGAAATTAAACCAATTGGGTTTGGGCAGCAGGGCTAGGCCGCTGCCTATAAGTTAAAAAAAAAACAGGAAATTAAACCAATGGGGTTTGGGCAGCAGGACTAGGCCGCTGCCTATAGGTAAAAAAAAAAAAAAAAAAAAAAAAAAAAAAAAAAAAAAAAAAAAAAAAAAAAAAAAAAAAAAAAAAACAGGAAATTAAACCAATGGGGTTTGGGAAGCAGGACTAGGCCGCTGCCTATAGTTAAAAAAAAAAAAAAAAAAAAAAACAGGAAATTAAACCAATGGGGTTTGTGCAGCAGGACTAGGCCGCTGCCTATAGGTAAAAAAAAAAAAAAAAAAGGAAATTAAACCAATGTGGTTTGAGCAGCAGGACCAGGCCGTTGCATATAGGTAAAAAAAAAAAAAAAAAAAAAAAAAAAAAAAAAAAAACGGGGAAATTAAACCAATGGGGTTTGGGCAGCAGAACTAGGCCGCTGCCAATAGGTAAAAAAAATAAAAAATAAAAAAAATAAAGAAATTAAATCAATGGGGTTTGGGCAGCAGGACTAGGCTGCTGCCTATAGTTAAAAAAAAAAAAAAAAAAAAAAAAGAAATTAAACCAATGGGGTTTGGTAAGCAGGACTAGGCCGCTGCCTATAAGTAAAAAAATAAAAATAAAAAAATAAAAATAAAAATAAAGAAATTAAACCAATGGGGTTTGGGCAGCAGGACTAGGCCGCTGCATATAGGTAATAAAAAAAAAAAATAGGAAATTAAACCACTTGGGTTTGGGCAGCAGGGCTAGGCCGCTGCCTATAAGTTAAAAAAAAACTGCCTATAGGTAAAAAAAAAAAAAAAAAAAAAAAAAAAAAAAAAAAAAAAAAAAAAAAAAAAAAAACATGAAATTAAACCAATGGGGTTTGGGCAGCAGGACTAGGCCGCTGCCTATAGTTAAAATAAATAAATAAAAAAAAAACAGGAATTTAAACCAATGGGGTTTGGGCAGCAGGACTAGGTCGCTGCCTATAGGTAAAAAAAAAAAAAAAAAAAGGAAATTAAACCAATGTGGTTTGGGCAGCAGGACCAGGTCGTTGCATATAGGTAAAAAAAAAAAAAAAAAAAAAAAAAAAAAAAAAAACAGGAAATTAAACCAATGGGGTTTGGGCAGCAGGACTAGGCCGCTGCCTATAAGTAAAAAAAAAAAAAAAAGGAAATTAAACCAATGGGGTTTGGGTAGCAGGACTAGGCCGCTGCCTATAGGTAAAAAAAAAAAAAAAAAAAAAAAAAAAAAAAAAAAAAAAAAAAACAGGAAATTAAACCAATGGGGTTTGGGAAGCAGGACTAGGCCGCTGCCTATAGTTAAAATAAAAAAAAAAAAATAGGAAATTAAACCAATGGGGTTTGGGCAGCAGGACTAGGCCGCTGCCTATAGGTAAAAAAAAAAAAAAAAAAAGGAAATTAAACCAATGTGGTTTGGGCAGCAGGACCAGGCCGTTGCATATAGGTAAAAAAAAAAAAAAAAAAAAAAAAAAAAAAAAAAAAAAAAAAAAAAAAAAAAAAAAAAACAGGAAATTAAACCAATGGGGTTTGGGCAGCAGGACTAGGCCGCTGCCTATAAGTAAAAAAAAAAAAAAAAAAAAAAAAAAAAAAAAAAAAAAAAAAAAAAAAAAAAAAAATGAAATTAAACCAATGGGGTTTGGGCAGCAGGACTAGGCCGCTGCCTATAGTTAAAATAAAAAAATAAAAAAAAAACAGGAAATTAAACCAATGGGGTTTGGGCAGCAGGACTAGGCCGCTGCCTATAGGTAAAAAAAAAAAAAAAAAAAAAAATTGGAAATTAAACCAATGGGGTTTGGTAAGCAGGACTAGGCCGCTGCCTATAAGTAAAAAAATAAAAATAAAAAAATAAAAATAAAAATAAAGAAATTAAACCAATGGGGTTTGGGCAGCAGGACTAGGCCGCTGCATATAGGTAATAAAAAAAAAAATAGGAAATTAAACCACTTGGGTTTGGGCAGCAGGGCTAGGCCGCTGCCTATAAGTTAAAAAAAAACTGCCTATAGGTAAAAAAAAAAAAAAAAAAAAAAAAAAAAAAAAAAAAAAAAAAAAAAAAAAAAAAAAAAAAACATGAAATTAAACCAATGGGGTTTGGGCAGCAGGACTAGGCCGCTGCCTATAGTTAAAATAAATAAATAAATAAAAAAACAGGAATTTAAACCAATGGGGTTTGGGCAGCAGGACTAGGCCGCTGCCTATAGGTAAAAAAAAAAAAAAAAAAGGAAATTAAACCAATGTGGTTTGGGCAGCAGGACCAGGTCGTTGCATATAGGTAAAAAAAAAAAAAAAAAAAAAAAAAAAAAAAAAAAAAACACTAAATTAAACCAATGGGGTTTGGGCAGCAGGACTAGGCCGCTGCCTATAAGTAAAAAAAAAAAAAAAAAGGAAATTAAACCAATGGGGTTTGGGCAGCAGGACTAGGCCGCTGCCTATAGGTAAAAAAAAAAAAAAAAAAAAAAAAAAAAAAAAAAAAAAAAAAAAAAAAAAAAACAGGAAATTAAACGAATGGGGTTTGGGAAGCAGGACTAGGCCGCTGCCTATAGTTAAAATAAAAAAAAAAAAAAAGGAAATTAAACCAATGGGGTTTGGGCAGCAGGACTAGGCCGCTGCCTATAGGTAAAAAAAAAAAAAAAAAAGGAAATTAAACCAATGTGGTTTGGGCAGCAGGACCAGGCCGTTGCATATAGGTAAAAAAAAAAAAAAAAAAAAAAAAAAAAAAAAAAAAAAAAAAAAAAAAAAACAGGAAATTAAACCAATGGGGTTTGGGCAGCAGGACTAGGCCGCTGCCTATAAGTAAAAAAAAAAAAAAAAAAAAAAAAAAAAAAAAAAAAAAAAAAAAAAAAAAAAAAAAAAATGAAATTAAACCAATGGGGTTTGGGCAGCAGGACTAGGCCGCTGCCTATAGTTAAAATAAAAAAATAAAAAAAAAACAGGAAATTAAACCAATGGGGTTTGGACAGCAGGACTAGGCCGCTGCCTATAGGTAAAAAAAAAAAAAAAAAAAAAAGGAAATTAAACCAATGTGGTTTGGGCAGCAGGACCAGGCCGTTGCATATAGGTAAAAAAAAAAAAAAAAAAAAAAAAAAAAAAAAAAAAAAAAAAAAAAAAAAAAAAAAAAAAAAAAAACAGGAAATTAAACCAATGGGGTTTGGGCAGCAGGACTAGGCCGCTGCCTATAGGTAAAAAAAAAAAAAAAAAAAAAAAAAAAAAAAAAAAAAAAAAAAAAAAAAATGAAATTAAACCAATGGGGTTTGGGCAGCAGGACTAGGCCGCTGCCTATAGTTAAAATAAAAAAATAAAAAAAAAACAGGAAATTAAACCAATGGGGTTTGGGCAGCAGGACTAGGCCGCTGCCTATAGGTAAAAAAAAAAAAAAAAAAAAAAAATTGGAAATTAAACCAATGGGGTTTGGTAAGCAGGACTAGGCCGCTGCATATAGGTAAAATAAAAAAAAAAAAATAGGAAATTAAACCAATGGGGTTTGGGCAGCAGGACTAGGCCGCTGCCTATAGGTAAAAAAAAAAAAAAAAAAAGGAAATTAAACCAATGTGGTTTGGGCAGCAGGACCAGGCCGTTGCATATAGGTAAAAAAAAAAAAGAAAAAAAAAAAAAAAAAAAAAAAAAAAAAACAGGAAATTAAACCAATGGGGTTTGGGCAGCAGGACTAGGCCGCTGCCTATAAGTAAAAAAAAAAAAAAAAAAAAAAAAAAAAAGAAATTAAACCAATGGGGTTTGGGCAGCAGGACTAGGCCGCTGCCTATAGTTAAAATAAAAAAATAAAAAAAAAACAGGAAATTAAACCAATGGGGTTTGGGCAGCAGGACTAGGCCGCTGCCTATAGGTAAAAAAAAAAAAAAAAAAAAAGGAAATTAAACCAATGTGGTTTGGGCAGCAGGACCAGGCCGTTGCATATAGGTAAAAAAAAAAAAAAAAAAAAAAAAAAAAAAAACAGGAAATTAAACCAATGGGGTTTGGGCAGCAGGACTAGGCCGCTGCCTATAGGTAAAAAAAAAAAAAAAAAAAAAAAAAAAAAAAAAAAAAAAAAAAAAAAAACAGGAAATTAAACCAATGGGGTTTGGGAAGCAGGACTAGACCGCTGCTTATAAGGAAAAAAAAAAAAAAAAAAGAAATTAAACCAATGGGGTTTGGGCAGCAGGACTAGGCCGCTGCCTATAAGTAAAAAGAAAAAAAAAGGAAATTAAACCAATGGGGTTTGGGCAGCAGGACTAGGCCGCTGCCTATAGGTAAAAAAAAAAAAAAAAAAAAAAAAAAAAAAAAAAAAAAAAAAAGGAAATTAGACCAATAGGGTTTGGGAAGCAGGACTAGACCGCTGCCTATAAGGAAAAAAAAAAAAAAAAAAAAAAAAAAAAAAAAAAAAAAAAAAAAAAGAAATTAAACCAATGGGGTTTGGGCAGCAGGACTAGGCCGCTGCCTATAGGTAAAAAAAAAAAAAAAAAAAGAAATTAAACCAATGGGGTTTGGGCAGCAGGACTAGGCCGCTGCCTATAGGTAAAAAAAAAAAAAAAAAAAAAAAAAAACAGGAAATTAAACCAATGGGGTTTGGGAAGCAGGACTAGGCCGCTGCCTATAAGTAAAAAAATAAAAAAATAAAAAAAAAAAATAAAAAAAAAAGAAATTAAACCAATGGGGTTTGGGCAGCAGGACTAGGCCGCTGCCTATAGTTAAAATAAAATAAAATAAAAAAAAAAAACAGGAAATTAAACCAATGGGGTTTGGGCAGCAGGACTAGGCCGCTGCCTATAGGTAAAAAAAAAAAAAAAAAAAAGGAAATTAAACCAATGTGGTTTGGGCAGCAGGACCAGGCCGTTGCATATAGGTAAAAAAAATAAAAAAATAAAAAAAAAAAATAAAAAAAAAAAAAAGGAAATTAAACCAATGGGGTTTGGGCAGCAGGACTAGGCCGCTGCCTATAAGTAAAAAAAAAAAAAAAAAAAAAAAAAAAAAAAAAAAAAAAAAAAAATGAAATTAAACCAATGGGGTTTGGGCAGTAGGACTAGGCCGCTGCCTATAGGTAAAAAAAAAAATAAAAAATAAAAGGAAATTAAACCAATGGGGTTTGGGCAGCAGGACCAGGACGTTGCCTATAGTTAAAATAAATAAATAAATAAAAAAACAGGAATTTAAACCAATGGGGTTTGGGCAGCAGGACTAGGCCGCTGCCTATAGGTAAAAAAAAAAAAAAAAAAAAAGGAAATTAAACCAATGTGGTTTGGGCAGCAGGACCAGGTCGGCGGATATAGGGAAAAAAAAAAAAAAAAAAAAAAAAAAAAAAAAAAAAATAAATAAAAACAGGAAATTAAACCAATCGGGTTTGGGAAGCAGGACTAGGCCGCTGCCTATAACTAAAAAAAAAAAAAGGAAATTAAACCAATGGGGTTTGGGCAGCAGGACTAGGCCGCTGCCTATAGGTAAAAAAAAAAAAAGAAAAAAAAGGAAATTAAACCAATGTGGTTTGGGCAGCAGGACCAGGCCGTTGCATATAGGTAAAAAAAAAAAAAAAAAAAAAAAAAAAAAAAAAAAAAAAAAAAAAAACAGGAAATTAAACCAATGGGGTTTGGGCAGCAGGACTAGGCCGCTGCCTATAAGTAAAAAAAAAAAAAAAAAAAAGGAAATTAAACCAATGGGGTTTGGGTAGAAGGACTAGGCCGCTGCCTATAGGTAAAAAAAAAAAAAAAAAAAAAAAAAAAAAAAAAAAAGAAATTAAACCAATGGGGTTTGGGCAGCAGGACTAGGCCGCTGCCTTTAGGTAAAAAAAAAAAAAAAAAAAAAAAAATGGAAATTAAACCAATGGGGTTTGGTAAGCAGGACTAGGCCGCTGCCTATAAGTAAAAAAATAAAAATAAAAAAATAAAAATAAAAATAAAGAAATTAAACCAATGGGGTTTGGGCAGCAGGACTAGGCCGCTGCATATAGGTAATAAAAAAAAAAATAGGAAATTAAACCACTTGGGTTTGGGCAGCAGGGCTAGGCCGCTGCCTATAAGTTAAAAAAAAACTGCCTATAGGTAAAAAAAAAAAAAAAAAAAAAAAAAAAAAAAAAAAAAACATGAAATTAAACCAATGGGGTTTGGGCAGTAGGACTAGGCCGCTGCCTATAGTTAAAATAAATAAATAAAAAAAAAAAAGGAATTTAAACCAATGGGGTTTGGGCAGCAGGACTAGGCCGCTGCCTATAGGTAAAAAAAAAAAAAAAAAAAGGAAATTAAACCAATGTGGTTTGGGCAGCAGGACCAGGTCGTTGCATATAGGTAAAAAAAAAAAAAAAAAAAAAAAAAAAAAAAAAAAAAAAAAGGAAATTAAACCAATGGGGTTTGGGCAGCAGGACTAGGCCGCTGCCTATAAGTAAAAAAAAAAAAAAAAAGGAAATTAAACCAATGGGGTTTGGGCAGCAGGACTAGGCCGCTGCCTATAGGTAAAAAAAAAAAAAAAAAAAAAAAAAAAAAAAAAAAAAAAAAAAAAAAAAAAAAAAAAAAAAAAAAAAAAAAAAACAGGAAATTAAACCAATGGGGTTTGGGAAGCAGGACTAGGCCGCTGCCTATAGTTAAAATAAAAAAAAAAAATAGGAAATTAAACCAATGGGGTTTGGGCAGCAGGACTAGGCCGCTGCCTATAGGTAAAAAAAAAAAAAAAAAAAGGAAATTAAACCAATGTGGTTTGGGCAGCAGGACCAGGCCGTTGCATATAGGTAAAAAAAAAAAAAAAAAAAAAAAAAAAAAAAAAAAACAGGAAATTAAAACAAAGGGGTTGGGGCAGCAGGACACGCCCGGTGCCTATAAGAAAAAAAAAAAAAAAAAAAAAAAAAAAAAAAAAATGAAATTAAACCAATGGGGTTTGGGCAGCAGGACTAGGCCGCTGCCTATAGTTAAAATAAAAAAATAAAAAAAAAACAGGAAATTAAACCAATTGGGTTTGGGCAGCAGGACTAGTCCTCTGCCTTTAGGTAAAAAAAAAAAAAAAAAAAAAAGGAAATTAAACCAATGTGGTTTGGGCAGCAGGACCAGGCCGTTGCATATAGGTAAAAAAAAAAAAAAAAAAAAAAAAAAAAAAAAAAAAAAAAAAAAAACAGGAAATTAAACCAATGGAGTTTGGGCAGCAGGACTAGGCCGCTGCCTACAGGTAAAAAAAAAAAAAAAAAAAAAAAAAAAAAAAAAAAAAAAAAAAAAAAAAAAAAACAGGAAATTAAACCAATGGGGTTTGGGAAGCAGGACTAGACCGCTGCTTATAAGGAAAAAAAAAAAAAAAGAAATTAAACCAATGGGGTTTGGGCAGCAGGACTAGGCCGCTGCCTATAAGTAAAAAGAAAAAAAAAGGAAATTAAACCAATGGGGTTTGGGCAGCAGGACTAGGCCGCTGCCTATAGGTAAAAAAAAAAAAAAAAAAAAAAAAAAAAAAAAAATAAAACAGGAAATTAGACCAATGGGGTTTGGGAAGCAGGACTAGACCGCTGCCTATAAGGAAAAAAAAAAAAAAAAAAAAAAAAAAAAAAAAAAAAAAAAAAAGAAATTAAACCAATGGGGTTTGGGCAGCAGGACTAGGCCGCTGCCTATAGGTAAAAAAAAAAAAAAAAAAAAAAAAGAAATTAAACCAATGGGGTTTGGGCAGCAGGACTAGGCCGCTGCCTATAGGTGAAAAAAAAAAAAAAAAAAAAAAAAACAGGAAATTAAACCAATGGGGTTTGGGAAGCAGGACTAGGCCGCTGCCTATAAGTAAAAAAATAAAAAAATAAAAAAAAAAAAAAAAAAAAAAGAAATTAAACCAATGGGGTTTGGGCAGCAGGACTAGGCCGCTGCCTATAGTTAAAATAAAATAAAATAAATAAAAAAACAGGAAATTAAACCAATGGGGTTTGGGCAGCAGGACTAGGCCGCTGCCTATAGGTAAAAAAAAAAAGAAAAAAAAGGAAATTAAACCAATGTGGTTTGGGCAGCAGGACCAGGTCGTTGCATATAGGTAAAAAAAAAAAAAAAAAAAAAAAAAAAAAAAAAAAAAAAAACAGGAAATTAAAACAATGGGGTTTGGGCAGCAGGACTAGGCCGCTGCCTATAAGTAAAAAAAAAAAAAAAAGGAAATTAAACCAATGGGGTTTGGGCAGCAGGACTAGGCCGTTGCCTATAGGTAAAAGAAAAAAAAAAAAAAAAAAAAAAAAAAAAAAAAAAAACAGGAAATTAAACCAATGGGGTTTGGGAAGCAGGACTAGGCCGCTGCATATAGGTAAAATAAAAAAAAAAAAATAGGAAATTAAACCAATGGGGTTTGGGCAGCAGGACTAGGCCGCTGCCTATAGGTAAAAAAAAAAAAATAAAAAGGAAATTAAACCAATGTGGTTTGGGCAGCAGGACCAGGCCGTTGCATATAGGTAAAAAAAAAAAAAAAAAAAAAAAAAAAAAAAAAAAAACAGGAAATTATACCAATGGGGTTTGGGCAGCAGGACTAGGCCGCTGCCTATAGGTAAAAAAAAAAAAAAAAAAAAAAAAAAAAAAAAAAAAAAAAAAAAAAATGAAATTAAACCAATGGGGTTTGGGCAGCAGGACTAGGCCGCTGCCTATAGTTAAAATAAAAAAATAAAAAAAAAAACAGGAAATTAAACCAATGGGGTTTGGGCAGCAGGACTAGGCCGCTGCCTATAGGTAAAAAAAAAAAAAAAAAAAAAAGGAAATTAAACCAATGTGGTTTGGGCAGCAGGACCAGGCCGTTGCATATAGGTAAAAAAAAAAAAAAAAAAAAAAAAAAAAAAAAAAAAAAAAAAAAAACTGGAAATTAAACCAATGGGGTTTGGGCAGCAGGACTAGGCCGCTGCCTACAGGTAAAAAAAAAAAAAAAAAAAAAAAAAAAAAAAAAAAAAAAAAAAAAAAAAAAAAAAAAAAAAACAGGAAATTAAACCAATGGGGTTTGGGAAGCAGGACTAGACCGCTGCTTATAAGGAAAAAAAAAAAAAAAAGAAATTAAACCAATGGGGTTTGGGCAGCAGGACTAGGCCGCTGCCTATAAGTAAAAAGAAAAAAAAAAGGAAATTAAACCAATGGGGTTTGGGCAGCAGGACTAGGCCGATGCCTATAGGTAAAAAAAAAAAAAAAAAAAAAAAAAAAAAAAAAAAAAAAAAACAGGAAATTAGACCAATGGGGTTTGGGAAGCAGGACTAGACCGCTGCCTATAATGAAAAAAAAAAAAAAAAAAAAAAAAAAAAAAAAAAAAATTAAACCAACGGGGTTTGGGCAGCAGGACTAGGCCGCTGCCTATAGGTAAAAAAAAAAAAAAAAAAAAAAAAAGAAATTAAACCAATGGGGTTTGGGCAGCAGGACTAGGCCGCTGCCTATAGGTGAAAAAAAAAAAAAAAAAAAAAAAAAACAGGAAATTAAACCAATGGGGTTTGGGAAGCAGGACTAGGCCGCTGCCTATAAGTAAAAAAATAAAAAAATAAAAAAAAAAATAAAAAAAAAAAGAAATTAAACCAATGGGGTTTGGGCAGCAGGACTAGGCTGCTGCCTATAGTTAAAATAAAATAAAATAAAATAAAAAACAGGAAATTAAACCAATGGGGTTTGGGCAGCAGGACTAGGCCGCTGCCTATAGATAAAAAAAAAAAAGAAAAAAAAAAGAAATTAAACCAATGGGGACTGAGCAGCAGGACTAGGCCGCTGCCTATAGGTAAAAAAAAAAAAAAAAAAAAAAAAAAAAAAAAAAAAAAAAAAAAAACAGGAAATTAAACCAATGGGGTTTGGGAAGCAGGACTAGACCGCTGCCTATAAGGAAAAAAAAAAAAAAAAAAAAAAAAAAAAAAAAAGAAATTAAACCATTGGGGTTTGGGTTGCAAGACTAGGCCGCTGCCTATAGGTAAAAAAAAAAAAAAAAAAAAAAAAAAAAAAGAAATTAAACCAATGGGGTTTGGCCAGCAGGACAAGGCCGCTGCCGATAGGTAAAAAAAAAAAAAAAAAAAAAAAAAAATTAAACCAATGGGGTTTGGGCAGCAGGACTAGGCCGCTGACTATAGGTAAAAAAAAAAAAAAAAAAAAAAAAAAAAAAAAAAAAAGAAATTAAACCAATGGGGTTTGGGCAGCAGGACTAGGCCGCTGCCTACAGGTAAAAAAAAAAAAAAAAAAAAAAAAAAAAAAAAAAAAAAAAAAAAAAAAAAACAGGAAATTAAACCAATGGGGTTTGGGAAGCAGGACTAGACCGCTGCTTATAAGGAAAAAAAAAAAAAAAAGAAATTAAACCAATGGGGTTTGGGCAGCAGGACTAGGCCGCTGCCTATAAGTAAAAAGAAAAAAAAAAGGAAATTAAACCAATGGGGTTTGGGCAGCAGGACTAGGCCGATGCCTATAGGTAAAAAAAAAAAAAAAAAAAAAAAAAAAAAAAAAAAAAACAGGAAATTAGACCAATGGGGTTTGGGAAGCAGGACTAGACCGCTGCCTATAATGAAAAAAAAAAAAAAAAAAAAAAAAAAAAAAAAAAAAAAATTAAACCAACGGGGTTTGGGCAGCAGGACTAGGCCGCTGCCTATAGGTAAAAAAAAAAAAAAAAAAAAAAAAAGAAATTAAACCAATGGGGTTTGGGCAGCAGGACTAGGCCGCTGCCTATAGGTGAAAAAAAAAAAAAAAAAAAAAAAACAGGAAATTAAACCAATGGGGTTTGGGAAGCAGGACTAGGCCGCTGCCTATAAGTAAAAAAATAAAAAAATAAAAAAAAAAATAAAAAAAAAAGAAATTAAACCAATGGGGTTTGGGCAGCAGGACTAGGCCGCTGCCTATAGTTAAAATAAAATAAAATAAAATAAAAAACAGGAAATTAAACCAATGGGGTTTGGGCAGCAGGACTAGGCCGCTGCCTATAGGTAAAAAAAAAAAAGAAAAAAAAAATTAAACCAATGGGGTTTGGGCAGCAGGATTAGGCCGCTGCCTATAGGTAAAAAAAAAAAAAAAAAAAAAAAAAAAAAAAAAAAAAAAAAAAACAGGAAATTAAACCAATGGGGTTTGGGAAGCAGGACTAGACCGCTGCCTATAAGGAAAAAAAAAAAAAAAAAAAAAAAAAAAAAAAGAAATTAAACCAATGGGGTTTGGGCAGCAGGACTAGGCCGCTGCCTATAGGTAAAAAAAAAAAAAAAAAAAAAAAAAAAAAAAGAAATTAAACCAATGGGGTTTGGCCAGCAGGACAAGGCCGCTGCCGATAGGTAAAAAAAAAAAAAAAAAAAAAAAATTAAACCAATGGGGTTTGGGCAGCAGGACTAGGCCGCTGACTATAGGTAAAAAAAAAAAAAAAAAAAAAAAAAAAAAAAAAAAAAAGAAATTAAACCAATGGGGTTTGGGCAGCAGGACTAGGCCGCTGCCTATAGGTAAAAGAAAAAAAAAAAAAAAAAAAAAAAAAAAAAAAAAAAAAAGAAATTAAACCAATGGGGTTTGGGCAGCAGGACTAGGCCGCTGCCTATAGGTAAAAAAAAAAAAAAAAAAAAAAAAGGAAATTAAACCAATCGGGTTTGGGAAACAGGACTAGGCCGCTGCCTATAAGTAAAAAAAAATAAAAAAAAAAAAAAAAAAAAAAAAAAAAAAAAAAGAAATTAAACCAATGGGGTTTGGATTGCAGGACTAGGCCGCTGCATATAGGTAATAAAAAATAAAAAAAAAAAAAAAAAAAACAGGAAATTAAACCAATGGGGTTTGGGCAACAGGGCTAGGCCGCTGCCTATAAGTTAAAAAAAAAACAGGAAATTAAACCAATGGGGTTTGGGCAGCAGGACTAGGCCGTTGCCTATAGGTAAAAAAAAAAAAAAAGGAAATTAAACCAATGGGGTTTGGGCAATAGGACTAGACCGCTGCCTATAAGTAAAAAAAAAAAATAAATAAAAAAAGAAAAAAGAAATTAAACCAATGGGGTTTGGGCAGCAGGACTAGGCCGCTGCCTATAGGTAAAAAAAAAAAAAAAAAAAAAAAAAAAAAAAAAAAAAGAAATTAAACCAATGGGGTTTGGCCAGCAGGACAAGGCCGCTGCCTATAGGTAAAAAAAAAAAAAAAAAAAAAAAAAAAAATTAAACCAATGGGGTTTGGGCAGCAGGACTAGGCCGCTTATTATATTTATAAATAAAAAAAAAAAAAAAAAAAAAAAAAAAAAAGAAATTAAACCAATGGGGTTTAGGCAGCAGGACTAGGCCGCTGCCTATAGGTAAAGAAAAAAAAAAAAAAAAAAAAAAAAAAAAAAAAAAAGAAATTAAACCAATGGGGTTTGGGCAGCAGGACTAGGCCGCTGCCTATAGGTAAAAAAAAAAAAAAAAAAAAAAAAAAGGAAATTAAACCAATGGGGTTTGGGAAGCAGGACTAGGCCGCTGCCTATAAGTAAAAAAAAATAAAAATAAAAAAAAAAAAGAAATTAAACCAATGGGGTTTGGGCAGCAGGACTAGGCCGCTGCATATAGGTAATAAAAAATAAAAAATAAAAAAAAAAAAAACAGGAAATTAAACCAATTGGGTTTGGGCAGCAGGGCTAGGCCGCTGCCTATAAGTTAAAAAAAAACAAGAAATTAAACCAATGGGGTTTGGGCAGCAGGACTAGGGCGATGTCTATAGTTAAAAAAAAAAAAAAAAAAAAAAAAAAAAAAAAAAAAAAAAAAAAAAAAAAAAAAAAAAAAAAAAAAAAAAAAAAAACAGGAAATTAAACCAATGGGGTTTGGGCAGCAGGACTAGGCCACTGCCTATAGGTAAAAAAAAAAAAAAAAAAAAAAAAAAAAAAAAAAAAAAAAAAAAAAAAAAGAAAACATGAAATTAAACCAATGGGGTTTGGGCAGCAGGACTAGGCCGCTGCCTATAGTTAAAATAAAAATAAAAAAAAAACAGGAAATTAAACCAATGGGGTTTGGGCAGTAGGACTAGGCCGCTGCCTATTGGTAAAAAAAAAAAAAAAAAAAGGAAATTAAACCAATGTGGTTTGGGCAGCAGGACCAGGCCGTTGCATATACGTAAAAAAAAAAAAAAAAAAAAAAAAAAAAAAAAAAAAAAAAAAAAAAAAAAACAGGAAATTAAACCAATGGGGTTTGGGCAGCAGGACTAGGCCGCTGCCTATAAGTAAAAAAATAAAAATAAAAAAAATGAAATTAAACCAATGGGGTTTGGGCAGCATGAGTAGGCCGCTGCCTATAGGTAAGAAAAAAATAAAAATAAAAAATAAAATAAAAAAACAGGAAATTATACCAATGGGGTTTGGGCAGCAGGGCTAGGCCGCTGCCTATAAGTATAAAAAAAAATAAATAAATAAAATAAAAAAAAAAAAAAAAACAAGAAATTAAATCAATGGGGCTTGCGCAGCAGGACTAGGCCGCTTTCTATAGTTAAAAGAAAAATAAAAAAAAAATAAAAAAATAAAAAAAAACAGGAAATTAAACCAATGGGGTTTGGGAAGCAGGACTAGACCGCTGCCTATAAGTATAAAAAAAAAAAAAATAATAAAATTAAATAAAATAAAAAACTGGAAATTAAACTAATGGGGTTTGGGCAGCAGGACAAGGCCGCTGCGTATAGGTAAAAAAAAAAAAAAAAAAAAAAAAAAAAAAAAAAAAAAAAAAAAAAAAAAAAACAGGAAATTAAACCAATGGGGTTTGGGCAGCAGGACTAGGCCGCTGCCTATAGTTAAAAAAAAAAAAAAAAAAAAAAAAAAAAGGAAATTAAACCAATGGGGTTTGGGCAGCAGGGCTAGGCCGCTGCCTATAGGTAAAAAAAAAAAAAAAAAAAAAAAAAACTAGAAATTAAACCAATGGGGTTTGGGCAGCAGGACTAGGCCGCTGCCTATAAGTAAAAAAAAAAAAAAGAAGGAAATTAAACCAATGGGTTTTCGTCAGCAGGACCAGGCCGCTGCTTCTAGCTAAAAAAAAAAAAAAAAAATAAGGAAATTAAACCAATGGGGTTTGGGCAGCAGGTCAAGGCCCCTGCCTATAGGTAAAAAAAAAAAAAAAAAAAAAAAAAAAAAAAAAACGAAATTAAACCAATGGGATTTGGGCAGCAGGACTAGGCCCCTGCCCTTAAGTAAAAAAATAAATAAATAAATAAATAAATTAAACCAATGGGGTTTGGGCAGCCGGACTAGGCCTCTGCCAATAACTAAAAAAAAAAAAAAAAAAAAAAAAAAAAAAAAAAAAAAAAAAACATGAAATTAAACCAATGGGGTTTGGGCAGCAGGACTAGGCCGCTGCCTATAGTTAAAATAAAAAAAAAAAAAAAAAAAAACAGGAAATTAAACCAATGGGGTTTGGGCAGCAGGACTAGGCCGCTGCCTATAGGTAAAAAAAAAAAAAAAAAAAAGGAAATTAAACCAATGTGGTTTGGGCAGCAGGACCAGGCCGTTGCATATAGGTAAAAAAAAAAAAAAAATAAAAAAAAAAAAAAAAAAAAAAGAAGGAAATCAATCCAATGGGGACTAGGCCGCTGCCTATAAGTAAAAAAAAAAAAAAAAAAAAAAAGAAATTAAACCAATTGGGTTTGGGCAGCAGGACTAGGCCGCTGCCTATAGGTAAAAAAAAAAAAAAAAAAAAAAAAAAAAAAAAAAAAAAAAAAAAACAGGAAATTAAACCAATGGG